>OZ002729.1:7280831-7880831 GCA_963924305.1 Polygonum maritimum | reverse complement strand
ATATTTTCAATTTACAGTGCAAGAAATATTATATATAAAATTGAGAAAACCCAAAACTAGTGAAAAATGAAGTGGGTATTATCTAATTTTTTGAAAATGAAACCCCCACTAAGATAGTACTCGATCAGGTTTTCGGTTCAAGGATTTTACAAATTTAGGTTTCGGTCCAGTATTGAGTCGAATTCTGGTTTCCTCGATTCCGTTTGAAATTTTCAAGGGGAAACCTCGTATCGTATTTATCCACAAACTAGAAACAACTGAACCGAACTTTGGTTTGGTTTTCAGTTCACCTTAAATCAAATTTTGTGATTTGGTTCGGTTTTGAAGCATTCATCCACCCTATTCAAAACTAGTATGACAACCGGGATCTTTTTTCAATCTGCCTGAACTATACAGGCTAACTGTTAACAAAAGCTCTTTCATCGCCAAAAAAAAAAAATTTCATGGCCTAGTTTCTAGAGAGTACATATAGGCTGAGGTGAGCTGTTGTGTTTGGAATGAGATGGGCTCTTTATTGAAATCAGCTGTTGTGTTTGGAATGAGATGGGCCTCTTTATTGAAATCAGCTGTTGTTGTTTGGAACGAGATGGGCCTCTTTATTGAAACCACCGGACTCTAGAACAGGCCCAAGACCCAAACTCGGCCCACCTCTCACCGACTAAAGAGCAAAGAGTAAAGAGCGTGAAGACAAAAACACCGCCGAATTCGACAACCCAGAGAAAAAAACAGATGATTCACGAACCTTCTCCATCTCTACTCTGCTTCATCTTCAACCTCTAAACCCAACAGTATCAATAATCTCATCACCATATGCATCAATTTATTACAACTTCTTCATCATCATAATAATAACAAAAGGCAAGATTCAATTAAAACGGCAAAAAAAAAAAAAAAAAAGAACATAAACCGAATCAAAAAGAACACCTCCTAAATCAAACATTTACATCGCACCGACTGGAGAGCTGAAACTTGACACCAGATCCGACAGCAACGCCACTATTCCGGTTCCCAAACGCAATAATCGCCGGACAGTTCACCCAAAGATGATACCTCCCAGAGATCCACGTCCCAACCTTCCACCTCACCCGCCCATCCATCTTGATATTAACCCGAAGCAGCCCCGAGCGCTGGTCCTGAGCGAGCAGGGAGGTGAGATACGGCGCGACGGGGACGGAGGTCCCGTAGAGAAAGGGGGACCAGAGGACGACGTCCTTGTGGCCCTGGTAGGTCGGGGGGAGGAGGGAGGGGAGCGTGATCTGCTGGTTCTGGTACGACGCGTACAGGTTCAGGCGGTCGTAGTAGATTCCGATGCGGCGGTTGGGGTTGCGGCTGGAGACGGTGATCTGGAAGGTGGTGGTGAGCGTGTTTGGTTGGGAGACGTTGAAGGCGTAGACGGTGGCGTCCTGGAGGATGAACCGGGGCTTGGTGGGGCGGAGGATGAGCCAGATTAGGAGGATGACCAGCAGGATGAGGACGATTAGGGTTAGGAGGCCGGCCATTAGGCGCCGGAGGACCCCGGAGCTTTCATCCTCGTGCTCGCAGCACTCCTTTTCCGCCATAGGAGATTTTGGGATTCTGGTAGGGGAAAGGGGATTTGGAAGATGGAGATGGGGAAGAAAGAGAGTTTTGGTGGTACTAGCAGTAGTGGTGGTGTGCTGTTTTTTGGTTTTATGTGGGAGTGTAGGGGATTCATCATGTCGGCACAACCGAATAAAGGCCGAGTATTTTTTAGGTGCATTGTTTCTCAAAAAGTGAAAATATATGAGTTAATTAGATTATATTTTGATGAGAATGGAAATAGGAGTTTTATATTTTGAGAAAGAAAAGATTAATGAAAATTATGTAGATTTTTTTTCCATTGGTAAAATACGGTACTCATGAAAATTAGTGATATAATTTCCCATTAGGCAAAAAATAATATGAAGGTATTTTTTAAGGAATAATGTGATGTGATGTGACATATCAAACCACATAAATTCAACTAAAATAATTTTAGAGCAAAATTAAGGTGTTCTTGGCGTATAAGCGCATCTAAAATAATTTACAGGGCTTATGTTTAACTCATTATCACATTATCCCTTGATTACCTTATTAGCTAGAGACTATCAATGGTAGTTACATTAGGAAAATATACACTCAATACTATTGAGCATGTTAATAATTATGAAGCTCATCCTCCTAGTGCATGAGGAGCATGTTCGTACCATGTGGGGCGCCAAATAGAGAAGTTTGGCAGTATGGTGGCCGGCCTTATCTTTTCATCTCAATTGGTTGTAACAACTTGTAACGCTTAGCTAGCTTCTTACTTGTTTTTTTTATTACTAAAATATGGACGGTGATAAATTCGAATATATGGCTCAGCAGTTAACTCCTTGTGGTTTATCATACGTATAAAACATATCAACTCATTATATTGTATGCGTTTTAAGATGAAATAGTACTAGTTTTTTCTCTACAATGATAACAATTAACAAGGCCTTAATAAGATAATCTAGAGTTTTAGTTTTAATTTTAATTTTAGTTTTTTCATTTTTCTAAAGGAGATAGTTAAAGGATAATATATGCCATTTTAGGAGCGTATTTTTAAGGTTCGTTTGTTTGCGTGAAATGGGCCCTTTCTTCTTTGCCCACCATTCATATCTCTATAGTAATATATATATAGATGTAGCTTCAACTGTGAAAACTAGGTCACGGAATAGGATGGTAAGTCATTATAACACGTGGGACACTAGCTACGACTTGATTCCTTTGTTGCAATTAAGTGACTGCAAAATATTCTTCATCCTACGCTCTTCTTCTTCTTTTTTTATTGCGGAGCTACTAGTTCGAACAAGACAAAATTAAGCTACCTTTTAGTTACAAGGATAACCTAGATCATCACGTCGGATGATTTTTAAAAAATCTAGCAGCAAGGGTTGTTGACTCAACAAACACCTTGACTGTGTTACAGATAAATGTGAAAGCGATAAGGACGTAGGATGAAGCGGTAGGGCTGCATTGATACTTTGAAGATTGATTTGTCTTCTTGCTAGGAAATCTCCATCCTACGCTCTTCTTGAAAGGAGGTACAAAAGTTAATACAGTACATCCTATTTTTTTAGGCACCCAAATAAATTCAAGTATAAGTAGCCTATGTGTAACAATTTAATTGTACAAAGTGGTTCATATTCTTATATAGTGCTACGTGTATGTATACAATATACCACTATACCCTCCTCGTTAATATAACTAGTTGAAGACCCGTACCATGTACGGGTAATGATCATTTTTTTCATTAATTTGTGTATTTACCATAATCTATACTATATATTAATTCTTATATATAAATAGATTAAAATGGGAATTGAAAAGTTAAGTTAATGAATATGTATCTTTTATAGAAGGAAATTTTAAAGATTGATAATATTGTTTCAAAGATAGATATTAGATGAGTAAGAAAAAGAATAAAATTAAAGATTAGATAATTAAAGAAATTTTAAAGATAAATAATATGCTTTTAAAGATAGATATTTGATGGATAAGAAAAAAGATAAAGTTAAAGATTAGATAATTAAGAAAAATAAAACATATAAAATTGTCAATAAAGTGGGGCCAGAATTAACGTGGAGACTCGAAATTCTCCGACTTTAATATATAGTATAGATTTTTCCTACCTAAGAACTACAAGTACCACAAACGATCGAACAGTATATATATATAAAAAGAATAGTTATTTTGGGCTTATAAAATATTCACAAAACATGTGAGAAAGGTTGATTAGCGAGACTCAGGTTTGTTTAGGCACTAACAGCTACCACATCCTCCGGCGTTACGCAATCATTGTGTACACGGTATACAGAGACCAATCCCCAAAACCCATAATACAATGCGTACTTCCACTAATTAGCCTGGATTATCATAGTAGATCGATAGAAAGAAAAGGGAAATGCCATAAGTAAATGCTCCATTTAATATCTCCGAAAACATTAGTCGCTCCTAAATAAAGTCACTTTAAATTATTTATGATCTTCCTAACACATAAACTAAGGGTAAAGATTAAACCATTCAATTTTACAAGAAATAATAATAAAAAAATTCAAAACAAGAATTTGCAATACATTAATCTATATCACTAGAACATTAGTTAAAAAATTGCAAGTATTAATGGACATGATGTTCATAAAGTTCATCGCCCCAACCGATCGACGTCGGTTATTCATTATAGCTTGCGAGTACATGTCGTAATTTCTCAGCACTATGCATCCAGTTAATCCACTATTCTATTTCTTTTCTTTTTTTTTTTGGTAGAAACTATTCTATTTCGTTGTGTACACTACTAAATGACTAGCATCTTTTATACAGTAGTTATCTGATTTTTCAAGTGTTTTTCATGTTTTCTTAACACTAATAATAACAACCAGATTATTGCCCTCAATTATGATCTTCCTAACTCCAATGTCGAAAGTTACAATGACGACGACGTTGCATAACAGGTTTGATTTGACCTCATTCTCACCGGCCAACGATAGCTTAAAGCACAAAACAAGAAACAAAAAAATTCACTAGGACTAAAGTTCAAAAAAAGATTCTTTTTCACCTAACTTAATTTGGTGGCCTTTCCACTTTCAAAAAGAATTTTTTGTACAAGTTAGGATAATCGTACAAAACAAATAAAGAACTCAATTCATTTCATCAAAAAAAAAATAAACAAATTTTTTGTTTATAATAAGGTAAGAATTAGGACCGTCATAAATAATTTTTTGAGTTTGCCTAAAAGTCTAAAATATCTACTAGGGTTGATAAGTGATTACTATATTAAGGACTTAGTCGCTGAACTAGACACCCAAAAGACAGAAGACGGTAAACAAATATCATGAATACATGAACAAAATTCTTCAATTTAACCCATGCTCCATTAGCTCAGCCGGTAAAAAGCCTTGGGTAGTACCCATAGGTCACCGGTTCGAGTCTCATGGGGTACGGGTACCGTGTATTTACTCCCGGGGGGTTCCGGGTAACCGGATAACGTGCGGGTGATGGGCTCCCTCCTTAGGTCTTCGGGTCCCTCTTCAGAGTGAGTGAGCCTACCGGCTCTTGGTCGCCCAGCGGCCCCTCTGTAGAGAGTGGAGAGTAGGGCTCCCCCGCTACGGCCCAACAAGCATGACCGGCGTGAGATTAGTCGGGTGCTAGTAGCCCGGGACACTCACGATAATTAAAAAAAAAAATTTCTTCAATTTAAACAACTAAATTGACAAAAATACAATGACTTGTGCTACACAAGTTAAGAGGGCATCTCACAGACAGACAGTACAGTGAAGTCAGAGAAGTTACAATTCCTGAGTGTATTATCCACTGCTATCATTCTCCCTATTATTCTATAATCCTTATCATTCAAGATTAGATTTGTTTATTTGAGTTGCTTAATCTTACAGGAAGGCCCCACCAACCAGGAAACACTTTTAACTTTTGCTTTGGTGTCAAAAGATGATCATTCAACCTCATGTCCCTCCATTATTGATTTCCACAATCTCTCAATCAACATCATTCATACGTTTGAAAGAGACTTTCCCTTGACAACTTGCAAAACCATTATTCTAAGCATCTTAAAAGCTGTAGCATTTATTTACTACAGTACTTATGGGAACTATACAGTAGCGTTTAATTACTATTTACTGAAACAGCAACCATATCCAAAGAGCTTAAATGATCATTTTCATGGACAGCTTATTTTAGTAACAACGCCTCAAGCATTGAAACCCCACACAGGTTAGCTCCAAATGACATGGTATAATGGAGGTTAACCCCATAAAGACGTTTTAAAAATTCAGGCAAGGACACAATACAACATTTATTCAGAATTTATGTAATTTCTATGTACAGCAATATGCAGGATTGAAAGAATAATGATGAACATCCTAAAAGGAGGAGAAAAAGGTCCGTGTTTTTTAAGGTTCAAAGGCTGAACATTTACTTGACATGCTAATTCAACAATTGACAAACCAATATAGCACATGATGGTATCAAATTCATACCAGTTTTAAGAGATCATGAATTTCGAGCAGAGTCGTCGATCATCATTCCTTTAAGACTTCTAGCCAACCAGATTGCAGTCTCCCTTGGGGAAACCTTACTTTTCCCAAATGGCTTCAACACAACAGCCAATTCTTCAAGTCTACTTTGCTCCAATAGCTCTGCAGAAAGTTCTAGAAGTTCTTCAAGGGCTGCTGCCCTTTGTCTGAAGGATTTCACATCCAAGATCTCCTTTGGCTGTGTTTCACCTTCCTTTGTACAAGGCGACGCCTTTTCTTGATCCAAGGAATCTGACCTTGCAATTGTGGAGCCTGTGTTTGTATTACTTCTCATATCCAACTCTGAGAAAGATGGTGATTTCAAAGATGCCGGAGAATATAAGCTTATTAGGTCCATCTCTGAGCATGTAGAAGGTCTAGAAGTTTCAGGAGAAGTCATGCTTCTTAAATCCATCTCTGAGCAAAACGCCGGTTTGGCAGTTTCTGAAGAAACCATGTTTCTCAAATCCACTTCATCCTTTACCACATTGATAAGCTTGCTGAAATCTATGTTACTTTCATCCGTCTCGGCAGCTGTCTGCTCAGATCCAACCCGGAAACTGCTGTGGCGTATGACGTGTATCACATCTCCTAAAGCTGGCTTATCATGTTCCATGATCATTTTGGCTGTATCACTGGGAGATGAAATTGGCGTCTTTATATTTTCAGCTGGAGACAGATGCTCTCTAACAGTAAATTTATCATCACCATTATAAGGAGAAGTAGGATTTGAGGTATTGTCCACAGACATTCCAACGGTATTCTCTGTCGCGTCAACTGCACATGACACAGACCTATCACTCTGGCCACGGCATTGTGTTTTGTTCTCAAATTCAGCTGGGTGGAGGTCGGAAGTAAGTGAAAAGCTCTCAACTAAGCTTACTTCAGTCTTTGGATCATGCTCAGGGTACAAATCAGAAGAATTAGCATTTATTGAGTGATATGACTCAATATTCTCAGCATAGGTAACTTTTTCATAGTCGGGCTGCTCTGCGGAGTTTCTAAGAGTTGTTGTTGCATCGTCGAAGAGGTCAAATGCCTGTAAGGAAATGGATGATGATGCAGAATTGCAGCAGCTACCTTCCTGACGTTCTCGCATCACATCAGATGGGCTAACTTTTGTGGAAACTGCAGCTGTATTGACAGTTTCGAGTCCAAGCTGCTTTACCCGTCCTGAAAAAGAAGGTCGTCTTGTAAGACTAGGAGGAGTTTTTTGTGTTGGATTTGTACAGGTTCCATTATTACTCAATGGACTAGATGAAGCAACGTCGTGTCTGGGCTTTGTTTTCGGTGAAAATTCTATCACAGGCAACTGCAAGGGAAACCATCACAAATTTACCAGAAATAAGATATAGAATTAAACCTGTTAATTTGGAAAAAACATCACAAAATTCAATACCTGATGTTTAACAGAAGCTGACCCATGAGCTCGTTTTAGAGACTCAGGACTGATCTTGGTTGTTCCAACATTTGGTGAATCAGAACTAGGCTTGACACTTGGAGGAATCATGCTAGGTTTGGGGATCTTAGATGCTACTTCGACAATAGGCCTTGGACGACTACTTCGAAGTGGAGAACTGCTTTCTCTAGCTCTTCCTTCTTTCAAAGCCAAGAAAATGCTTTTTATTGTTTTCCGCTGCTTGAGCTCAGTAGTTAACTTAACTTCATCATTGGTAGGCTTCATGACTTCTGAGTTGCAGCCTTTGTCGTCCATTGGATGTGGCATGTCAAAACCGAGTTCATCATCAGAAACCAATTCAGTATCTGTACCTTTGGTGTCAGAGTTCACCACCATTACTGGGATGTTCTTCTCAGTAGAAATAGTGCTGTCCTTGTCACTACAAGAGCTGCTACTGTTTTGGCTGTCAACCATATGCTTGCGAGCATCACGAATGGATCTGAGAGGCTTTTCTGGAGAAGGTGTGCTGGGGCGAAACTGATTGACATATGGCTGCAAATAAGGATGCTTGAGGACGTCGGATGCCTGTAAAACTCAGATTTAGTAATCAATCCATGTGAAAAGAAAGTTGGACGAATCAAGATGGGAATCAAGCTGCATACATTTGGACGGTGCTCAGGGCTTTTCCGTAGCATGGTTTTAATGAGTGATTTTCTGCACACATAGGAGTAAGGATGTAATTAGTCTGCAAATGGAAAATATAGCAGTATCTAAAAGTAAATTCTACTTAAAGCAGATTAAAAAAGAAGACATCAGAGCCATAAACAACGAAGCAAATGTCAGCTTAGAAAAATGAGCAGTACTAATCATCAATGACTGCATCTCACTTTCATAACTCCACTTTACTCAACCTCATTTTTATGATGTTGAGACATACCGCTTATTAACAGCTCATATGTGGAGCTTAGAATTATTATTCTCTCTTTTTTTAAGAAACACATACATGATTAGAAGTCATTTCATAATTGTGCATTAGTAGCAAGGAAACTAACCAAATACTTACAAGGAGGGAGAGTAGCAGGATGGCAATGGACCAATAGAAGATCGGTTTATTTTACTTATTAATCCAGCCATATCCTGCAATATAATTAAACTTGTCAAAATTTCACACTTCGCCAGAATTCATGTCACAGATAATAATAGAAATGTGAGACCAGCTGAGATATGTAACTGAATATGCAAAAATTCAGCGTTCACCAATTGTCATTTGATCTATGAGGATAGATTATGAAGAGGGAAAAGAGAACCATCTCTAGTCTACCACACGTCAGGAAATATTATGCACTAATAAGAGATGAACAAGACTACTCTACATAATAGATGCATTAGCCAATATATACTGAAATCCTTGCACCTCTAGGGTCCAACCTTAAAACAAAACTCTGTAAAGACTTAATTCTGAAGACTTAAAGCTACACTGCCAAACTAGACTGTTTAAAAACTAAATCAGACCCCAAGATCATGGGATACGAGCCTGACTAAGCAGGAGAAGACAGCTCGTCCAAAACATTCGGCAACTGGTGGTTTAAATAATAATTATTCATGGACCTTTTGGACGGGTAATCCATGCAGGAGGATCAGCAACATCAAGTTACTATTTACAAAAGTTGTCGACAACCTAGACTAGTAAATTTATCAGTCACAATTTATACTATCTTAAGATATACAGATGAGGAGGTCCCAAAGTCATTGAGCAAACTTACAAAGGCCTTAAAAGCAGGTCGATGTGCAGCCATCTCATACATACAGCAACCTGCTCAACAATAAGATGACTTTAGCCACAAGATTGATGAGTAAAGCTTATGACATCAGCAAGAGAGCAAATACCTAAAGACCATATATCAGACTTGAAGCCATAAGGAATATCTGCCAGCAGCTCAGGACACATGTAATTGGGAGTACCAACCACCTGAATAAGTTGTAGGGAAGATCGTTCATGAGCTTATTAATTCACATTGACATATAACTATGGCATAAATAACAAATACATTTTACCCTGAACAAGTATCCTGACTAAAATCCATAATATCTTTTCCGATATAATACGTATTAATTCTTTCAGCCACTAAAAGAAAAGGGTAAATAACTGCAATCTGTACAACAACAACAACAATGAATATGTTTCTACTCTAGGAATCAAATGAAGAACTGAATGCTCAAACAAATGGATGACTTACCGAAGAAGCTAAATCATCAGCCTTCAATGTTTTAGCAAGCCCAAAATCGCCTGCAAAGATTCAAAAATTCAAATTAAGATCAATTGAGAAATTGAGTAATAGAAAACATTTCTGATCTTATAAACCTGGCAATATACTCACCTAGACGAATATCTTGATCCTTTGTAAGAAATATGTTAGAGCACTGCCATACCAAAAGAAGATAATCAAAAACATAGTCCATGAAGCTATACTGTGACAAAACCATGAACTGATTCTAGCAGCATTATGCATTATATAGCACCTTCAAGTCTCTATGAAGAACGTAATTTGAGTGCAAATACTCAACAGCCAGTAGCAACTGGGTGAACCACCTGCAAAGTTTCTGCAGCAAAAGGAACATTCAACCATGAATACATTTTCAAAATCATGAGAAAACAACCAAACTCAGACCAAGTTTTGGAGTTCCATAGCTACCTCTTCCGGAAAACATGCCCCATTTGCCTTTTTCATCAACTCAGCCCTGATAGATCCAAAATTCTAAAGGGTCAAACCTACAGTAGACTTAACAGAAACATAGAAATTTGTTTGGCCTTTACAGTTTTGACTTTTTGAGAAAATACTCACATGTCTCCTCCTTCGCAGTATCCAGTAACAATGCACACATAGCAGCCCTATACACACCAACAATCCAACCTTCTCGTCACAGAAAGAGCAAACCAACGCCAAAAGAGCAGAAAACCAACACAAGCAAAAAGCTCAACAGAACCACAACCATTCAATTCAAACCATCAAAATCTCACCTTCTCTACCCAGGCCTCTTTAAACTCAACAATGTAAGGGTGTTGAATCCGAGCAATTAAGGCCATCTACAAATCCCAAATTTGAAAACGAAACTAATTAAACAAAAAAAAAAACTTTCATTGACTTCAAAATACTGAGAAGATTATAGTCACCTCCTGATGAGCAGATCGCCGACACCGCTCTGTTTGACGAGCGAGCCTAATCTTCTTCAACACGTATCTGCAAAACTCCAGAACGAATCAATCAAAATTTGAAGTAGAAAAGGTACAGATTGAGAGGAGAAAGAGCAATCTACTTCTTCTTCTCGAGCTTGTGATTGACAAGAATGGCGGCACCGAAAGCTCCTCGCCCGATCTGCTCCATAATCTCATAATGATCCATTCGCGACTCCATCGCTCCAGATCCGAGAACCAATTCACCTCTCTTCCGACACAGAAATCAACTGTCTCCTCCACAGACGGGAAAAATAAATACGCAACGAGCAAAACGAGCATTTGCTTAGGGCAGAGAAGTTGACCTATCGTCTGCTCGAGCAAATGCAGGAGCAATAATTACACCAATTTTGGGGATATGAGAACTGAAAGGAGAGCAATAAAGATGATACTACTGAATTCGGGTGAAATTAGAGTTGCGAGCTTCATCAATGGCGGAACGGAATCTGTATTGTGAAATCGCAATCGGTTTCTTTCTCTATACTAGGACACACTGTCTTCAACTGTACCCGGACAAAAAATAAATAAAAATTACGCACTAACAACTACTTATTTAATTAAAAGTTTTTTAACAGCTACTAATAACTGTTTTAACACTGATAAAGCCTTAACAACTTTATCTTTTCCCACTTGAAGGAATTTACTCACATGAAACTCTAAAAAACCAGTGGGTATGTGACTCATTTCTTGTGCAATGTCAGGAATTAAACTTAGTTCTTTTTTAACCAAAAAGGAAAAACCTACCCAAATGTGTGTTAATGTGGAGTATATTATTAGTAAAGAGAAAAGAGTTTAAAGTATGTGATGATTATACTTAGAAGGATGTAACATCAAAATCTTGGCCGACTATTGATCGCCTCTATCCACCTTTCAACTTCTCTGTTTGTGATTAAATGAGGGGGGAGATCAATTAACATCACACATCTTTTTTAGGTAGGGTTTGATTTTGATGGATGGAAAACAATGTACAAGTCTAATTTAATTGCACGAAATTATGAAAATGGAATTTTTTTCGTAAAAAAAAAAGGCGGAAAAAATAAATCTTCAGAGGGTGCACGCCGACAAATTACAAAAATGATGAACCGATTTTTTTCTTCGGGTTTCTTTCTTCAATTATGGGGCTTGCATTTGCATATATTTAATTCGATTAATTATCAGGTTTTAATAGGGCCCCGCCATTTAGCGCCTATTTACTTTATCCGGCAACTGTAAATAACACGAACGATCTTGCAATTATTCCCAACTAATCACATAATTAATGCAATCATCATGGTTATTGTAGTGTTTTCTAGTTGAGTGTCGACGTTCGCTTAAACTATAAGCACTCCTACCACAACTCTATGTACAGCTCGTACATGACGAAACTTCCTGTGAATTCTGTTTAAATTGAGGTTATATATATTTGTTATTATCAACTAAATGATGTTTTATTATTTTTATCAACAATTAAGTATACAAAGCAATTAAAAACATCATGATTGTTAGTACACAAAAATATGCCGTGTACAAGTTTCAACTCCTTCTTCAATGTTCTTCTTCTCCAAGTCTTTTCACCTTCAATGACCTACAAAACAATGGACCTAGGGGCGAGCGACCCCTAATCCACCTCCGATGCTTAAGTCAGTAAGGGCAATGTCGATTAAAGGCGTCAGGCAGAGCGATAGCTTAGAACTTACCAGGCACATGGCGAATGCATGTGTATTTATAGAGGAAGAGGAGGGGGCGCGCCTCCCTATGGGCTGATCGGGCCTATCTAGGGTTAGGGCGAGTAGCTTGCTTCCCAAGTTAACCAATATTTTATCCCAAGCAAAGATAAGATCATCCTCCATAAATATTATCCTATCTAGAGTAACTACCCTAATAATGGATAAAGCAGAATAAATATGGATAAGCATAATAAATAAGATAGAGAAATAAATGAGATATGCTAACTAATTGATGTCGGAATCATGCCCGCCTACAATGCCCCCTCCGGGACCCATATACTCGTGCACCAAGTACTCTCCCGTGTATAGGGACCGGCACTCAAAGCGGTGAGTGGCCATGCAGATTAGGGAGCTCTCATTCGTATATTCGTATATTCGTAGATTCGTACATCCGTACGCGCTGAGCATAACGTTGGTATTTTTTATGCAAGACACGATCTAATGCAAAAAAATGCAAACTTTAATGAAGAATTTAAATATGAATGTCATGAAACTTAAGACAAACTAAAAAATGAAAAACTAGGGGGGGGGCTCATCAAAACCACATGGGAAAAAGAGTACCGCCCCCACTACATGAAGTCCTAATACTCGGTCGACTCAACTAGGGCCGCGTAGGGCCGGGAGTCGCCGGGATCGCACCTGCGCCCGCGGGGGATAGGCCGCGCTCGCGGCGATCGGAACCGCGCTCGCGGTAGTTGGGGCCGCGCTCACGGTGATCCGGGTCGCGCTCTCGGTCGGTGCCGGTGACGATGTCCACTCGCCCGGGCCCGTTGTCGCCATCCGCGCTCTTCTCATTGGGCAGAATTCCTTTCGCGCACAATCTTGCTTGTAATTGATTAGCCCACACCCGCACGATTGCACCCTTGTCCGCGAATTGAACCATTTGATGCAAGGACGAAGGCACCGCTCCCATGCCATGGATCCAAGGGCGTCCTAGTATCAAGTTGTATGGCCCCGGGACGTCGACGACTACAAACTCGGTGGGGTGCTCCTTTCCGGCGAGACTCACGCGGGCCTTTAGGACTCCAAGTGGAAAAGTGGGATATCCACCGAGTCCGGAAAGTTGCATCTTTGACCTCTTCAAGGTCCTTTTTGGATTTCCCGAGTGATTTGAGCGTGTCGTAGTACATCACGTCGACCGAGCTACCGGAATCCACTAGGGCTCGGTGGATCTTGACGTCTCCGAGCTCTACCGTCAGGACGAGCGGGTCGTTGTGCGGGTATTGGACGGTAGCCAAGCCTTCGTTGCGAAAGACGAGCCCTGGACCGCGCGGTCCGTGCATGGGACGCAGCTCGGCATGCTGGACGCGCATCACCTCTAGCTCGTGGCACTCTTTGCGAAACCGACTCCTTGACTCCGGGTCGTCTCCCTTGTAAACAACCGTAATAGTCTGGACCACCTCAATTTGCTTAGCATGCGCTCCCTCGTCGTCCGAGGTCTTGATGTATTGCTTGAGGTGTCCTCTCTTTACTAGCTCCTCGAGGTATTCTTTGTAGGGCTCACAATCCTCGGTCATATGCCCCCAGGCTCGATGATACATGCAAAACTTGCGCCCGCGCTTGTTTTCCTTCGTATCTTCCCCTCTTGGCGGGAACTTGAACCACTCAAAGTTCCGAATTCGCCCCAAGATTCGGTAGATCGAGATGTTAAACGTAGTATAAACGGCTTGCACTTGGTCTACCCTCTTTCGCTTTCCGGCTCTTAGCCTCGGCGACCCGTGCGAACGGCGGGGAGGCGTGGTGGACTGATCGCCGTCGTCCTCGTCCTCCAATTTAGCGTATTGGTGGACTCGATACTGCAAATCATTGAGCGTGGAGGGTAAGCGCAAAGTCAGGTTCTCCCGGAGCTTGGACTTCTTCGGTACCGCCCGGCGGAAGGCGGCTACAGCGGTCTTCTCATCGCACCCGTCGATTTGGGCGTAGCATTCCATAAAGCGGTTGGTGAACCGACGGAGGCTCTCATCCCTGTGTTGCTTTAGGCTGAGCAACGTATCCAAGGAGACCGCATCCCGGCTTTTGGCAATGTATTGCTTGACGAAAGCCGAAGCCAACTGCCCCCATGACCGGATCGACCCGGGCTCCAAGCCTTGCAACCATCTAACCGCGCCCTTCCTCAGACTTCCGGGGAACATCTTGCACATGATGGCGTCGTCGGAAACCCATAACGCCATCCTGTGAGTGTAATCGGCGATGTGGTTCACTGGGTCCGACGCACCGTCGTAGACCGTAAAGCTTGGTGGTGAGAACTTCTTGGGCGGCTCCGCTTGCTGAATAGACCTATGGAATGGTGTCGAAGTCACCAAAGCCAGCTTTTGCTCCACTCGGTCCTGAGCAACCCTCCTTGGCGCTTAAGCAAGTCGAGCAGCCTCTTCTCGGTCCGCTTCTCAGCCCGAGCCTCAATCTCGCGACGCTCGTCGCGGTCGAATCTGTCCTCATCCTCGTCATACCGACTTTCAGGATGGTACCGATCGCGGTATCGGATTTTTCGTTGTTCGCTTTCCGACCCGCGATCGCGGCTGTCGCACCCGCGGTCGCGGGTCGAGTCGCTCGCGGAACCGCGCGCTTCTGCGCGATTTCCGCGCCCGCGGGTGGTGCGTCTTCTGCGGCCTTTTTGCTTCCCGCGACCGTTTTTTCGGGATTCGTACCCGCGCTGGTTGTGGGCCCGCAAGCTCTCCTCTTCGGTGGAACGGGAATCTTCCCGTGGATCCCGGCTCCGGGTCCGCCTACCGCGCTCGCGGTCTCCACCTCTTTTCCGCCCCCTCGGGGCTCTCCGGTCGCTTTGCGAACCGTCACTTCCGGCTCCCGTGGGCTCCGGGGTTTGGCGGTCATCAAGTACATGGATGACGCTAGCCAAACGCTGTGGTTGGCGGTTCTCGTCGACCGGGCGTTTTCCTTGCACTTTCTCTAAGGAAAACTTAACGCCGCAATCTCCTTTCTGGCTTCCTCGAGTTGAGACCGAAGGTGAGGCCTTTCTTCCTCGTCCCCTCCTTCATGATCTCTTGGTCCCGCGATATCTCCTAGCCCGACCACCTCTCTCGATCCACGCGCACCGCTCCGGTGGGCTCGCGAGCTATCGTGGTTGTGCGAGGGCTCTTGGATGCGAAGGGACGAACGATCATGCCTCCTTCCGGCAACGGAGTCACGCGAACTCCTGATTGCCATCAACTCGGGCTGAAATAAGTAGTCAAGGTCAGCTTGAGTCTCGACCGGCAGACCCGAACTACTTGCTACGTTCGAACCAACGCGCTCGAACCGCGGTGTGTTGTTCGTGTCTTGTTGATTACGAGGCTCCTCGTAACCCTCACCCGCGCCCGCGGAGGGTGGGTGGCGCTCGCGGCGGCCGAGGTGATCGCGAAGATCCCCGGCCTGAGCGTTTTCCGCGACCGCGGGGCTCAGACCCACGCCCGCGGTTTGCGCGGTACCCGCGATCGCGGGGTTTGCGCCCGCGCCCGCGGGTCCTTCTAGGCGACGGTCGCGCGAAGCCTCGCGGCTTTCTGCGCGGTCACCGGCGTTGTTCTCGGCGGCGGTCGTCCCCAGGATGACGGGGGCGACGTGGTGGCCGGCGTCGTCGGTTTGATCGTGGGCGATGGCGTTGCCCCCAGCGTTTAGGGTTTCGCCGTCATCAACGAACACTGCGACATCCTCTTCTGGGATAGATCCCAAAGTCATCTCGTTCAGCGGGAAACGTTTCTTGGATCGATAATCAGCAAGAAAAACGTTCAATTTTTCCCCACGGACGGCGCCAAATGTTAGTACACAAAATATGCCGTGTACAAGTTTCAACTCCTTCTTCAATGTTCTTCTTCTCCAAGCCTTTTCACCTTCAATGACCTACAAAACAATGGATCTAGGGGCGAGCGACCCCTGATCCACGTCCGATGCTTAAGTCAGTAAGGGCAATGTCGATTAAAGGCATCAGACAGAGCGATATCTTAGAACTTACCAGGCACATGGCGAATGCATGTGTATTTATAGAGGAAGGGGAGGGGGCGCGCCTCCTATGGGCCGATCGGGCCTATCTAGGGTTAGGGCGAGTAGCTTGCTCCCTAAGTCAACCAATATCTTATCCCAAGCGAAGATAAGATCATCCTCCATAAATATTATCCTATTTAGAGTAACTACCTAATAAAGGATAGAGCAGAATAAATATGGATAAGCATAATAAATAAGATAGAGAAATAAATGAGATATGCTAACTAATTGATGTCTGAATCATGCCCGCCTACGATGATGGTTTTAATTTTATAATGCTATTAATATATGTCAAATTTTTTTGGTAGAATCTTTTTATATGTCCAATCACATAGCTGAACAAAAACAAATTTTATTTGGTTAATTATTGGTTAACTCCATTCTTTATTTTTGGTGGGTCAGAAGAATATTAAACTCAAAATTCAAACAATTATTTTGCATCCCTGCTGAGAGTGATCAGTGATCACCATCCACCACACTATAATTATTTTTCTATATAAATAATGTATAAGTATATCCTATACAACTATACAAGTATTTTGGGTTTGTTACATACATGCCAATGAGATCAATTAATTTTGCATATAAACAATTATTTTGCATATAAATAATGTATTAGATTGTTTCAATTGGTGAGTAAAATCACTGTACTTGAATTTTGTAGCAAGCCAAATCATTGTCATCGTCTACTACAGGTATTTGATATTTGACATTTGAACCTTTTTTTTTCGTAAAGATAGGTAAGATATGTTTGTATCTAAGAAAATAAATTACTTATCATGTTGGACCTTCCTGCATCTAGACCGTGGAGTAATAAAAACTATTAATATATGAGGGGCATGAAATCACTCGTCATTGACTCAAGTTTTTTGGATTAGAAGGTTGCTCCCAATTAAAAATGTGAGACATCATCCTTTGACTTTCTCTGTTAACAAATGAGCTAATATTTCATAACGCCTAGACCTATCAGAAACAAAATGAATGATAAGTGTTATTACTAACTAAGTCATGCTAGCTTAATTATCACTTGACTTAAGTTTTTGGGCTTAAGCAGATGGCTTAGCGAATTTTTCTTTCACTAAGGATGTTGATTACATAAACTTTGAGGAGCCTCCTCCTACTATTGTACCACTTTTATTCCATGATTTGAATTAATAATATATAACACTGCTTGACAAAAAACAAATAAAAATTTGGGCATAAGCTTTGGGTCTACCTAATTTGTACTACACATCATAAGAAAGTAAAGAAGTACATAAAGTTTGATAAATGAAACAACTATTAGATGCCATTCCACATAAGTTAAGGGAAACATTACCCATTTTAGTTTAAGTCCTGGATTGAAAGTTGACTCTCTCTGATAGACTACATCTAGGAGTTAAGAAAGCAAATGTGAATCTATGCTCTTATCAAAGGTAATTGACGCTCACACTCGTCCTCACGTAAGTCCGTCCCTGGTTGCATGCAATGCATGTACGTGTAACGAAACACGACTTAAGATCAGAAAGGTCAAAAGAGCAAGAAAAACAAGAGAGGAGCTAGATCCTAGAGCAGAAATCCATATCCATACAAGAAAAAAACATATTTATATCCACATAACATAATACAATTGATAATAGAGTTAATATAAGAATGAATGTACAGCTTGTACATAACAAGTAGATCATGATTGATGAGCATGTGCCAGACACATGCAGGACTGATGTCTGATGTCTCTGCCCCTCACTAACATGCTCTGCTCCTTCATGGTTTCATCACTCTCTCTAAACTTTGTATTCGTCTGCTTTGACTTGGATGTTTGTAAGTGCCAGGCCCGGCCCATAAGGCGGGGCAGACTGGGCGCTTGCCCTGGGCCCATAATTTTAGGGAGCCCGTATAAAATTTTTTCTTCAGTATATACTTGTAACATAAGGCCCATGATGAAAAAGGACTAAGGCCCATTGATATCATCAATTTAGTACAGTTATTTCGTAAGTCCTATCTGTCCATTTATAAAATCATTGATTAGATCATCGATTCATGCATAATCAAATGCAGCTTTTTCGGGCTCAAAAATCAGCTTTTCCAACCAAAATAATAAAAAAAAAAACTTTTGGAATTGAGGAGACAACCCATAATTAATTAAAATTTCTTCATGGCTTTCTACAACCCATTCCATGACTGAGATTTCATCTATTAGTACTCTCTTTTAGGTGATACCTTTCCGTTACTCTTTTTATAATATAAAATTAAGAATTGTTCTTAATTATGTTGTCAAAAAAAAACACTTGGATGTTAAAAGGTAAAAGGAAAAAAAAATCAAAAATTATTAAAATCAAAATATGTAAAAACACTACGTGGGGGCCTTTCATTTTTTATTCGCCCAGGGGCCTTTGAAACGCTAGGACCGGCCCTGGTAAGTGCATATATGTTCCCTTAAGATCGAGGGTTAATTAACTTCAAATGATTTGTTAAATTTGGTATCTTTTGAAGCCCGAAAACCTCGAACTAAATACGGGACAAAATTATTACTAACTCTCAGGCCTTTCGGCGCGCAAAAAACCGGCTCATCTTGCTTTGAGCTCTCCTGTTAAGGTCTTTCCCGTAAAATAGTGCGATCTCCTCGGAAATTCAAACACGTCGGGGCCCATCCTTCGAGAACACGTATCGGGACTCGGTCTTTTTCCGATCCCTTATTAAGTACCACCACCACCCTATATATAGGAAAGGGAGCTGCCTGCTTATACTTTCATATGTCAATGTGGGACAAGGGTGCTGCTTGCTTATGTACAAACACACGCCAATGTTGAAGCCTTGGCCTCATCGCGGTAAGGCGCACAAAGTTGCCTCCGTATGCAACTTTGCCTCCGTATGCCACTTTGCCTCCATATGTTCGATATGGGACGTTACGCACATACATGTTGCCATACGCGTACATTTATTCATTTTAGTTATTCGCGTACTTAGCGCGTTACTTAGCGCTTTAACCTTTTATGTCAATATTATTCATCTCGTGCACCAACGCGGTGACAGATCCGGGTATCAACAGTATCAATCTATCTTCCTTCACCAATTGCATCTTCAATCTAAACTCAAGTAGGATCGTTTGATAGTATTAAATTGTAGTATATTCAAGGGCGAGAAAATTCAACCACCGACTACCGGAAAAACATGTTAAAAGGGATGAATTATTCATTTCCCCCCTAAAATTAGAAAGCGTGTGGTTAGAACTAGATAACTTTATAGCTAATATAGAATTATATATTAAACATCAAATTCAAGCATGGAAATTAGCAAAAAACCAATCGGAGAGGAAGAAAACATAGATAGACCAAGTAGCTCTAGAAACAAAAGTAATAGAAGAAAGATGACATATTGGAAAAAGCCTTCACATAATGTTTTCAAAATTATTATTGACGGCGCAAAGATTAACACGGGAGATACATCTTCAAATTTCGTTATAAGAGATGAAACAAGAAATATAATCGACACGGGAGTTCAGAGATATGGAAAAGTATCTGTTTTATAAAGTGGAAACATTAGCTCGTAGAGATGGAATTAGATCAGCGAAAAATCAAGGGTTGTCAAAAATAGAAATTGAGGGTGACAACCTAACTGTAATTATGGCAATGAAGAACACCACCTCCCACCCTTGGGAAATTGACATTCTCATTGCGGATATCTTGAGGTCTCTCCAATGCTTCCAGTCAGTGCAAATCTCTTATGTTGGTAGGGATTCTAACGCCGTGGCTGACAAAATTGCTAAAATGGGCATGACTTCCTATTGATTTTATCTAAAACAGTCAAGAGTTTAAGACTCTCGTCCTTAAGGACGCGCTAGGTTGTTCATCTTACAAGTGAACATCCTAATTGTTACCCCTTCAAAAAAAAAGGTGAGTGGTCGATTTGTAATTTCATCTATAATTGAGGATATTTTGAGGTAAAGTATGCAACGGACATCGAAGTATAGATTAATTTGTGAAATTCAAAAAAGTCAGATAAAGAGCTCAATTGCCTAAAAAAAAGAGATATATAAAGCAACTTTTCCTAATAATATATGTTCATTATGCACTTCCTCCTTCGTGAAAAATCACCTCTCCTTAACAGATATTATTGTAGATCGAAGAGTATCGTTTCTCCTTCTACTAAAAAAATTAGGATGGGTATCTATATTTATATTTCATTTATTAATCATAAAATTGCTAGAATTTTATATACAAACCTTATAGGATGATATATATAATAACACTGTCGTGCCGAACAAACTTACCTCCTTTTGCATATTATGTCTAATTAGTCAATGCATTATTATTATGGATTTTAGATCTTGTGCGGAATAAATATTCTCTTAAAATATGTGAGAAGAAAAAGTGCATCGTAAAGTAAAGTATTAACATTTGTATTATTAAATGAAACACTGTAAAATATCAAAAGTGCATCATAAAGTGTCAAAAATGCATACATAATTTGAATACACTTTGACACTTTACAATGGGCTCAAATCATATGTAGCCCCCTGTACTTTTACAAAATTGTCACTTAGACACCCGACCTTTGAGTTGGTCCTATTGAGTACCTGAACTTATACATTTTAATCTAGGAAAAATGACTTGGAATAATCCCAAGTATCAACCTTCTACCAATAATAATCCCATCTTTTAGTATTACCTTTAGCAATCCGAAGTATGCTAATATTAATCAAAAACGATACCGAAAGATTTTCCGGTATACTTTCCGGCGAAATTAATGACGTGGCAGTCAGAAATCTGACATGGCGAAGAATCCTTATTTTCATGTTACACGTCACACTTGCCACGTCATATTATTTGCCATGTCAACATACTATCATACAAAATTAAAACACAATTAAAACACAAATCAAAACCCAAATTCACGAACTGGTTTTCAAAGAACACGATTCCTGGTGTTCGTCGACCTAGGGCAACACTGCAACTTGTGAGAGGGCTCGCACGCCAATCGACGAGGGTACACCAGTCGACTACGCCTGTCGCAACCCACAAAATTGAGAGGGCTACGCCTGTCGCAACCTGTGATTTTGAGAGACGGCTCGCACAAACATCCAACGAAGACAGATGGAAGGTTGGGGGAACTCGAGCTCGCAATCTAGTTCGAATTCGCGGAGAAGAGGTGCTCGATTCACTGCTTCCATGGACTACCGGCGACGCTTCAAACATGTCGATTCACATCAAATTCGGGGAACAAATTGTATGGTTGGATTGGTTGCCCCTTGTGGAAGGTAAATGTTTGGAATTTCTACCTAAATTCTGATGATTTTAGACCTAGGGTTTCACATTTCGGGATTTTAAGTGTACATTTATGGAATTCGGGAAAGACTACGTATTCACATTTAGGGTCTCTGTAGAAAGACTAAGACTGAGTAGAAAGAGGACTGTGATATGGCTTTTGGATTTGATGACAGTGTTTGAACTATTGTTTGATCAGATTTTCTAACGCTAAATCCAAATGCTCTATGATCTTTGATTGCATAATTATTAATGATAGGCACGTTGGTTTCAGTAAGCAAATGCCACTCACATTTAGATATTTTTGTTTGTTTTGGATTTAGTATATGCTAGAAACATGTGTATGTATATGTACCAATCATGTGATTATCATTGTGTTCTTTGAAATGCTTGCTTTGGAAGATTTGTGTTTACTGTGTAAGCTTGGAGACAAAGAAAAGTAAAAGCAAAGAGTAGGGAGAAATTTTGCTTTTGTTGTCTTGTCCCTATGAAATTAGGAACCATATAGAGAGATTAGTGGACAAATCTTCACATCAGCATTTGTCCCTAGGAAATTAGGAACCATATAGAGAGATTAGTGGACAAATCTTCACATCAGCATCTGTCCCTAGGAAAGTTTCACATCATCATTTGCAATATCCATCCTTTTTCCCTTTTGTTTTGCAAATTTACTTATGAGATTAATTGAGTTTAGTTTATTTGTGAAATCCAGATGGGTGAGAATTGCAAATATTTCCAATGGGAGGATGCGGTTTATGGATTTGGAGGCAATGTAAGTACTTCAACGGTAGGAGTTGATGAAGACTATGGAACCCTTATGAACAACAACTTGCATCAATCAGATTTGAGGAGTGATATTATTAAGATCCAGCGTGATAACTTATTCATGAAAGTTGTAATCGGCTTTGTGGTAGTAATGTTTCTCATTATGTTGGTGAGAATTTAAATCCTAGAGAAGCTTATGTAATGCCTAAGATATTTGTAATTCTAGAGAAGTTTAGGTTGTTGTCTATTAGTAGGTATGTATTGTATTTGAGCTAATGTAATTTGATTTTCAACTTAATGGAATTTTGCTGTATATCAGCTGCTTGGCATGATCTGATTTTTAACTTAATGAAATTTCCATAAAGTAATGGAATTGAGCAATAATTTGCTGGTGTGTTTTCTGTAGCAGGAAATTTGTATGATATTTGCTGGTGTTATTTAGGCTTTATTCACACAAACAGCAAGAAAGACTAAACCTACTGGTGTTATTTGCTGATTTTTAACTTTTCTGGTGGTGTTATTTGCTGACAAAACCTGCTGGTGTTATTTGGTGATTTTTAACTTTTCAGGCGGTGTTATTTGCTGACAAAACCTGTTGTTGTTATTTGTTTAATTTTAATTTTTCTGGTGGGGTATATGCCGATTTTTAACTTTACTGGTGTATGATATTTGCTGGAAAACATATAACTAGCTCCATAGAGCAACATGACAGCAATTAAGTCCACTAAAAGTAAGAATATTCAATATAGATGTCGGCACAATTTGTAGCAGTAAGAATCCCAAAATTCATCTAACATCCACTAATCTGCATATGAGCTTAGAAGAGCTTCTAACATCCACAATCTGGAGCATTACTAAATGCAAAATTAAATACTTGGCATCTACTACAAATAAAACTATCCAAAAATGGTCAAAAAATATGTGTCAGCTTGATGCTTGCAAAAGTGGTCAAAAAACATGGTTGACACTAAAGTTGTGGCTGGCTATCATGAATGGCGTTACTGCCTTCTTGACATACTCCACTAGTGCCTTCTTGAGATGTATGTTGTCCATGTGCCTAGAAAGAATATAAATATGTTTTTTATATTTGAGAAAAAGTGAGAAAAATAATATAATAGAAGATATTATATATGGTACCTGTCCTCTAGCGATGGACATAAAGTGGAAATCTCCTATCTACTGAAATGTTACTCCAATATCCATATCAGCTGAGTGGCTTCCTCTTCCTCTCCCTCTCCTTCTCCCTCTCCCTCTCCCATTTCCAGCATCTCCAGCTTCAGAAACAACAAATGGTCAGTTCAAAGAAACAGAATAGTACTTTTTACGCATGAAGTCTGAAGGACATTCACCAAATATTTACCACTACAGCTCTCTACTAAATATTCCTTCGTATAAACTCTATTAAAGGACATTCACCAAATATTTACCACTACAGGATATGAAATCTGCTGGGCTGGTACCAAATAAGGTTTGTTTCTTCATATAAACCTTAAAGAATTCATTTTTTAAGGCTGTTACTTTAACAGAGTTGATCTATATTCATTGAAAATACCGTACCTTCTTACACCTTCCTTAAACATGAATATGTTTGGGAATCTCAAACCAACTTCCCACACTACATTCTTAAAATCTGTTTTCGGACCAACAGTTAGCTTGCTTATTGTTCTCCTCCTTATCTTGGCGTTCTCATCATCTTCATTTTCATTTTCAGACAAGATTTCCATGTCACCATCAGAGTCTTCATATTCACTCAATTGCCCTTCCATTTGCTTCTTAACTTCAGCTTTATATTCAATAACTCTCTGTCTTACAGTTTGGAACTCCTCATCAGAAGTATCCATTTCACGTGCATCCAAACCAATAAAGTCCACCTCTTCTTCTTCGGATGACTCTTCAAGTTCATATAGAACTTTTTTGCCAGTAAAACTCCTAGTCAATCGCTTTTTATTCTTGTCAAATTCATTAGCATCACCAAGTTCATTCTCAACAGCTTCTTCCTTACCACATTCATCCTCATCAAAAACATCACCATTACAATCTTCCTCATGCGAGTCGTATTCATCGAAAGCATCATCATCAAACTCGTTCCATTCAAGGTCATCTTCTTCATCGGATTCTTCTAATGCCCTTCGATCATCCTCATTAGGATTGCTAGCAAGGTCATTTGGAGCATCCATATATACCTGAAAAGGAAAAAATGTTATAGACAAATACATATAAAACTAACGTATATATACATGAGCAAAACCAACTCTTCAAAGAAGCAAAAGGTGGGTGCACTTCTATCTCAGCAACTTTGGAAAAATCAGGTTTGGTGATTTCATAATTAATTAATGTTATGAAACGTACAACAATACATATATTTATTACTCTATTGAGCTGCATTTATTACTAGAACTAGTAGGTATCACGTTGATATATATATTGCCTTGGGCAATTTGTGAGAAGAAGCACTACAACTATTGAAACTACACAACAGTACTTTCAATGTGGTTCTTCTTGTAGCAAAGTGTAACTTACCGTCAGTAACTACAGCAAAAAACCATACCTCACCTTCCAGGACTCGATTAAGGAGAAAGCTTTTCACCGGTTGATTTACTCTCCTGGAGGGAAATCACAGTTTCAAAAGCACCCACCAAGGACTTGACTTTGCTCTTCCTCGTCCCCACAAGCTTGATCGCTGTATCTTCGATCACAACATTCAACACTTGATTAAGTAGCAGGACAGTAAAAACCCATCAATAGGTGAAGAAGGACTAGCTATTGAAGGTGTTAAACCACAAAAAAACACGGGAGGAGAAGCAAAGAACAGAAGATCGAGCGAGCCCTATTTTGTCGGGAGCAATGATATTGGAACATACCAAAATTTGGGAAACCTAACTGGCTATGAGTTTGTTCTTCAATCGAGCGTTCTTAGATTTCAAATTCCGCCCTCAATTTGATGTAGGGGAAGGGTTTCTTCACTCGTGCAAACCTTCTTCTTTATCGTGTTTTTGGGTTTCTGGGTTCTTCATTGCTCTCTCATTATTTTTAATTTCAATCGTTATTTTTTTTGATCTGAATCAATCGTTATTTTTTTTGGTAGAAAGAATCAATCGTTTTTTTTTGATCTGAATCAATCGTTATTTGTGTTTTAAGTTTTAGATATGATATGTTGACATGGCAAGGTACATGTGTGATGTGGACAATAGAAAAAAAAGAAAAAAAGAATTCCTTGCCACCTCAGATTTTCGACCGCCACGTCATTAAATTCGTCGGAAAGTATACCGGGAAATCTTTCGGTATCGTTTTTGATTAATATTAGCATACTTCGTATTGCTAAAGGTAATATTAAAAGATGGGATTATTATTGGTAGAAGGTTGATACTTGGGATTATTCCAAGTCATTTTTCCTTTAATCTATTGAACACCTGTTTGCTGACGTGGGCAAAAAAATTTGCCGGGCCACATATATACCATACTTTTGCCACCTCATTAGTATTTATTAAAAAAAAGAAAAACAATAAGATAAAGAAATAAAAAGAAAAAGAAATCTAATCCAACCAGTCAACCACCCCCTCCCCTCCTGATCCTTTCCGTCTGACTCATCCCGGCCATCCGCCGCCGCCTCTCTTCCGTCACCGCCTCAACCGGCCAAACTCCATTGTCATCCCACCTCGCCTCCTCTGCCAACGACGTCGTTGCCCCGTCGTCCACCTCTTTCGCTGCGCCGCCGTCCAAGCCCTAGATCCGAGCCGTCGCCGCCCGTCTCTCCAGATCCAACCACCCAAAGTCAAGACCGACCTCGCTCAAGCAGCCGCTGCCGCCCATCTCTCTCCAGATCCGGCTCGACCTCGCCCAGCGCTCCTCTAGATCTGTCTCTCTCTTGTCGGTTCTGACGCGTCGCCGGCCTCGTCGATGTCGGGCGCCGCCGTACTCTGCCAAGGAGCGAACTGGAGTTCGTCGTTGTCGTTTACTCCAAGACCTCGGGCACGAATCGGAGAGGATGTGCGGGAGCTTCGGCTGATGCGTCGGCCTCAGGCGAGCGGAGGAGCTCAAGCTGGAGCTTGACAAGATGTGTGGAGAGGAGGACGGCGGGAGTGGAGTCGAAGAGGGGCTCGTCGGCGGCGAAGCCGGAGAGGGAGGAGCCGGTCAGACGGAGGGAGCGACAGTAGTCGGAGTGGGCGGCGGCCAGGTGGTGGCGGGCGAAGCCGGCGTCCTTCATCAGACGGCGTTGCTCCTTGCACCGGCGGACGGTGGTTTTCCAGCTTGGAAGCTGTGCACTCCATGAAATCAAAATCACACATGGTGTTCAGAACTGACATCCACAAGGGTTCGATCTAGATTTCTTTTTTTTTTTAATTTCTTTTTCTTATTGTTTTCTTTTTTTTAAAAAAGACTAATGGGGTGGCAAAATATGGTATACATGTGGCGCTTTGTTGGCAAATTTTTTTGCCCATGTCAGCAAACAGGTGTTCAATAGGTTAAAATGTATAAGTTTAGGTACTCAATACGACCAACTCAAAGGTCGGACGTCTAAGTGATAATTTTGTGAAAGTACAGGGGTTATATATGATTGGAGCCCTTTACAATGTACTCTGAATCTGGATGGTGGATTAACATGTGTCATATAACGTATAACTCATCATTTGTACGATATGCATGATCTCAAACTCAAATGATGATGATACTTTAGTGTTGCTGTTCATTCCTGTGAGACAATTCTCAGCTTCACTAGTACACTTGTGTGCTACTGAAAAGGTTGCAGGGCCTCTTTTGGGCCAACTTTTAGGTCCACTCGTAAGCCCATTTTCACAAAACTTTTACCAAAAGAAAGCGAAAAAGAAAAGGAGGGGGAAGGGAAGAAGAGAAACGTTCTGCAGACAATTTAAATCTTCTCGAATTCGAACCGATTTCAGACTTTTTAACCTATTTTAGCCATAGCCACTTTCCGCATACAAGTCTCGAATTCGCTTCCCCAAGTTAATGCTACTGAGAAACGATTTTCGCTCCATAATCTCTCAGCTAGAATGGTGTTCCACAGTCAAGAGCCTCCAGAAGCTACAAACCCTCCACGCCGGAGCAATCAAACTGGGGTTCTCCGGCCACGATTTCGCCCGGACGAAGCTGGTCTCGGCCTACGCCGCCTGCGCCCAGATGGACGACGCCCATCTGATCTTCTCCTTCTGCAACCGCCGATCGACTTTCCTCTACAACACCCTCATCAGGGGATACTCCTCCCTCAAAAGATTCCACCTTTCTCTCTCCGTCTTCGCCCAAATGTTGGCCCACCAGAAGCCCGTCGATTGCAGAACCCTACCGGCGGTGCTCAAGGCGGTCGCCGGCGTCTCCGCGCTCGCCGTCGGTCGGCGGGTCCACGTGGCGGTTCTGGTCAACGGGTTCGGGTCGGATCCGGCCAATTGCAATGCTCTCATTACAATGTATGCCAAGTGTGGGGACCTGGTGTCTGCGCGCAAGGTGTTCGACGAAATGCCTGTGAGAAACACGGTTTCGTGGTCAGCCTTGATAGGCGGGTATGGGATGCACGGGAGGTTTTCTGATGTTTCTGAGTTGTTTGAGAGGATGATTGAGTTGGGATTTTGGCCCGATGGGGTTGCGTTTACGACGGTGCTCGGTGCTTGTGGACATGGAGGGCTTGTGGAGAAGGGGAAGGACTATTTTGAGATGATGAGGGGGAGGTTTGGGATTAGGCCCAATATGGTACATTATACTTGTATGGTTGATATGTTTGCGAGGTCGGGTCGAGTCGAGGAGGCGAAGGAGATGGTTGAGAGGATGGATGTGGAGCCTGATGAGGCTGTGTTGAGAGCTTTGTATGGGCCTTGCAAAGTGAATCAGCTTCTTAGACCCACTGATTAGTTTACAGCATGTGTGCACATAGGGTCTTTTGTCTGTTCATTCTTCTTTGCTTCATTGACTTGTGTTGGTTTTTTTTTTCCCATTACCAAATACCAATTTTGAATTAAGGGTCTGCTTTGTTTGGTAGGAGGATAAATTAAGGGTCTGTATGTAAGCATAAGATGCAGTTACGGAGGTCTGATATGATTGTCACATGATCAATCCGGAGCCATTTTGGCGGGCTTTACTCGAAAAAGTTCATGTTGGGCTGGTAGTGATATGAAGATTGTTACAAGCATAGGAGGTTAAAGCCCAGTTTTTGGTGGGCCTAACTGTGCAAAAGTTCAGAAAATCCGTTTTTTATGTGTTTCAACTTTGATTTTGGTAGAGTTGGTAAATTAGTAGTGATTATACATTCTTCTAGTTAGTTTGCACTACTTCTTTTTTAATATAAAATTGTTTATAAAATTGGAATGACTAATTTCTATGTCTTAAAATCTAAATTATAATCCATGTTAAACAATTAAATATTCAAAAAAATCAATAAAACAAATAATGACCGAGAGATGAGTTAAATTGGTTCAAACAAGGACTAGACTAGAAGTCCGAAACCGAGGAACTTCCCATACATGGCGCCAAGAAAATTCGATTTCGCATTTCTTGGACAACATTTAGGAATATCAACCAAGTGTATTGGTCCAAGTCTTAAAATTTACATAAATATAACAATGAAGAATGTGTAACTCACAACACAGTTGCATTGCACCCTATGGAAGCTCAACATTCATTTCCCACTTGAAAAATATCTTATTAGCCAACAAGCAATTGCTCCGCAATTCTAGCATTACTTTAGGTGTTTTCCTTCATTCAAATCACATGATGCAAAGCTAGCAATATGGTTTCTTACTCTCTTTGATGTGATCGATTTATAGTTCTCTGTTTCCCATTTCATGCTATGATGTACAATCCAACCTTATAAAAGTGTATGGATCGGTAGTTAATTATTATGCACTTGACAAGTGTTATTTTTCTATGTTTTAAAGTTGGACACACTCTCCTTGGGACGAAATGCATTGCAAGTTATTGAGTGCATGTTTGATTAGCGTGCGATCATTTATAATGGATGTCTATGTTAATGTTATGCACGTCTTTTGCTTCGGTTAATTTATGCCTTTAATATGAAAATAATTGACTATTAAACTAAACGAAAATATTGAACGTAGAAAAATCAATGTCTAACTCACTAGATTATTATCGAACGACTTAACATATACGTGTATGGTACATGTGTTACGAGCCTAGTAGTTTACCCTACACATAGAAGAGTGATTATGACTTTCTGCATGTCATTAAAAGTCCATGCCGATAAGATGAAAGGGTGAATCGGATTGCATTTTGCGACAAGAAATGCATGTTTTGATGTTTTTGCATGAAGTTGTTTTTCTTCCTTCCTTTAATTTCCTTTTTCGTTTAAACTAGTTAACTTCTAGTAACATATATGGAGATTTTTTTTTGGTCGAAATAACATGTATGGAGATTGGAGCCTACGGAGTTTGTTTTTAAAAATTTTACCTAAATATTATAAGATTTAAAACTTTACCTAATTAAGCATGTATTTAATTTCTAGAAAATGAAATGCCTAAATTATAGGAATATTAATTAGTTATTATTTTAATTATTATCATTAGTTCCAATATAGCCAGACACAAATTATTGATTTAAAAATAAATAAAAAATATCAAACTTAAATACAATGTCGAAATGAATAATAGGCTGGCATCACATGTGAAAATAAAATTATCCTTTAATCAATATCTATCTATCTACTACGATACAGTATAAAGCGGAACCCAAGTCTTTGTTAAAATTTGCGCCACGTCATCAACCCTGAAAAAAAATGATTTTATTTTTTGCATTGATTTTCAAAAACTAACTTATATATCTTCTTGATATCTTATCCAATTTCCTTATGTATACTTAATATCTTACTCAATTATATATCCTTATACGAATAAGGAAATTGAAGTGATTTTCTTTTATATTCTTTACAAGTTTTTCTTATTAATCTATTATATATATTTAAAACCATTAAGGATTAGAGCCTTCTCATTGTGCCACCTCATCATTTTACACATGTCACTCCGAGAATACGCCACGTCAGATTTTGCCACGTGTCATCACCATATTAACCCGAATATTAATGCTTTAATTTTAAACAATTTTATACCTTTAAAATATTAACACTTTATTTACACATCATATTAGTTATTGCCACATCACTTACACATTACATTTTAAATTATATATAAATTTATATTATTTATACATATAATATATTATTAAGAATAATAATATAGAGTATTAAATTATTTATACATATAAATAACTTTAAAATTTTATATTATTAAGAATAGAAACTTTGGAACTTAATTTTAGGAAAAATTAAGAATAAGATCAAATTTGAAGATTTAGAAGATTTGGATAAGATCAAATCTATATTTATTAACAAAATTGATCTCACTTTTTCCTCTACATTTTTAGATAGTATATATCCGATTTTTTTTCAAACAATTTTTTTTTTACTTTTTAGGATTACAACCAAAATTCTATGATAACAAAGATTTGGGAGATATTTTAAGTATTTTCCCAAAGTATCGTCAAAATTTTTTAAACTAATTACGAATTACGAAAGGTAGCATTTGAAAATTTAAATGATTACCCAATCAATTAGTAAATCACTAAATCTTCTCAACTAATTACGAAAATTTGGAAAAGATATTCTATCATTTTTTATATATTAGTTATCTTTTTAATCTCTTTATGTAAGAAATAATTTAAAAAATTTGAATTAAAATAATTTAAATATAGAAGCCCTTTTTTCTTTATAAATAAACTATTATTCTCATCTTTGATATTAAATCAATATTTAATATGTTCTACTTAATTTATATATTATCATGCTCGTAATAGCTTAGCTTTTATCTTTCATAATAATATAACCATTAAAATAGCTCATTTTGTATTATATTGACTTATATATCAAAATAACTGTTAAAATAGCTCATTTTATATTGTATGGACTTATAATATCTCAAAATTATGGTAATAGGGATAATGATATTACTGATATATATAACCATTAGAGAAAAAAATTTGAGGATAAAAAAAGTAAGTGAATTTATATTTACTAAACTGTTTTATAATTAGAATATACTCTATAATCTGGTACATGTAAGTACAAATCTGAAAAATATTCTTTTTTGTCTAGAAAAAAGTAACATTGTCATATCATAAAAAATTTCATTATATTTTTTCACTTATTAGTATTTTACTTATAATAAAAATAATTACAAAATATGAAATGTGAGTCATAGTCGTGCATGGCACGACGGGTACCGCTAGTTAGTATACATTTTTGTCATTATTGAATCTTGAAGAATAGTGAAAAAATTTCACATGTGTCAATATAATAGTATATTCATTAATAATATGAATTATAATAGAACTATTTTAGAATTCAAATTGTATGAATAAAAGTACATATATAGGTCAATAGGTTCGGACTTTGGTCTAACGGATTTGGATTATAAGTTCCTGAGTTAAAAGCGTATTCGTATCAAAATTCGATCTCAAATCGATTAATTTGGTGTCATATTTACATTACCCACTACACCATTCGGCTGAGTTAGCGTCCAGACCTTAGCGACCACAACATGTGGTCGCTAATTAGCGTCCATTTGGTCGCTGAATCGGAAAAAGAAATAGATAAATAAATTAGCGACCAAATGGTCGCAGACTTAGCGACCAGAATAGATTTGGTCGCTGAATCGGAAAAAGAAATAGATAAATAAATTAGCGACCAAATGGTCGCAAACTTAGCGACCAGAATAGATTTGGTCGCCAAATCTTTGAGGGGAAAATAGGCGCTAACAATTAGCGACCAAATGGTAGCTAATTTAGCGACCAAAGTGGTAGCTAATTCCGCAGCCACGATTAGCAACCAAATGGTAACTAAATTAGCGACCAAGTAGTAGCTAATTCCGTGGCCAAATTTAGTGTCCTGGTACCATTTGGTTACCAATTACCTATACCTAGATTTAGCTACCATTTGGTCGCCATTTACCTACCAAGTGGACACTACCATTTGCCCGCCAATTACATATACCTATAGATTTAGCTACCGTGTGGTCGCCAATTACATATACCTATAGATTTAGCTACCATTTGGTCGCCAATTACATATACCTATAGATTTAGCTACCTTTTGGTCGCCAAATATATATACTATAGAGTTAGCTACCATGTGGTCGCCAATTACATGTACCTATAGATTTAGCTACCATGTGCTCGCCAATTACATATACTATAGAGTTAGCTACCATGTGGTCGCCAATTACATATACCTATAGAGTTAGCTACCATATGGTCGCCATTTACATATACCTATGGATTTAGCTACCATTTGGTCGCCAAATATATATACTATAGATTTAACTACCATTTTGGTCGCCAATTACATATACCAATAAATTTAGCTATTATTTAGTCGCCTATTACATATGCCTATAGATTTAGCTACCATCCGGTAGCAAATTACAACAAATTATATCATATTTTATTTTATATTGTAGACTTATGGAGAAATGTTTTTTATTGAGCAAGTGCTATAGAAATTTATATGTATTGTTTATATTCCAAACATTTAGTAGCGTATGTTAATTAATTTGTATCCTAGGCTTATAAACTTATTTATTCAAGTGAAATTGTTTAACATTTAACATTGTCACATATATGAAAGTTTTTTAGAAGGCACCTAGTCATTATTTTATATAAAAAAAAGTTCTTTAAAAAATATATTTGACCAGGTACTTTCATCGATGACCACTTTATTTGTACAAATTTGGGTTTTTAGCGATCACTTATTCGCTATACAATACGAGTAATTTGGTGGGAAATGCTTTGCGAGGCGCAATTTTGAGAATTGGCGACCATATAGTCGTCAAAAGCTAAAAATTAAATCCCGCGCTTAAAATTTGCCTGAAATTGAATACTGTATACTGTATTATTTGGCGACCACATGGTCACTATTTAGCGACCACATGGTCACTATTTATGAAATAAAAAAAGGGAGCTGAAAGGTTTTATGCCTACTTATGTTATTTCCCTTCCCCAAAATCCATCTCAGTTCCAGATCTCATTTCTTTCCTCCCCTCTACCTCCCTTCTCCACCACTTCTACTCACCACCGCCACCGCTCACCACCGCCACGTCTCAAGCGCCGTCTCGCCCCCCTGCTTTCCTCTTCGTTGCAATTCGCCATCTGAAGCACCACCGCTCACCACCACCACGTCTGAAAGGTTCGAGTACCGGCTACTGGCCGTCTTGTCCGTCCACCTTCTTCATTCCGTCGTCGGAAGCGGATTTTCTCCGGCGATTGGGTGGCCTGACTTTATTCCGATGGTGGCCCTAACCCTTCTACGATTCCAGGAGATAACACCGACGAAGTTAGTTTTCTCTATGCCCTTTTCGCCCTCTACTGTTTGTGGTTTGAATGTTTGTGTTTCTCATTGCTATCTTTCATATGAGCGTACAGTCCATGAGAAAACAACTCGGGTAGGAATTGAGGTTAGGGTTTGTGTCTGGAGCGTATTGACAAATTGTAGAGAGGGTTTTGTTTGTGTTGATGATGGTAAGCTAATTTTGCTTGTGTGAGCTTGCACTGGGAAATCCCGACTTCTCTCATCTTGAAATGGTTAGTTCGTTCACTGATGAGATGATTCGTTATATTCAGGGCGGAATTAGTTGCAACAAGAATGGAGTATTTTTCAGTGATGAAGTAAGCCAGTTCAGGAGGAGGGATCTTGCATTTTCTGCTGGATTGGTGAGATTTCATTTCCATTTTGTTTATGATGATCCGTAATCAGTGTGTGTTTATTTATTCATGGAGTTTTATGCAATGTTGGTCTTCAGTTTGTGATTGGAAGCTCAGGTTTGTTTGCAAGAAGAGGTCTGAATTTGAATGTGAGTTGTATGAGTACACAATTCTGTAATTTGGGGGGTGTTGGTGAATTTTCTAGGCTAGGGTTTGTAACTCAAAAAGTGTTCTTACCTGGTGTGTTTACAATGCTATTTAGTGTTTTTAGCTGGTGTGTTTCTACATGGCGGATTGATGTTTTTAGCTGGTGTGTTTACAACAAGTGTCAAAGGAACTCTCTACGGTGCTATTAAAGGTAACTATGGATGTTTTATAAAATTAGTAGAATTTAAGCTAGTATACTAAGGTAACTATATAGTAAGACTCCTTGTGCTATTACCCATCATTTTCAACACATTAGATATTGTGCTTTTGGCTTTTATTCTTTACATTGGTATGTAGCTGACAACCTCAATGTGCTGGGTTTTCTTGATGGTTAATTTCCTTATTGCTCAAATAATATAAAATGTATTAGTGTGAGATAATTTGCATATAAAATGTATTAGTGTAAGATAATTTGCATCTAAAATGTATTAGTGTGAGATACATACAATAGCACCTCATATATGTTGATCATAATGTTAATTTGCTTTTGAGAATCCAAATTTCTTTTAATGTGATAATATTAATATGAACCGTATCTATGTCTTCATATGTAGTGCCAAACACATAGATTAAAACGTTTGTATACATTTGAAAAAGCTTGTTTCATGTAATGTTTTTAAGCAAAATCATTGTGCATATATATCAAGGTCAAGTGGGCAAGTTGTGATTAATACCTGACAGATGACTAAGTTTGGGTAGCTCAAGACGTGATTTCACGGGATCCAGTTCATTGTGCATAATTCTACTTACATCATATCTGACTTGTTTTTTCAATTTTATGCAGTTTAATCAAGTGAAGTTTGATATTGATTTGCTTTTGGACCAAAAATCAAATCTAGAGGTTAGTTTCTTTTCTTAAATATTGTTTTGACAATGTTATCTAATCAGGTTTCTTAAATATTGACGTTTGATTTTGTTTGTTGTTGTGCTGATGAGTTATGCTCTAGTGGCAAGGTCTAAAGGCTGACAATCTGCTAATTAATTTTTGAACTGATGTACACATATACTTATAGTTTTTTTTTGGAATTCGTATTAATTGATTTGCATATCTCTCGATTAAAGGCTGACAATCTGAACTTCCATTGCTAATCTGCAGTATTCATGGCACCTCCTCGACCAACTAGCCCTACGCACGCCCCGGTTAGGCTCATTCCAACCTCGACTACACACGTTTCATCCTCCCAAGTGGACAATGATAGTCAAGATGTTCGGAGCCAAAGGTTCCTTTCCCCTCCTACGATTTCTGAAGATCAAGCCGCTGCCGATCTTGGTATGAGCGTGAAAATGTCACTCTACGTGCCGAGGTGGAAACTCTTCGGGAAATCCAAACCACTCAAGCCACACAGATTGAACGCCTTCAGCGTTTTATGGAACAAATTCAAGCAAATTAGCTACCATCGTCCACCTTACCTACTAATGATATGGCACAATGATGTAATATAATTAAATCTAAATATTAGACCTTATAAATCTTTTGATATATGTATATATTATTTTGGGGTTTGAAATTGTTTCTCTCTTAAGAAATGAAAAAGAATATTATAAAACTAAAACATCACTGTACGGATCATAGCGAGCAATTTAATTGAAAATAACTGCGGCGATTGCGCGACCATTTGGACACCAGTTGGTCGCCAATTTACTGGCCTAGCTCGCGACCACTTGGATGCCAATTGGTGACCAGATGGTAGCCAATTGACTGGCCCAGCTCGCGACCACTTGGACGCCAATTAGCGACCATTTGGTCGCCAAATTACGGTCCTATATCGCGACCATGTGGACGCCAATTGGCTACCACTTGGTCGCCAAATCGGGGGAGAAAATTAGCGACCATCTGGCCGCTAATTTTTCTGGCCGCGAAAGATAGCGACCACTTGGTCGCTAAATTATTTTAGCGACCGGACATTTAGCGTCCAAAATTAGCGACCAAAATTTGGACGCCAAATGGTTTTAGCGACCAAATCTTCTATTTTAGCGACCAACTGTTGGTCGCTAAATCCTTTTTTTTTTGTAGTGACCCGTACATGGTACGGGGTTTGTACTAGTTACTATATACTAAAGCGGAAGCAGAACCCACGTCTGTGTAAAAATTTGCGCCACATCATCAGCCTTGAATAAAATAATGATTTTATTTTTGTACATTAGATTTTTTAAAATTTACCTTTATATCTACTTGATATCTTATCCAATTTCCTTATATATCTACTATATATCTTATCCAATTTTCTTATATTCATTTGATATCTTATCTCACTTTTTATATCTTAATTGTTTTTCCTAACATGATTTTTTAACGTTATATCCTTATACGAATAAAAAACAATCAAGTGAATTCTTTTATATCTTAAACATTTTTCCTATTAATTAGTGTACGTTTTGTCATTATTAAATATTGAGAAATAGTGCAAAACTTTCTCATACCATATCATATGTTAATAGTATATTAAATAATAATATAAGTATAAATAGTTAAATAGAATTATTTTAAAGTTAACTTTGTATTAATAAAATACATATGTAGGTCAATAGGTTTGGACTCAAGTCTATCGTGTTTGAATTGTAGATTCTCGAGTTAAAAACGGATTCCTATCAAAATTCAATCTCGAATCACTTAATTCAGATTTATATTTACATTACCCGTACATGGTACGAGATTTGTACTAGTTGTACATAAAATGAGGTCCTATAAAACAATTGTTGACACATCTACCTTTTCTGTTTAAAATAAATCGAGAGAAACCACTATTTTTCCCTACTATCAGGAAATGATGTCGAGTAGTCTATTTATTAATAATGATAATTAATAGTTTTTAATTTTTTAAGTTTTGAGGATATGGTTGCTCGGTCATTTAAACAATTTTAAATACAAGTTGAATTTTTGTTTTTATTTTCACCAAAGCTTTGGTTGCTTGTAAGCAAAAAATAAACAAGTTTTTATGTAAAAACCTATATTTGGGAGTACTGGTTGGATTATATTATTAGGGTGTGTTTACAAATTTAAAACATAAAATTATAGAATTTTTATTCAGATATTTAAATTCACCTTATAAGGACCATGATATAAATATCCAAATAATTTACGTTTGAAAGTACTTATAAATTAAATTCAATGTACGTTATAAACACCCCAAGTTGTTTACAATAAAAAATGTAGAACTAATAAGCAATTGTCTCTATCCTTATACATCTAGTCAAACAATTAAGTTTCCAAAAATAATACTCAAAAATCACCCTTTCGACTTTTATGCACGTTACCGCAACAAAAAAACAAGCAATTGTCTCTAGTGAGTGGAACAAGCATTGACCTAAAATAACAAGCACATGCAACGCAGCTAGGAGTCTAGCGCGTACACTCGGTCACACTCACGTAGCCCGGCACACCAAGGCCAAGTCATTAGTCATGCGAATAATAACATTTAGCTAATTACTTATAGACCTATTAATTTCGACAAAAAGTAAATAAATTATGGACCTATTAATGGGATTGGGTTGATCCAAGTTCATATTCCTTTATTTCATAATCTAAATATGGGTTCACATAAATTCAAAATAGAATAGGTGAAGGAGTAACGGATTATCATGCGGATTCGAGTTGACAAATTATGGAGAATATGTCTCAGTTAATAAATTGTTTTTAAACCGATTCTTTTTTCATCTTATTATTTAGTGGAATCCGGTTTAGTTTCGTTTGTACCGTTAGTAGGGTTTGGCTATCTATAGCGTTGGTTTATCCTATAGCCGTTTATTGCTTTCCAAGAAAAACTTGAGCTTTGCTCTGTAATAGTTTTCCCAAGTAAAGAAAGTTGTTTGTTTGTTTGTAAAATCTTTACAGGGTATCAGAGGGCAAGGCTTGATTCCTACGGTTTCGTTTTGTTGGAGCTATAATTAAGACCGAGATGGAGGACGACAGATTTTCGACCAGATTCTCAGGAACTGAGGAAGAAGATGAGGTCTATGAACCAGATGTTCGTGACTATGGAGTTGAAGATTGGAGACGTGGAGGACGAAGGTGCCACGGAGACGGAGGAGATCGAAGGAACCGGCGAGATCAAGGAAGCTCACGCGGAGGTTCACGTGGAGGTAACAACTCAAACCCACTCTTCTTGTCCAACTCTGACAACTCTGGTATGCAGTTGGTTTACCTTTTGATGGATCTAATTTTCCAAGCTAGAGTCGGGCTATCAAACTTGCTCTTGGATCTAAGATTAAGCTAGGGTTTGTGGATGGAACTTTTCCGAGGCCAAACAGAGAGTCCAGGAACTACGATCGTTGGGTGAGGTGTGACAACATGGTCATGAGTTGGGTCCTAAACTTTATGGTTAGAGAGTTGTCACAAAACTTTATTTATGTCAACTCTGCTGAGCAGTTGTGAAATGAGTTGAATGAACAATTTGCTGAGTCAAACGCACCTTTGATATATCAATTGCAAAGGGAAATTTGTAATACCAGGCAAGAGAACATGTCAGTTGGGGCATATTATGGCAGGTTGAAGAAGGGCTTGGGAGGAGCTTGTTGCTGTAGAAGGAACACCGATTTGCACTTGTGGAGCATTTTATCAGTTTCATGTATTCTGATGAAGAGAATTGTTGACAAGGATGCGACTATAAGGTTGATGCAACCCCTGAAGGGGCAAAATGATGCCTATGATGGTGTTCGAGGCACCATATTATCGTCTGATCCGTTGCCCAACATCAACAAGGCGTTCAACATGGTGGTGACGCTGGAGAGGTAGAAAGGGATAACTGGAGGGATCTCTCAGTCGCATGATATCTTGGCGGTAAATCGTGCTAACTATGGGGGACAGAACTAGTGTTCTAAAGGCAGGACAAGGCTTACAAGGTGGTTATGGCAACACTTCAGCAGGGTATGGAAAGTCAGACAATAGTGGAGGTTATGGTGCCACTAACAATGAAGGAAAAGGGGCTTATGGCAGAGATTATAAGAAGGTGAAATTTGAAAGGAAGTGCGAGATTTGCCAGAAATTAGGGCGCGTCAAGGAGACATGCTTCAAGCTCGTTGGGTACCCGAAATGGTAGAAGGGGCCTAGGAACCAAACAGGATCAGGGAGAATCGCAGCAAATGTGCAAGAATTGAGTGGACTTAACACTCCTCTTGACATTGAAGAGGGTGAAGGGTCAGCTCCGAATCCAGACAGCTCCCTCGTGAATGTAGTGTTCAATGAATTTCTGAAGATGATGAAGGGAAACGGAATGGAAGGAGGAAGCTCAAGCGATCCAAACCATTCAAGCAATTTCGCAGGTAAGTTGGCCTTACTTTCTATTGATATTTGTGATGGTTCAAATGAGTCTATATGGATAGTGGATTCCGGAGCCACTGACCATGTGACTTATAGAAGAGATCTGATCACTAATTTGAGAAAGTTGAGTCAGCCAATTAAAATTGGTTTGCCGGATGGTACAGCTCAATTGGTTGAGGAGGCCGGATATGTTATTCTGTCACCAGTTTTGAGACTAGATAATGTTTCGTTTATGCCAAGATTCAAGCATAATTTGATTTCTGTGTCAAGATTGCTTACTGATGCCTCACAAATATTTGTCTTTGGTGCATTTAGATGTGCACTACAGGACCTTACAACTAAAGATGTGGTGGTATCAGGAAGGAAGTTAAGAGGCCTATGTAAATTCAGTTCAAGAAGTTTGCTAGAAGAGGTAAGAAGACAAGTTTCAATTGATAGTTCAATTTTTCCGATAGTTTTAAGTTCTGTCTATAATAAGGATGAAAACCTTGAGTTGTTACATGCACGTTTGGGGCACATTGCGTTATCTAAGTTGAAACATATCCCTCGTTTTGGAAACAAGAATTTTATGCAATTTGATTATGAGATTTGTGTGCAAGCACAGCATCATAGGATGCCCTTTGGTAGAAGTGTTTCTCATGCTAGTAGAATTTTTGAGTTGATTCACGTTGATGTTTGGGGACCTTATAAGACCCAGACATAAAATGAAGCAAGGTATTTTTTGACAATTCTTGATGATTTCTCAAGAGGGACATGGACCTTCTTGATGAACAACAAAGAACAGGTCTTTGGGCATATGAAGGAGTTTATCAGTTATGTAGAGAATCAATTTGAAGTGAAAATTAAAATCGTTCGATCAGACAATGGGACAGAATTTGTCCAACAGTCCATGGTGAGTTTGTTCAAAGAAAAGGGAATATTGCATCACAGGTCAGCACCCGAAAACCCTGAGGAAAATGGTAGGGTTGAGCTCAAACATCAAAGTCTTGTTGAAATGGCTCGGGCGCTTCGATTACATGCAAGACTACCTCCTAGATTTTGAGGGGAATGCATTTTGAGCGCCACTCACTTGATTAACATGCTTCCGTCTCCAGTTCTGAACTGGGATAATCCTTTCCACAAAATTTATGGCAAACAGCCTGACTATGTTTCTCTGAGAGTTATAGGATGCTTATGTTTAGCCTTGATAGATACAAAGATCGAAACTTGATTCAACGGCATGAAGATGTGTTTATCTGGGCTATCTTCCAGGTCAGAAAGCATACAAGGTGTTCAATATTGAAGCCCGGAAAGTTGTGATCTCCAGAGATGTCGTATTTAGAGAATTATTTTTTTCATTCAACGAAAAATCAAAATCTTCTTCCAACACCAGCAGTGAAGCCCATCTTCCACTGGTGTCTTATGGCTTCGATGATGAAGCCCTCATCCCCTCACATCAGCCACCACCATCTTCCACACCAACATATTCACCCTCCACTCCACATCACCATCAGACTCCATCTCTCTCCACGCCACCACATCACTCTTCTCCATCCCACCACTCTTCTCTAGAAGCCGCGCCAGCCTCTGCAGATGCTCCTGCCAATCCAGATTTTCCAATAGCAGAAACAGTCAATGAACCAACTTCTGAAATAGTCGGCCCTAATGCAGCAACTTCCAATCCTCCTCTTAGACGATCGACCAGAGTTCATACGGTACCTAGCAAGCTGAGTGATTTTGATTGTGGATTGCTACCAAGTCAACAGAACAATGCTCCTATGTAGCATCAGTCAACTGATTGTTTTGCACAAGCTAGCGTTCCATGTTGTGACGTTGAATGACCTGCATGATTATTCTCAAGAGTTCTTACATTCTTTATTTAATGTCTTCTCAGTGCCTGAACCCGCGTCGTATGAACAAGCTAAACTTGATGAAGGTTGGGTTGCTGCGATGGACCGAGAGATTCAAGCGTTAGAGCAAAACAACACATGAGAACTCACATCCTTACGTGTTGGAAAGAAGGCTATAGGCTCTAAATGGGTATATAAGGTGAAATTCAAGCCGAATGGAGAGATTGAGAGGCTTAAGGCTCGGCTTGTAGCCAATTAGATCAAGCATAAGGATTATAAACATACTTTCTCGCTCGTGGCCAAATTCACCACAGTCAGAGTTTTACTTGCCTTAACTGCGTGCAGAGATTGGAACCTTCATCAACTTGACATTAACAACGTGTTTTTGCATGGGTATCTCGACGAAGGGGTATACATGTTGCCACCTCCGGGTTAAGTCAAGCTAAACGGGTCAAGTATGTCAGCTCAAGCGATCTCTCTATGGTCTGAACAAGCAAGCATATAGTGGAATGTTGAGCTTAGCAAGCACTTGATTGGTCTAAGCTTCAAAGAATCGAGGCAAGATTACTCTCTATTCATCAAAGACAGATCATGCCTCATTATAATAGCTTTAGTCTACGTGGATGACATGATTCTATCCGGCAATAATGAGTCAAACATTCTTGCAACCAAGCAGTCTCTTGATTGAGCCTTCACCATTAAAGATCTCGGCATGGCTCGATATTTCTTAAGCTTGGAAATAGCTCTTTCAATTTCTAATGCTGGGATTCAGATTAATCAGCGGAGTTATGTCATTGATCTTCTCATAGACACCAATCTCCTTGATTGCAAATCTGCCCCTTTCTCGATGCAGCGATACCTGCACTTGCAACCTAATGTTAGTGATCTAATTCAAGATCCTGAAAGTTACAGACGCCTTGTTGGAAGATTGCTTTACTTGACTTTATCGCGCCTAGACATTAGTTACAGTGTGTATCTGCTCTGTATTTGTTACGCTACTTGAAAGGCACCATCAACTGCTCTCTCTTCTACCCCAAACAATCAAAGATTAGTGTTCATGCGTATTGTGATGCTGATTGGGGCACATGTGCCTATTCTAGTCGTTCTCTCACTAGTTATTATGGGTTCATTGGCAAATCACTCATCTCTTGGAAGACCAAGAAACAACAAACGGTATCCAAATCCTCAATTGAGAGTGAATACCGAAGCATGTCACAAACCACCAGCGAGTTGGTATGGGTTGAAGGTTTACTCCAAGACTTCTACATTCAGATTCCTCTACCTATTCCACTCTTTGTGATAACATTGCAGCCCTTCATCTAGCCGAAAACCCAGTGTTCCATGAAAGAACTATGCAGCTGGCTGAAAACACTTGAGAATTGATTGTCACTTCGTGCGCGAGAAGGTACAAGAAGGGTTCATTTCAACCTCTCATGTAAAGACCCATATGCAGCTGGCTGATATCATGACGAAACCATTGGGGGCACAGCAACATCTTTTTCTGGCTCGCAAGCTTGGCTTGATTCTTCCATGCCAAGCTTGAAGGGGGGAGTATGGAAAATATGTCTCAGTTAATAAATTGTTTCTAAACTGGTTCTTCTTTTATCTTATTATTTAGTGTAAGCCGGTTTAGTTTTGTACGTACCATTAGTAGGGTTTGACTATTTACAGCGTTAGTTTCTCCTGTAGCCGTTTAATTGCTTTCCAAGAAAAACCTGAGCTTTGCTATGTAATAGTTTTCCCAAATAAAGAAAGTTGTTTGTTTGTCTGTCAAATCTTTACACAAACAAATCAATAATATCAATTTTAAGCATTTTATCACTATTAAATTATTAAATAATAATATAAATAGTACTCCCTCTGTCCCGTATTATAAGGCTCGTTTTTCATTTTGGATGTCCGCCCAAAATATAAGACCCATTTGCAAACTTTCCATTTTTGGAAAAATAAATTTACCACATTACCCTCATCAAATCATTCAAATTACACATTTTTTATCCCTCTCTCTTCTATTTTTACTATATTATCCTCACCAAATCATTCAAATTACACCTTTTACCATATTATCCTCACCAAATCATTCTAATTACACATTTTTCATCCATCTCTCATCTCCTTTTACCATATTATCCTCACTACACTCTATAAATAGCCATTTTTCAACATTTTCTTAAAACTTACTGTATGCAAAATCACAAATGAGCCTTATATTTAGGGAAGGAGGGAGTAAAATTTATTGAAAAACCTATAAATATTTTAATAAAAATTCACGGTTACAAATCTATTGTGTCCGGCTCCAAATCAATCAAGTTTAGGTCGTGCATTATCAGGTTTGGTCGGAATTAAGATTTAGGTCAAATTGGATTGAACATAAGTATAGGTTGATCGGGCCAGATTTTAGAATTTGATCATGCTACAACAGTACGTAGACTACTGCTAGCGTGCTACGTGATCGGTCGATTAAAGTTTTGAAAAACAAACTTGGAAATTTTTTTGGTCGAAAAACAAACTTGCAATTTCAACACTTGTTACCTCAGACTAATAAAGGAAGAAGCTGTATGTGTCCGGCCATGTGCTCTCCATTAATTCAACATTATTTTATACATAAATGGTAAAACTGATCGATTGGGGCATCCAGTAGTCCACTAGTTGAACTTGTGTAAAAGAATATGATGAACTTTTGTATTGCATGAATGAGCATACAAGGATACATATATGATGGACTTTTATATTGAATGAATGAGTGATTGAGTGTTGATATACAAGAGGGAGTTCCTTATAATAAGTCTCCTTAAAGATTAAAATATATACACATAAGATACATTATCGATAGAATCATACTGTATTAAGTATCTGCGTGAATTTTGACCGCCCAAATGTTTAATTTAATAGTATAATGGTTGCATTACAATTGCTATGTCAGTTCGGTTCCTGATTTACAATACTTGATTAAAATTATGAGTTTTTAGCAGGATCGGAGAATCAAAGTGGGATTAGCAAAACTTTTCAGAATTTCCTTAGTGATTGCAAAGTATATAGTACACGTTACACGTATATATGTGCATACGCAGCCTGCTAAAAGGCAATCCCATGAAAGATTGTCATGTCCCTCTCTAAGCTATAGGTTTTAACTAATTGTTAAGTAACTAAGTAAACTTGTATTTTAAGTAATTTGATTTAATTACTCCGTAAAAAGGGATCATATCGTGGCCATTAAAAACCCTCTAAAGGTGGAGTTTCACATTCGAAATAGACGAGGACATAATAGAAAAAAGAAGAAAAGGAATCTGGAAGATAAGCAAGGTTAGCTAGGCATAAGTGGGGTTTCTTGATAAGGTCAGTTTGTGGGTGCATGAGTATTAGTGGTGTTTGATCATGATATGTTGTCCCTCTAGTTTATGAATTAGGATTAGCTTCCACGTACTTAATTCACTACTTTATGTAACACGGGCTGTATAAGTTGTAGACAAGACTTAGGGTTATATCAAGTGGAAGCATTTTTATATGCCATGTAAATTGATCGGTTTAATTTAACCACAATTAATCCTGATTTAGAATGAACTTATAACTTGTAAAATGGCTTCTACTTTAACTATTTTTATTGGTAATATTCAACACCACCCCTTCACCACATCTGATCATTGCCTCATTACTTTCTCTCTTGGCCCGGAGGTTGACCCACCAAAATCTCCTTTCAAATTTGAGAATGCTTGGACCACCAATCCAGACTATGAGAAGCTTGTTAGAAAGGTATGGAGCTATCAACTCAAAGGCTCCTCCATGTACAAACTAGCTGCAAAGCCAAGACTTTTGAAACGATATTCCAAGGGTTAGGCAAAACACAAAATGCAGAACAACCTGGAATAGTTGAAAGCAACAGAAACTAACCTTGAGAAATTACATCAGTTAGCCCTATATGATCCGACCAATACGGAAATCCAAGCTCGATTACAAAGACACTATAGAAAATTCACATGCCTCCTGGACTTCCAACACAAGTAGTGGAGGTAGAGAACTAAGTGCAAACACATAGCCAACATAGATAGGAACACTAAATACTATCAGTCGGTGGCAAGAGTTAGAGCGCATCGTCAACAAACTCATGTCTTTCAAACCAAAGATGGACTAATGATCTATGATCAAGAGGGGATAGCAAAGCAGATAACTGAAGAGCTTAAGTAAAGATATCAGAAGAGCACTGCTTACCAAACAACACAAAGTGATCTCAAAGTCATCCCATGTATAGTCTCTGAGCGGGATAACGAATTACTTTGCGTAAAGCCCACGCCGACAGAAGTGAAGACAATAGTCTTTGAGCTTGCACATGACAAAACTCCTGGGCCAGATGGTTACCCAGCGGACTTCTTCCAGAGATATTGGCACATTGTGGGGAATTCTTTGACATCAGCTGTCCAAGCCTTTTTTCACTCTGGACAAATACTGAAAGAAACAAATCACTCCTTATCCCAAAGATCGATGTACATGTCAACATAAATCATTTTCGGCCTATTAGTCTTTGCAATACGAAATATAAGGTGATCACGAAGGTCCTTGCAAACAGACTCAAGCCGATCCTTCCGAAGATTATAAGAGGGAAGGCTCATTCAGGACAACATTTTAATTGCGCATGAAATATTTCACTCCTTTCATTAGAAAAAGGTGGGCAAGAAAGGTTGGATGGCATTGAAACTAGACATGGAAAAGGCATATGATAAGCTAGACTAGAATTTCATCAACCAGATCATGACTAAGTTCAGTTTCTCCAAAAAGTGGATTTAGTGGGTCATGACTTGCATCACTATGACCTCGTTTTCCGTACTAGTGAATAACGAACCTGGTGAGTTGTTTTACCCGTCGTGTGGGATTCGCCAAGGAGACCCCCTAGCACCTTTTGTCTTTGTTATCGCCATGGAATATTTAGCTAGAACATTAGAACGAAGATCCAACCAACCGGGCAAGCAGATTGGGATTCAATTGTCGAGGAATGGTATGCGAATCCCATTCCTCAACTTTGCAGATGACACCCTAATCCTGGCTGACGCCTCTCTGAACAACATGAATATGATAAAAGAAATTCTTGACGATTTCACAAGGAAAACAGGGCTTGCTATTAATTACCACAAAAGCACGATGCAGACATCTTCGAACATAAAAAAACTAAATGCAGCTTCCCTTGCGAGTATCCTCAACTTAAGGATAACAAATGATATGGAAAAATATCTCGGTATCCCGATTGTAAGAGGACGTGCCCATAGCACAATCTTCTCAAAGGCAGTTCAAAATTTAAAGAGGCAGCTTGCCAAATGGAAGGCAAATACACTGTCCCAAGCAGAAAGGAAAGTTCTGATACAGGCCAACTTGCAATCCAAAACAAACTATTTAATGCAAAGCTTTTTGCTACCAAAAGGCGTCTGGGAACAAATTGACAAGGTAAATCGTGGTTTTTTCTGGAACAAGAGCAATGATAATTTCCATCCTCTTATAAGTTGGGAGCGTATATGCTCTCCGACGGACAAGGGAGGGATGGGTTTAAGAACCGCGGAAATCTCCAACATGGCCCTTCAAATGAAACTACTCTGGAAAATTATAACAGAACCAGGAAACCCTTGGGTCCGTTTGGTGACTGAAAAATACTTAGGCTCAAAGTCCATAATGACAATTGAAAAAAGAACACACTCCTGGCAGTTTGGCCGACTACTTAATATCAGAACTATTTTTTATGAAAGGCGTGAGGTGGCAACTTGGGAACGGAAAGCGCATAAACTTTTGGACAGATCCATGGCTAGATGAGGCCACGTTAAGACCATACCTTCAGAACTTTGACGCAAACATGAAGGTCTCAGAGTTTATTTTTTAAAACAAAACTTGGGATACCCAAAAACTGCAATTTTATCTTCCGCAACCTTTAGTGTCTCGGATTCTACAAGTTCGTATCCCGGTCATCGATCAGGAGGACAGAATAATTTGGACACCTTCCCCTGATGGGAACTTCTCTGTTAAGACAGCTGCCTAGTTGTGTGAAGACATGAGAAATCTCCCTAATAAAAACATGGACTGGATTTGGAAGTTAAAGGTTCCCCCAAAGGTGCAAAATTTCATCTGGAAAGCTTGTGCGGACTGCCTCCCAACAACCGAACGATTAAATAGGTTGTTGGGACGATATTAAGGACGTCAGTCATTAATATCTAAACCAATAATGATCGTCCCTAGTTTTGATAATGACAAACTCAAAGGTATTTGATAAGTTGTCCAAGTGTTGATCTCAGGTAAGTCCAGAGGACGCACATGAACGAAAAGGACAACAAGTGAACGAGAGTCCCTAAGCTGTAGGGACGCATTTCATCAGAACTTCCAAAGCTGAACGAAATTGGTGAAGTCCCTGCGAAGATAGGACGGCGTCCTCATCAAGAAGAGAAGCGCGCCAAAATACGGACGAAGTTCAAATTCAAACCTAAGCCGCCCCAACATGATTACATCACATTCGGCCGTAGTCCTCAGAAGGAAGCTTCCCTTGTCTGGGCACGTGTGAACAATTCCAAAGATGTCGCTTTCCCAGCAATGGTCCCCTGACCACGCGGAGGCTTCCCAAGCGTCAACAGAGTTGACTTCCTCAAGATGCAAATCGCACCGTTGAAGGAAGACGACAGATCCTGCCCAAGCCTCAGAGGACGCTAGAGGGCAAGAACTCATACCGCTATAAATACCCTCCAAGGGGTATGCATAGCGGTGTGGACTTTGAAGACTTTCTCCCAAGCTCTCCCGAAGCATTCAAGTTCAAGAACGAAGATCAAGAAGATCAAGTGAGCTTGAAGCAAGAGAAAGAAAGTCCAACCACATCAAATCCAAATCAAACCACAAAATAGTTAGAGTTGTAGTTTGTCTCTCACAACGAACCGTGAGAGACGTGAGTGATAGCTTCCTTATAAGCTAAGAGAGTTAGGTTACTTTGTTAGGCTGAAAGGAGTGTTACTAGTAGAGCTAAGGACGCACGCTTAGCTCAGGGGATTGTAGCAGCTCGCCTAAGTTGTAAGGACTCTCTCTTAATAAGATAAGGACGGCTATTGAAAATCCTCCAACGGAGGTAGAGGTTTACCCATAAGACTAGTTGGTCTTAGTGGGGTTCCTCTATAAATACCTGTGTCCATTATCTTATTACGTTTCCTGTTAAGTCTATTTTCCGCTGCATCTAAGGACGCCCTTAACCCAGTTAAGGATGCCCCTTCTAACAGACTTACGATCCAACATAGGTATTATTTCAGAGTACCCAGTACGTGTTCGTTGTGTGAAACTCGAGATGAATCTACCAATCATTTGTTCTTTGAATGTGACTTCACTAATAAAATGCTCCGACATCTTGAACAACGAACTGGAATCCAAATTGTGTTAAAAGAGGAAGGCGAGCTAAGCCATAGCATACTACAGACGCTCAAGGGTAACAATGGTGACACCATCTTGCTCTACCTTTGGTGGACCGTTTGGATGCACCGCAATAACCGACTCTTTAATGTAGACAAGGCATTGCGGGACGATAAGCCCTCTGACACGGCATTCGCAATCTACTCGCAATGGAAGATGGCGGAAAAGATGGATCAAAAGCAATCTGTTAAACGGCAGAGACCGATGCTCTCAACATGAAGAAAATCGAATAAAGGGTGGATCAAGCTGAACTTTGACGGATCTCGGCGATCCAACTCTTCCACGCATGGGGAATACATTTTGAGAGATGAAAATTCAAATATTCTAGCCTTGGATAGACGGAATTTGGCTGCCTCGTCCATCCTCCAGGCTGAAGCGTTGACAACCTTAGATGGGGTTCGGAAGGCCAGATCCCTCAATATAAGAAGGTTAGTGGTTGAGGGTGACAATTTAAGCGTAATCAACAGCATTATTGGGGCATGGAGATGCCCATGGAAAATACAGACAATTATTGGTGATATAAAAGGCCTCCTGTCTCTTTTTGAGTAGGTTCGTGTTTTTCATTGTTATAGGGAAAGCAACAGAGCAGCAAACTACTTAGCGGCCAGAAACGCTGACCCAGATCTCTTACTCGCCAGCATGTCCGCAACGTGTGATGCGCAACATTGGGAGATATGGTTGAAGACAAATCTTGGATTAAGTGATGGAAGAATCCGTGAAGCTACAGACTTCTTGAAGATCATCCGGGCGGATGATTTAGGCTGGTTCTACCCTGATTAGGAGGCCTAGTGTTTTCCTCTTGTTTGTACAAAAAAAAAGATAAAATCCCTCTTGAGTCTTCATCAGGAATAATAATGAATAGAGGAAAAATTAACTCATGTCCCTCTTTAAAAACAAGTTTTTATAAAGTATACTTTTCATTGATTTTGTGTAAGGTAAACAGTGAGCCCAAGGCCCTACCGCTAATTTACACTATTTCGCCTGGTAACCTTGTGGTTAATGCAATTTCACGTGGTACCCTCTCATATACACTATTTCACGTGGTAACCCTGTAGTTTGACAAATTTTGCCAAATAACCCTACCGTTATTCTATCGTTAAAGTTTTAAATTTTATTAAAAATTAGCAATTTTAAATTCCTGTTTATTGTTACAATTGGTGGATTTGGTTTAATTAATTATTGTACTTATTTTAAAATATAGAAATTTCTTATGTAGGATCATATGTTGTCAATGTTTGAAAAACCTAGTTTAAGTCAGATAAAAATAAACATTTAGAATATATTAAAATTAATTTTGAATCAAGCTAGGGAATAATTTTTGGAAGTGAATCCATGAATTTTGAGGTTGGAATAATATTTATCAAGTTGAACAAGTTAAGTTAGAAGAAACTCTATATCACATATAAGAGGGATTGGGGTGGGGAGGGGGGGGTTGTTTTGGGGCATAGCTTGCTATTACCCTTTTAAATTTATACAATTAAGATAATGTAGACAAAAATATTATACATGCATGTAATAAGGTAGTTATTATATATAATTATGCCAATTGAATATAAAATGCAAAAAAAATCATAATATACCTCTATGGATAATATAATTGTCATATATTCTAGCCATAATAACACTATCTAGTAAGAAAAAAAAAATCATCTATTAATTCTTGCAAATATGAAATTTTTAAAAGAATATTTTTTTAAATACAATTTTTTTTCTCAAAAAAGAAAAAAGAACCAATTTAATATTTCGGATTTTTCGTGTGGTGCCCCTGTGGTATTGCCTAATTCGTGACATACCCACAAATTTAGACATATTCGCATGGTAACCCTCAAATTCTGTAACTTTTCGCCTTTTACCCAACTGTTAACAGACGTTAACGAAGCGTTAACATGTTTATAAAAAAAAAAAAAAAGGAAATCCATATACTGATATACACCATTGTGAGAGACGGTTTCTTACTTTCTTGCCCACTTTGAGAAGTCAGTAAACAGAGGAGAGAGAAGAAGTAGATGGTGTTGCCGTGGACGGAGACGCTGGTGGAGGGAGTCGACATCGACATACATCGCGCCGCTGCTGTTGGACTTTGCTGGATTGGACGATGTGGATACAAGGTGGTCGACGATGTTGGATTGGACGAGTCTGGTGGACATTTGTCTGCGACTTCAAGTACCCAGGGTTTTATTGTTTGGATTTTCAATCTGATTAGAGATTACAAATATAGAGATTCTGAAAACTTGTTTAAAATTGAACTGTCTTTGGGGAATTTGTAAACTCTTGTCTGGATATGAAATATTTGGAACTTCTGGAAACTTGTTAAGAATGGAGTGATTAATTAAGACATTGGGTTGCATTTAGGGTTAATTGCATTGATTAGATATTGAAATCTCCATGTGACTTGCACTGCTTTCTTGTCATGGTCGTACCCTCTTATTGCATACCCTGTCCTTCATTAACAAATTGGCATCTAAAATTTGAACCACTTATCTCTCAATTGATTGGTTGAATGTACAGTCTTCCCTATAATCCCAAAATTGACATCTAAAATTTGAACACCTTATCTGTAAATTTCCCAATTAAACCTAAATTCATAACCCTAAAATACAAATTCAGAACCCTAAATTTGGTAACTGAAACTATATACATATCTTACGAATCATCGTATACTTGCCGTCTTGGCCATCCCGTCACAAGAGACTGTTGATTGCAGCGTGCTAGATGTGTCTTCTCCGACCACCCTCAACCCATCAACATCTTCTTCATTCTTCCATGGCTTCAGCGAAATTGTCGACCTGGCTTCTCTCTCTCTTTTAATATTAAACGCTTCTTTAACGTTTGATTAACGGTTGGGTGAAAGGAGAAAATTTATAGAATTTGAGGGTTACCATGCGAATATGTCTAAATTTATGGGTAAGTTGCGATTTAGGCTATACCACAGGGGCACCACACGAAAAATCCGTTAATATTTTTAGACTATAAAGTAATGGTAGGGTTATTTGACAAATTTGTCAAAAACTACAGGGTTACCACATGAAATAGTATAAACATATGTGTACCACATAAAATAGTATAAACATATGGTTACCAGGCGAAATTTCCGTAAATTCTTCTAACCTTCTTTTTTTTCGGGAATGTTAGAATTTGATATTGTCTATATTTATCCTATTTTATAAAGATGTGGTTTTGAAATTCCTGAATATCTCTTGATAAAATGGCCAATGTATTTTAATGCTTTGTGCCATACGTATGTTGTAATAAAAAAATGGAAATATATATCTATTTATATTGATTGGTGCCTTTTTTTATATATATTCTTAATTTTTTATAAAAAAATATTGTTTGAAAAATTATAAATTAATTAAAGATTGATTACTTGATCAAAACAGTGAGTTTTAAGTAATTTTTGTTGGTGTCCTAACATCACGACTTTTTTAGTTCATGGTTCTAAGATTTTGGATGGTTTGTTTGATGTCCCTATTGATTCAAATTAATTGGAAATTAATCTTGTGACTAACTAACTATGTCATCCAAATTTATATTCGAATCATCTCGATTTAAATTTATAAATCTCCGCTTAAAGTGTTGTTTAAGTACTTAAAATAATTTTAATTAGAGTCGTCAGTCGTCACGCTCACCACCTTTTTCATTACCAATTACTTTTTGAATCATAGGTGTTTTTTTAATATCTCATACATCGAACCCCACACAAATAAATACTCCGTTAATTATAAATTACAACATTACCAGATGTAAAAGAGTCTTTTTTAACCGCATCATTTCGATCGTGTAGCATTAGGGCATGTATATATAATGGTAGTTCTTATCATGGTACTTAAGGGTATTTGTCATTTTTTTGTCTAAAATTTAAAGTAAAATGCTAAGTACCCACATTAGAAGTGCTTATATAAGTACCATTCAAGCACCCATCAAAACCAATAAGTATATGCCATGTGTCTAAATTTAATGATGAAATTATTTATTTTTGTATATACAAGTTCCATTTAATTACTATTTGAGCCTTCGGGCATTTAGTCAAAACGGTTAAGCCTCCAAGGGTAGTACTCAGAGGTCACCGGTTCGACTCTCATGGGCAGTGCCCTCAACCAAAAATAAAAAAATTTAATTACTATTTGACAAGGAACTCCCTATTGGAGTACAAAATTTTAAAGAGTACTTAACTAGTACTAAATAAATAAAAAATATTATCTTAAGTTTAAGAACCCCTCAAGTATTTTTTTTAAACACCACCATTGTATATGGCCTTAGGTTTAATACCATACATATATATGTAATTAGTCATTTTTTTTATTTTAAGTTGGAATCACATGGCCGGTCTTATATTCTAGGTCAGTATCGTACGTGCAAGGGTGCACGGGGGAATGGCCTAGCCCTAAACCACCGGACTCGGACACTTTCTCCAGCCTAATTTGTTAATATTAATTACATTTTAATCTATGTTTATCAGTAAAGTTACACAGTACGAACCCATATTTTTCTTTTGTGCATATCTGGTTCGTAATTTGAAACTTTGGCTTGAGTGAAAAAGCATCTCTAGGGATCGAACAATCACAAGGTTTGTAGAGTTGGATCTAGTGACCCAACTTAATTTGGCTTTTAGACTTTTAGCAAAAGTCATTTTTTTGTTGGCTTAGTGAGTCATTCGACAGAGAATAATTTCCACAGAAAATATATACACTTTGTACGTTTCCTTTAATTTATTCTCTTGTTGAACAAATTTTCAACGTCGACGACCCATAATCAATCATACACTTGATGATCATCATGTCGACTCTCGACTGATAAGTTGATAACTAGACAACCCTTCATATCTATTTCGTTTTATTTTTTTTTGTCAATATATAACGAGGCAAATTTCAACTTATAATCTTAATCCACAGTGCGGTATCATTTGTCAGTTAGTAAATCTTGATACACGTAGCTTAATTAATTATTCCTCAATCCTCACACGTTATAAATATATCGAGAAAAAACTTCGACCAAAAAAATATATCGAGAAAAAACCACTACAAGTATTTCAATTATAATTTGGCAGGAACTTCATTCCATGTAAACACATTACACATATTGACATATAGTTTGAGCTACATATTATGGACCAAAAAAAATTGTCCACAAAATGCTCAACTCATCCCTAATTAAACATCTCCCTTAATTCTTCAATAATTTCATTAGGGACGCAATTAGATAAAAAAGATTCCTATACAAAATCAAAACCAAACATCAACCGTTGATTAATTGCAAGCTATGGCAATTCGCACTTCATTCTTATTACCATTAGCCACTCCCATTTTTAGCTTATTCACTTGTGAATCTCGATCCACAAAGCCTCCTTCAACGGGCAAGGCCACGTGGCCCACACCCTCTTTAGCCACGTCATCAGCCCTGGCTCCCCTGCTGGAGCCGGGATCGTCCGTGGGCGCCACCGCGCCCCCCACCGCCTTGAAATGCGCGGACACCGCCAGCTCATTAACGGCCTCCACGATTTCCTCAGTACACGTCACGATCTCGATCAGCAGAGATGCCACCGTGGCATTCGGTAACATCTCTAGAAGGTTGAACCCTTGTGGGAAGTTGGTTGCTTCTAGTAGCGATTTTAGCTCCTCGGCCGCAGTTTTCGACTCCTTGAGGTGGGCTTTCACGAAAATCGTCGTCCTCTTCATCTTCTTCATTCCGTGGGCGAGTTCGCGCAACGCTTTCCCGGTTTCTGAGCTCAGTTTCATGCACGTTTCCTTGAAACTATCTGGAACGTTACCCTATATTTCATAATGTAAAAATGATTAGTTAGTAGTTTGCTTAATTACGTACATGCCAAGTTTTTTACATTAGCATTAGGGTTTGTGAACTAGTTAGATTAGTTACTTGTGAGTCCGAGTCGAGGTAGCTGCTTAGAGCGTCAATCTTGTAAGCGCATTGCCTTGTTAGCGCTCCGATTCTTAGGTATTGCTTCCATGGATGACGGAACCGAAATTTACCGTGCCCTGGCTCCCATCTCGCCAAGTTTGCCTGCAAAACATCAAGGAACCATGATTGTTAATAGCTTTGATCACGCTTCGTAAAACATTATAATGCAAGATAATGCATTATTCGATGCGAACCATGGTGTCTTCATTGCTTTTGGTAGTTAGTACACTCTTATACTTAACAAGAGAGGATTTGACACCCTCCTCAGCCTTCATTTCATCCGAAACACTAAAGTATTCCCCTCCAAACACTACAAAAAGGGGTTGAGTAATAATGTTACATGCTTAACTTTTGAATGAGCATAAGGTGATTAAGTCAGAAGTAAGACCAAGTAAGCACCTTCTAAGAAGGTGCCTATCTTGTCAATGTTGGAAGAGATGAGGCCGTGCAACTCAGCGCCCATCCAAACAGGGCAGACCAAAATGCACACCAAAATAGTAATGCAACATCCGATGACTATAGTTTTGAACCTATTTAGTGCAATCAAGAACACCTCTCCGTCGCGATAGCCTGAGACCGCTACCAAGGAGAAGGTTAGGATGAAAATCATGAGCCCGTAATCGTATCGCGCCTTCAGCTTTGGGAAGAACCTCATGAATGTCATTATAACAGCTGCATATATGTGGGCAAGAAATTAGTATACATGAGATTAATAGTAATTATTGATTAATAAACCAAAAAAATCACTGTTCCATTGGAAGTACAAATTTATCTATAGTTGAGAAAACTTGCCTACTATGAACCCAAAGAGAAGCAGAAGAATGGGCTCTCCTGTTTTGCCGGACAGATCAGCTAAACGGTGGGCTCCCATTGCCAAACCACCTGCCAGGCACGTGGCTACCATTCTGTTTGTGCTTTTCCCTATTGTTGCACCTATCATGAAATTAAATTAAACGTTGATCACTATCACAATCATCAACAACTAAACACTTGGTTAATCCCTTTGAATTGTATTATAGTAGTACGTAATTGACTTTTACATATTCATGGTATGGACCGTAGATGTATCACTTTCTACCAACAAGTGAAACAAGGCCGAACAATCATCAATGTTAGCTCTCGTGAGATTAAGTCAGTCCATAAAAATGGACCGAGATCCTCTCACATGAGAAATAAACTTATTTTGCGTTTTCATACCTACGGAGAATTCGAAGACGACGACAACGGTGAGAACAGCCCAAATAGCGGACACACCCAAGGAGCTATAGAGGGGGTGAAGATAGTAAAACAAGGAGACCAGACTTACGGCCAATCCTACTTTTATGGCATGCACTATTCGCCTTGGATCATCTTTTGCTAGTTTCTTCGCAGCCTTGGCAAAGTTTGAGAGTTTCAAGCTAAGTTTTCGTGGTAAGGATACGATAGAATCGAAAGCGCGAGATATGATTCCGCCATTTTCGAATTGCTTTTGGGATGAAGAGTTGATCTCCATGTTAACAAAAGGAGCAATGTTTTTCTTAGGAGTTTGAATGGCTACCTCTTACGTGAATACGGGGAGATAGAGAAAGAGGTAGACAGTGAAAAGCTAGAGATGAGTTGAGTGCTATTTATATTGTTGTGTTGAATATGGGTTTTGGCTTTTAAACTCTAGTAAAATGGGAAAAAAAGTTGGAAAGGTGTACCATATATTTAAACTTTGTCAATGGGTTGGGATTTGATTATTCCCTTCTTATTTGTAAAAAGAGAATATGCTATAATAAGGTTAAAATGTTCATAGACATGGTTTATTATATAATATGGTTAATGTACATAAGTACATTGTATACTAGTACTAGAACTAGTTAAAGTTACTAGTGCTCAAATAAAAAACAGTACTCCCTTCATTTCAAAATACATGACCATTTGGACGAAAAAAATGTTATTCCTATATTACCCCTATAGAATGTAGAGTTAATTATTTGTTTAGAGAAATATGAAAAAGTGTAATGATTATGATAAAGTTAATTATTAGGGGTATAAATGGAAAGAGTAGGGAAAAAAATATGAAATGGTCATGTATTTTGAAACAACCTAAATTGTCTAAAAGGCCACTTTTTTGAAACGGAGGGAGTACTTTTTAAATATAATGTGGTAAAAAAAATTTGTCCCATTAAAAAGTTAGCAAGGAAAAGAATCTACTTACGTGAACCACGAGGTGCGCAAGAAGTAAGTTTTTGTAAAAAATACAGTAATAAACTTATAAACATACGTTGATGTCAGATAACAGTATATTACCAATATAAAATATTTTAATTGACCATTCTGATGGGGAAAAAAAAAATTTGTCCACGCACTATCTTATGTTATCATGAATTTAAACGAGATGACCACACGAAATTCAGTTTGGGCTTCTATAAAAAGAAGAAATCAATTTCTACTCTAATATGTTACATGTGAGTGGCCTTTTGCATATTGCGAAGTGGATTAATCTTGTTTACATTTTTTTTTAAAGTGCAACAAATTGAGTAAATTAACTTTATGTTTATCAAATAAGTTGTTTAGGCCTCGATTTTTTTATGCACAACCGTGTATCAATGTAATTCGAATGTTTTTTTTCTTTTCAGTGTGCATTAGAAATGTAATCAATCTTTCATGTACATTTTAATATAAACATAACTTTAATTAAGTTACATATTTAGACGTAGATTTATCGGTACACATTTAGGAGCAAACCCATACATACGTGTGTTCGACAAACTTGAAATAATGACGTATTTGTCTAAATAAGCATTTTGTTACTTATATACACCTACAAAAATAAAAATCTACCTCCATCTTATATGAAAACAACTATACTTATTTCTTAAAAAAAAAACTAATCAACAAATCTCCCTACCGAATACCCACTTTCAGCATCAGTATCATTTAACTTATGAGTACCTTAAATCAATATCAACATCAGTATTATTTAACTTGTCAGTATCTTACCTTATTTACCGGACGCACCCATAGTAAAAAAAAAAATATATGCATGGCATTTGCATTAGATGTGCATTGACTTTTTTGTGGCATAGTGTATGTATTTGTTATATCCCTAGGATATGAATGAAGAATTTGATAGGAAGAGAAGAAGAGATTTTAAGGAAGGAGATAAGAGAGGTAGGAGAAGAGATTAATTTTAAACATCCCACTAAAAAACATGAGATTCCTTATTATGGTCACGCATAAACTTTTCATTCCAGATTCTGAACCGTATCAGAATGTACGTGAATCAAGCAAATACTTATCTGTGTTTTTATGCAATTATGTTTCTCAACTTGGAATGCAATTATATATGTTTGTCTCCCGGCCCTGCCGATGATACTATACAGTAATTTGTAACTATTCAAAATCAAGTGGTTTCAGATTCAAACAAATTATTGCTATATATATTTACATATATGATATTGAATATAATAGTGAGTATGAATATGTAAGTTTTTTTGTATAGATTAACATTGTATAAGTATAAATATTTTAATATAATTATCTATTAGTTTGAACATTAACAATGAATTATTTGAATGTTTGGTAGTGAAGAGTAATATAAATGTATAGGATTTTGAATATAAACATTGTTCAAACATTTGACATTATGGTCCAATGAGTGAAAAAGGCTCCTAAGAAGGGGGGACCATTAGTTCAAGAGCTGATTAACATGGATGATTTTGAGCTAACTAAGCAAAAAAGGAGGAGGAAGAATGGAAGACGGTGAACTGCATTCGCTCATGGAAGTGTGTGAAAGATGGAAGAGCTACAAATTGGGCTTTTGTGCCTTTTCTTCTTCTTTTTTTTTTTGTTTTCTTGGACCAATGGAACACTTTGTAGTTGAGCTCTATTTCACAAAGGATGGATAATGGATTGGGCTTTTATTATGTTAAAGTCAAAGTAATGTTTCAAGTATTTTGTCAAATCTAATGAGGCTTTTGCGTCCTTTCTATGAAAGAAAGTGTAAAAGTATCAATATATGATAAAAAGAAAACGTTGATGATTGTGAAATGGTTATAGGCAATGGTTATCTGACGGAAGATGATGTTCAGATCTAAATGCAACCCGACCCCCGCCTCCTTGCCCCCTTTCCCTTTTCCTTCCCCTTCAATGGCAAACAACAAAAACCCCCAATCCTTGAACCCCTATCAAATCTTCATCCTTATGTGTTTGATTTCCATTAGATTTTACAATGGAAATCTCTCTAGAAACAAAAGAGAGTCCTTTTGGGGCATTTCTCAAACAAATTTTTCAAGATTGGTTTATAGTCCAAACCCTAGAAGATGCTTCTGAACAACTTTGCTGCTGAGGGCATATTTCTTGAAAGATTGTGCTCTGTTTTGACAAAAAATATGCTTCTGAACAAAAGTCCTATGGGAGATCTATCGACAACTTTGAACCCGAACCCACTATGGTTGAGGAAACCCGAAATAGTGGTGTTCAAATGAACAACTTTGCTGTCCACAGTACGAAAATGTGAACCATTTGAGCAAAAGAAATTTATACGGCTTTGTTTATGTGAGGCTTGTAGGAGATATCACCCCTCCTGTGCATACTTTGAGCCATTGGTTGAAGAATATAAATTCCTTGGCTGGTGAGGAGAGCTTATCTAAATCTTGGAAAGAAAAAAGGAAAAGAGAACTTATAATTGAAGTGATATGTGTCTCTGGAACTAATGAATGGATTAGGCTTATGTTAGTCCATGAAAAATGGAATTTAAGAAGGTAAGATGTGTGCTACCGTGAACCATGTGATTACATATGTAATTCTATTTGCAGGTCAACACCAAAAGTAAAGAAAAATCTGGGCAAAATGACGAAGCAGGCTAAGGAGAACAAAAGACATGAAGAACAAGATTACATATGTATTTCATGCTCTTTGCTTGAGCTATTTGAATAAAAACTTGTTTTTTTGCAAGAATTGGAAACTATGGACAAATAATAATATATTATTAAACTTTTCTTGAACATTACTTGCGCCGCAAGCCATGAAATTGCTTGTGCTGCAAGCCTTCAATTGCTTGCGCCGCAAGCTTGAGCTGCAATCCCCGACGGACAGCTCGGGCCGTGGTTCGAGGTTCGTTCTGGATGTGAAGAAAGCGGCAAGTAGGCTTCTCGAGTTTGATCAGTACTTCCCCAAATGGTTAGGTCAGAGTCCCGGTGTCGTACAGAGTCTTTGTGGCCAGGTCGTTTCGGGCTTTTGAAGATCCTTCATTCCGGTGGAGGGAACGTCACTAGTCCTCTCTTTCCCATGATGGGTGACCTTTCGTGCCGGAGCGCTAGTCTTTTAGTGCTTCACTCACCTCGATCCGGAGCTCGCCACTGGTTTTTCCGTTTGGTGTTTGTATTTTTCTACTCGTGTTGTTTTCTTGTTTTGACCATTTGTTTCTCGTCTTAGCCGGTGTCGGCTGCCGTCTAACGGCCTCTCGGTACACCAATTTTGGTTGGTCTACCGAATCTTTACCTGTTCAAAAAAAAAAAAAAAAAAAAGAAAAGGCAATGGTTATCTAGGGTTGGATCACCTCATTCCTCACCCTCGGCGATGTGTTTCGCCTAGGGTTGCTCAAATAAGAAAGAAGATTGATTCCACCGAAATTCTATCAAGAATCAATAAATACCCTAGTATACGAGACGACAACCTCAAACATCAAAAGATTACTCATGAAAATAAAAAACCAACCCAACTCCCACAACAACAAGACGAGAACCAACACATAAGAATCAACTTTAGCTTCCTCGAACCATAAGACGCCAACAGAAATGTTCGAGACCAGTTTGCCACGCCTGCTTCACGACTCATGAGGTCTCTCAAACCTTCACCAAAATTTGGTATCTCTTATCAAAATACTACACGATTTTTGCTTGCAACTGAACATTCATACCCATTTAACCTCTCTTCTCATATAATGCTATACGTGTATAGTCATCACTAGATGCGTGCAATCTCCAAATATACATACGCTACTATCTTAGCTTAGCCTAGGAAGGTGACCAATATTAATTACCAATTTCGACCCCGGTTCTCTCCAAACCGAACCAATTCCAAAACCCGGTTCACAATCACTCGGTGTTCTGCTGAGCCAAATCCAACGACGCCGGATCCCTGTACTTGGGAAACCGCGCCTGGGCGTCCTCCTCAATGGTGAGCGCGTAGTACCCAGACGCCGCCCTCCCGAACGACCTCAGCCTCTCCGACACCGACCTCCCCAGCCCCGGCGACCCCTCCTCCTTCCGGTCGCCGGCGCCGGCATCCATCTCCCCGTTCTCCTTAAACCGGGCGAGCTTCCCGAGCTCCCGGACGGCCTCCGCCACCCTCCCGGCGCAGCCCACGGCGTCCAGCATCAGCGAGGCCACCGTCGCCGCCGGCATCACGTCCGAGACGCTCTGCTCCGCCCACACCCTCGTGTGGAGCCGCGTCCGGAGCGCTTTCGCCGCCGATTGCGAGTTCCGGAGGTGCGATCTCGTCGTCGGTGGCGCCTTCGTCATCTTCTTCATCGCCGTTGAGATCTCCTTCAATGCCTTCCCCGATTCCGAGCTCATCTTCCTGCACACGTCTTCGATCTTTGCCTTCACCTCCTTTGGGGCCTGCGGAAATTAGGGATTCCGAAATTAGGGTTTCTGAAAAATTGGGGGAAATGAAAAAAGATATGAACTTTATTATTAGTACTTGGTGGTGAGAATGGAGGTAGCGATTGAGGGCTTCGATTGTGCAGGCGCATTGACGGGTGACGTCGCCCACCTTCTGATATTGCTCCCATGGATGACGGTACCTGAACCTTCCATGTCTTGGCTCCCATCTTGCAAAATTGATCTGCAATTATGTACAATAGCTCAGAACTCATGGATTTTATCCCCATTGTAATTATAGTCAGGGTTTTCAAGTGGAGGTACCAATGAATCTTCGCTGTTCTTAGAGTTGAGGACGGATTTGAAGCCTTCCATGAACTCCCTCTTCTCATCGCACATCTCCTCCCCTGTTTCCTTGAAGTACTCTTCTCCAAACTCTTTGAGAAAGCACAGACAGATGAAGAAGAATATAGTCAGTAAGAACATGAGATGTAATGTGGGTTCATTAGTGGTGGTGGTATACCTTGTAAGAAGTTGGCGAGTTTTTCGACGTTGTTGGCGACGAGATTGTGAAGATCAGTGCCAGCCCAGACAGGGAAAATGAGGATGCAGATGGAGATGGCAGCTGAGCTGCCAATGAGGATGGTGGACATTCTGCGATGGGCCTGCTTCAGAACCTCGTCGTCTCGATACCCCGACACGCACACCAGGCAGAACGTCAAGATGGTGATCATCAGCCCGTAGTCGTATCTCGCCTTCAGCTTCGGGATGAACCTCAAGAACGTCATCACAGAGGCTGTTACATTACATTAACATCAGTACATTCATGATTTGTATACTTGAGCACTGTTGGATCAAGAGTCGCTTCATCAGGTTGGAATCAGGAATCTGGCAAATGGAGGATTTCCCATTTCATGGGAACCAAATGCACGAAAACCGTCCATTTGTAATTCATATCAGTATGTTATCACCTTATTGTATCAACATTATGTTTACAAAAGACCCTTAATCGCCTGGGACTGAGTATTTGAGCATAGTTGCTTACCCAGTAGGAAGACGAAGATTCCGATGATGAAGGGCTCGGCTTTCTCCCCAGAGAGAACGGCCAAATAATGCGCCCCAACGGCTAACAAGGCCCCGAACACGGTTGCAATCACTCGATTTACTCCTTTCCCAAGCGTTGCACCTTACAAAATTCAACACCAACATCATGAAAGTTCAAATCTTGAAAACAAAATGCTCAATATTAGACAACTTGTTCATGAATTTGGTGGGTTCTTCTTACCAACGGAGTACTCGAAGACGACGACAACCGTCAGAACTGCCCACATTGCAGCCACACCAAATCCTTCGAAGAGAGGCTGAAAGTAGTACAAGAGAGAGATCAGGGTAATGGCCAGCCCTACTTTGACAGCATGTATAAGCCGCCTTGGATCATCTTTGGCTAGCCTTCTAGCCGTGCGACCGAGATCGGTGACTTCGCTAGTGAAGCTGTTGAGCTTGGCCTTGAACCAGTTAGGTTTAGGGGTAGAAGATTCCTCCTGAATTGAGTTCCCCATTGTCATTGTGTCATGGAGTGTTGCAACTTTGAACGTGCAACAGAGAAGAATCAGGAAAGAGATTAAGAAATGTAAGTGGAGGAAAAAAGTCTTAAGACTTTGATGTGGGTTTGATGCATTTAAGGCCTACAAGAAAAGGGCTAGTCCCAAAGATGAGTAAACTGTAATATAATGAAGGGATCAAGATTATACTATTATTTATAGAAGTTCTTTGGACTTTTGAGGACTTGAAGCTCGTAAACTACTAGCAGGCACGGAACCAGGATTTCATTTTTCGGTGGGCTGTTCTAAGCTTGAAAAAGAGTAAAAAATAATTCTTAAATTTTACTGAGATTTTTTTAAGTTTTCAAGCCCCTAAACCTAATAAAAAAGACTAATTAATTGGTAAATTGATAAAAAGAATCATATACAATAATAATGAAAAAAAATAAGATCAATTATGAATCTTCTTTGAAGATTTTGGGCTTTTGATTTATTAAACAAGATCAAATTTTACCAATTTAATACTAAATTATATATTTTTTATTTTTTTTTATAAAATCAGGGTGGGCTGGAGCCTCTCCTCCGTCCCTGACTACTAGACATTGATCTGCTAACTACGGATTACTTTCGATGCGATTTGGTGATTACCGGACAAAATAATTAACTTAAACAATTGGTGTGAGAGGTCATAGATCGAAGACTAATCTTTATTTATGGCTCATCATTGTTCTTAAAACTTAAAAAAATCTCTATGTTTTCGTGTGTGAAAGCAATAGGGCAAGACAATTAACTTTGGTTGAAACTTAGTTTAGAACCCTAACCTTTCTTTTTCCCAATCTAGAACTTACTTAATTTAGTGTTTGCCATGTGTTGTTGGTATTGGTAGGATTAGTTGTGGATTTTTAGCAGCTAGCTATACCTCACTAATAAATTAATAACCTATTAGTACAGCTTGTTTGATGGTGAAGCTTCCGTAAATTGGATGGTTCGTTTTGTATATGCGTACGCGTTTTTTTGTATTCACAACAAACTTATAATTTCACAAAAAGACGGTTTTTTTTTGTAAGGCTGTGTTATTTAGGAAGATTTTTGGATAAAGTTGTTGGTTTTTTTGCTCATAATGTTTCCGAATTTGGATTTGGCAATGCAACTTTTTTTCACTTAACGAAAACTTTGAAGTTTGTTTGTGTGTATAATGAACACCGTCCACATGGCTTTATCGTGGGCGGACAACTATCATAATAAGCCATGATGGCATCTGAATTAATGTCCAATAATTGCTATTAAGATCATCCATGATCGCATCTAATCTAGTATTATCAATTAGTAATTGTGTGCAATTTGCAAACTAGTAGTACTATACAATTATAAAGAGGGAGTTGTATTTTATTCGAAAGTGTCCACGTCACAAGAAAAGCTTTCGGATTAAATAAACGTATGAGCTTATAGGTAGAAAAGGCGAAGTTTTCCAGCTGATAAGAGATGGGAGCAAACTTGTTCACTTATCTAACAACGATTGAGAACTTGATTTCATGTGGATTTATTTAAAATTGTAGTATTATAGTTCGACATAGACACTTTGTATCACTTAACAAAGAGATCATATCTGAGTCATTATCATTTAAATCAAGACCATCGAAGTTGATGATTAGCTCAGATCCATCATACTACTTTAATTGAGACTGAGTATCAAGATTGGTTTATTTTTTAATTTCTTGATAAACCAAATATGGTCTCCGTCGTGTACCTCCTTCCCTGGCCCAATAAAACTTGTAAGAGAAACAAATGTGAATCAATTTACTTCCCGTTTGGTTGGAAATGAATGAATTTAGTCTATTTTAATCTAATGAGGCTTTAGAATCACTATCCAATGAGCTTCGAAACCATGATCTCATGGTACTGTTCTAAGGATATAACAGCCGAACTAAATGCCTTCGGACATTTAGAATACGCTATACCTGGCTATTTCAAAATATTGAGGTATTTACTAGGGGTGTTCATGGTCGGATATCCGATCCGTTTAGCCTAAACGGATTGGATATTACCGGACAAAAATTCTCAAAAGTGTTATCCGTATCCGATCCGAATATATCCGGATATCCGACACGGATATCTGGTTTACCATTTGACATGTATTTTTCAAATAAAATTAAGTTTAAAACACGAAAATATGACATTATGCTAAGAAAATATATATAATTTTATCGGATCGGATCGGATCACGTTCCGCCGGATTTTAGGGTTAAAATTCTTTTCCATATCTTGTCCATTATCCGACTATTTTTTCTCGGATCGGACCGGATTCGGATAATTTTCCGTTGGACTCGGATTTTCGTGGATCGGATCGTCGGATTGTCGGATCGGAATGAACGGATCGAATATTTATGAACACCCCTAGTATTTACAGCTGAAGAGGTAAAATTACAACTCGAAACTTGTTGATAAAAAAAGGCATCACCTACCACTTAAATTGACTTGAGAATTACAAATTCGTGATCCTAACACACAAACTTACATACGGGATAAAACAGAATCTAAGCATAAAAGTCAAAGAACACAAACGTTGGAAGAGTAAGCCAAGACAACCCCGCCCAACCAGCTATCTTGCAGGTGGAACTTAGTCATCTAACATTTCCTCCCGAGTACCGACCATGATGAATCCGCTCAACAGATTGTGTTAATTTTTGTTGGGTTTTGTTTTACTCCAATTGTCGGTGTGAGTAGCTAACTAGCATGAAATCTACGGTATGCATTGTTTAGTGATATGATAACTAACTCGTACATTCACCATTGCTCTAGCTTGTCAATCCTGGCTTTTCTAATGTAGAAGATATCAATGCATATGAAATTATGAACTCCTTCCCAACCAAAACAAGAAACACGCAAACGCAAGAATAGCAAATACAATGACAATAACAGTTCAATTCAGCAGGCATCAATTGGAAAGAAAAACCTAGAACCAATTCTCAAAGCTGAAAAAACCAAACCCAACCCAACCCAACCCAACCCTTCTCTTGTATACCACACCCCCACCTATTATCTATACACCATATTCCCAGTTAAGGATCTTTACCCATAACCATTATCCCCCTTCTTACCACAATAAGGCACCCATTACCCAACCCTTTGGGCTATAAATAAAACCAACAAAAAAGAAATTAAATTCCTGGAAAAAAAAAATGAAAGACTACTTCTACAAGCATAACACTACTTGATTCAGCAAGTCAAAGGTATCTCCATTTGAGACGAGAATTAGCATCACCTGAACAGAAGGGGCGAGTGTTGGTCATGGCAAGAGCTAGCAGTGGTCTTGCTCTCAACACCTCCATAATTACGCAAGCTCACGGAGTCACGGCAAATCAGTAGGTACCAAGTTTTCTGGTACAGCGGCTGTGTGGTCAAACGTTGGATGAACTACTCCATTTGAATTGATAGAACCATCCTTTTGTAAGTTGTTGTTTTTCCCTGTCTGCTCCAGTAGATGGACTAGTGAGAGACATACCTCCATTCTCGTGACATCCCTGTTTGCCTGCATGTATAGCAATATACGAATAATGTGGCAAGTAAACTTCGCCAAATGTATATTTAACATTGTAGGTTGCTTAAGGGTATAAAAGACATATGTTGTGTATATACCTCAACTGCAAAGCGCGCCCATATTTTGTCACGTCGTGTTTCCATCACCCCTTTCAGTATAGTAAGTCCCATTCCTCTAATTATATCAGCTATTTCCAGAAAGAAACCTCTTTGCTCACAAAGCATCTGAGAATTGATAAGCTTTTGTAAGAATAACATAGAAAAATGTTGGTTTCCGGAGAAAAAGTGAAAAAACGAAAAGAGTATTAGTGTGAAGAATTGCGTAAGGTACCTCCACAAGAAGTTGTCGGGGTGCATCTAAGTCCTCCACTACTATGGGGCAAACGTTGCCTTGGGATCCAACTTCATAGGCCCATGTAGCACCTCCTTCAACTTTTGGAAGTAGTCCACCATCCTTGTTAATAATCTGCAAGCACAGTTTAAGAAATGTCATCGAATTCTCCATGTTAGCCTGTTGTTCTTCTTCAGTTAGTTTTGACACCAGATTTTGGATGAGGAAGAGAGTTCAAATATGTGTAAACATCAGAGAAATACAGCCTAATCTGTACTCTCAATATATCCAGAAGCCAATATGGATTTCGCCTTCCACTAGCCACATAGAATATAGTTTCCAGTGAAGTATGCAGTTATGCACAAATTAATCAAATAATCAACTAACATCTCTACCTTGGACTCCACTGTCTGTTTCAGCTTGTCAGCATTCTGGGTGACACTTTGGAGGAAAAGCATGTGCTTTATGGTTTGCTCCAGCAATGCATCTAAGCTACACTGTAAACCAAGGAAATTCAAGAACCATGCATAAATAATAACAAAATGAACAGTTCTAAATGCAGCACAAGTAAAAGACTAAGAGAGAAAGTCTTACCTTGGCCCCGTTTGGAACCATTTCACGCAGCTCTTTCACACGATCTTGGAACATTTGACGGTCTTTTGGCCTTGGACGAGGGTTCTCACCAGGTTTGAGCCTTTTACGGGCTGGCTTGCCGACTTCACCAGACTTCTTTGAATTTGCAGTAGCAATACTAGCTTCATGCATGGCATTTGGCCCCTGCTCAACCCAGGAGCTACTACGCGATCCATAGAAGGAACTAGTTTGAGTGCAATTCCCCGAACCATTTTGGGATCTAACTGAAGTCTTAGACGGCTCAAATAACTCACACATCTGCTGAGTGATGCTACCCTGAGCAAACATCAGAGAACTGCTAGGAGCAGATAAACTGGTATTTGTCAAAGTTGTTTTACAGGATATGTTATCATCAGAGATCTGAGTTGCAGCAGAATAAACCCCGGATCCAGGTACCATTACATCCAACACGTGATCAGAACCAGCTGCAGAGAGCTTGCCACTTCCTGATGTTCTATTACCTTCAGGATATGTAGCTGAGGTCAAATCTTGTGATTTCACCTGGTTAATCAAGTTTTTCCCTGCATTATTGCTGAAGTTGCCAGCACAGCCATTTAGAATCTTGTTCTTAAAGGCGACACCCAATACATCAAACAAGTCACCCTCCACTGAAGAATTGATCTCAGACAGAGCAGTCTCACATGATGACACCTTACTAGAATTGTGGATTTTGGTAATACCAGTTAGAAAACCATTGGATGATGCAAGATCTCTCTCGCTGGGCAAGGCAATATTAAGGCCCTCATACAAATCTTTTTCTCCATGCTTTTCTGGAACACCACTATATTGATGCATGTCATCATCAAGATGCGAACAACTTGAAGAAATACCAATTGGTTGGTCTCCCATAACTGACACGCTCTCAGCTACCTTGCTAGAGAAATTTACATTCTGAGCACTAGATATCCAACTATCATAGGGTTCTGAAAATTGGCTATGGAATGGGGATTGGACCACACTGGCAGAAGCAGCAGATGCTTGAGTGCATGCTTCATAACCTGCAACTGACCTTTTTTGCTTTTCCAGTGAGTTATGGCTGGAATCACTTGCAAGCAAAAGCAACTGACCATGATTTGGTCCAGAACCTGGAGTATATGAATTCTTGCAAGTCACAAATGCATCTGGCTTAAAGGGGATCGCTTCAGCTCTGAGAGCTTTATTTTGTGCATCAAGAACACGAACTGAAAGTGCTTCTGCATTTCTCGATGATTGACACTCATTTCCTTGAAAAGAGACATTTTGGTTATGACTATGGTCTGAAGCAGTAGTTTTCAGGTTATCTTGTACCTTACTGGAAATAGAATGAGATGCCAGATTGCCAAAATGACAATCTTGATATGAATTTTTTTGATTGGCACCATCAAACGCAGTAGAATAGTCAAACTTCAGTTCATCCATATGGGGACTGAAAGGAGCAGATACCACCCGAGTAAATGGCATCCCAGATCCTTCAACAGATGCACCTTTAACGTAATTGTCTGACACTAATGCACCAGGGATACACCCCAGATGAAGAATTAAATTCATCACATCATGTATGAATCCAGTATTCTCAGTGATCTGAAATAAGACATGCCAGCCCAAATCATCAAAATGACCCATTACAGAACCAGATTTCAGAAGAAATAGGGATACTTACATTTAATGATGAACCGAGCTGAATAACACCGTGCGGTATAGCAGGAATAAGAGCAACAGTCTGTATGCCAACAAGTTTAGTTTATATGCTGATAATTGAACATTTGAACCACCAAAGGAAAATTCAACAGCCCAAAGGAAAAATGCACAAACAAGAATCAATACCTGCATGCCATGTAAAAATTGGAGCTGAACTTCATTAACAACCTGTTACATACACCATAAGTTGAAAGCCACATTGGAATTGAAATATATTTTACCAATAACAGTTGCAAAGTCAACCAAACAGAAAAAATGTTGAATTGTTCATTTGCGTCACTGCATGCTTTTTATCAGAACCTGAACATTACCTCAGGGGGATGACTTCTGTCGTTGAAATATCCTGAAACAATCCATTGATGGTTTCCTGTAAATGCAGTCCGACCAACCAACCTAAATGTCCAAGAAATAAATATACTTTTCAGCAAAAGATGAAAACAATGTCAACGAACTCAGGTACAGAAAAATAGGAGATCAGGGAAGCAAGCCACACCCTTCTCCTACCACATGAACCTGGTTCACCATCATCTTCTTAACAAGCAAATCAACTCCCGCGCCCACATGGGCTCCAAGCTGGTTAAGGGAAGCCTCAGGAGATAGCCAACACTTGTCTAGCTCCTCTAATGTTAGTCCTTGGTTTTCAATCTTCGTGCTACTGGGAAAAACAGAACATGGCAAGACTTCATAATAACAATCTTCCCATATCAAAAGCCTGAAAAAGGAAGATGTATTTCCTTTATAGATGGTAAACAGACCATAATCCTTTAGCCATCTATTCATAGATTCCACAGACAAGGTATTTTAGGTAATTGCATAAACAGAAGTGCTTATCAAAAGAAGCAAACAAAAAGAAGCTTTTCATGCGCTGAAATCATTGACAATCTATGGAATCCTAATGGATTCTTTCAACTATACACACTGAGTAAAAGCCCAAACCTATGACTTGAAGAAAATTACAAATTAGTAAATATGTGCACCTCGAATGGTCATTAAGAGCTCAGTGAAGCATATACAGTCAGCCTGGCTTGAACTTTAAAAAGGGTTTATTGGGGTTTCCTCACATTTTGTCCAAATAACATGGTAATATAATATGCAACAATTACAGTGCAATGTGAAATTATAGGCAGGCTTTGGCAGCCACTCATACGTGGTCTGCTGATGACAAGGTCACTGTGCATCAATAAGGTGTGCATATAGATGGGTTTTGTGTTTTTTATCCGTTTGGATGACTGATGACTCTTCTTCACTTAGAGGCAAGTGAGCTTAGACACAAGGGATGGAAGGGCAGGTGCACAAGAGTGAACTAGTGAGGTGATAATATATTTAAGTGGACTTGCTTTTGCCATTTCCAATTGGATATCATATGGAAATGGGACCCTCAGTTGGTCTGTAGCTTGTTGTCTGGTAACCGAGACTCCAGGACAGGCTCAGGGTTACAAAGAGCATACACTTCTTGGATTCTCAAAAACAAAGAACAATACAGCAAGCAGATAAGTCCAAGTAATACATGTTCAGAAGTCAGATGAATACAAAGCAAGAATCCGATTAAAGCAATACAAATCAGAAGTGAAAACGCTCCAATCTTAAACCCTCAGCTTGTTGAAAATCATTCCCAAGACAAATAAACGAAGACAGAATATCTTTTCTGTCAAAGGATTATAGCTGGCACTCGGATATTGAATCAAAACTGCTTTTCAAAGGTAAAGGATTCAGTCGAGATTAGCAGATCTTTTTTTTGACTTAATACACAAATGAAAATGACCCTCCAAAAAGCAGACAAGTAACAAAATACAACGATGACAGAAGAAATACCAGGAAGGAGCAATCAGGCAGTCAATTTCACTTTGCATTATCCGCTCTACAGCATTCAAGCTCCACAGAAGCATAAACAACTTTGAATTTAACTATTATTCACGAATAAGTAGCAGAGGCTTTTGAAACTTACTTAGGGTTTTGACAACCGATCTTCCAGAAAACGGCGTAAGACCACTGATTGACGCCGCAGATTGATTTCAAAGCTTCTTTCAACAGGTACCCCATCTTTTTTCTCTTAATCAAGGTTATTTGGAGCTCAAAATCTCAGAGCGCCAAGAAATCAGTAGATTTCTACTATAACGCTAGACAGATGGACAAAGACAAAGAGAGCAAAAAGAACTGCAGATGAAAATCACACAAAATCCGGAACTCAGACCGGCGGACCGTACATTCTTCTTCTTCTTTTCTCCAAGCTACTGTCAAACCACACAATCTAACTTCCGCGACACGAAGCTCTTCCTGCCTGTTTCGTTCTGAGTCCGCCGCTCCTCTTCCTCTCCGGATCCAGATTTCCGAAAATTGTGGTTCGGCAGGCCATTATCCGGCTAGAGAATTTGAATTTGGTAGTGACGAAAAGAGAGAAGAAACAGCACGCCTCCTCTACTAGAGAGAGACTGAGAAAGCGACAATGTCCGAATCTGAACAGATCGCTCGAACAAAGGAAGAAGAGAGAAGAAAACAAACCTACACTATACCACAAGCTTTAAGCTCGCAATCGAACACTGCTCCCTCCATTTTCTGCTCACAACAACGATTATCCGAAACGAAAGTGACAGACAAATCGACAAAAACACTCGAATTGACTCTCAACGCGGAAAGCAAATTCGAGTTGAAACGGAATCGATTGCAAGCGAAACGGAGAGAATTAATTGCTTGCTTGTTCTTGGGATTTGACGGATGCGGGAAACAGAAAAAACGAAGGAGTGAGCAAAGTGAGTGCACTCTATGTCACATTCATATTTTAACAAAGTGGGGTGGGGGCCAAAAAAAAGGCGGATGGTAAAAACGGGCACAAAAGTTGGATCAAATTGCGAAACTGCCACTCACAGTAATTGTCGTTTCAGGAGGTGGGCCACTCCCACTCTCGTAATTTAATTGTGGAGGGAGGGGGTGGGGGTTCCTGTCAAGGTGACGTCAGCAAAGTTAATGCCCCCTGCATTGCGGTCAAATTACGGAAGTGCCACTGGGTGGTTTTTAGAAATGATAGCAGCCTTTGAGAGGTTGTCGCATGTGAGTGTCGGAACGATAACGAGACTGTTGACGCTTTTCAAACCGACACGTGTCCCACTAATGACGCTGGTATTTATTGAAAACAGCCCCTATATTGATCTTTCTTGCAGGAAACCACCACTTATAGAGGATTTGCATAAAATACCCTTATGCTTAGTTTGGTATGCAAATTTGCAAACAAACGCCTAACCTTCATTTTGCTAAATTATTCGTGCTTTAAAAAATTAGTTCGAACTAAAGCATTAAAGCCTACTAAGATTACAAGTAGATTTTACATTCTATGATCCACCAAATTTTCAAGTTAATCTTATAGATTTAAGATCTAGTAAAACACCTTGTTATGGTAGAACATAGAACTTACATTATGTTCATACTACTATTACATATATTGGATATACGTGTGTGAATATGCAACAAAATGTAAATTCCAGCTAATGGATATCTATATTCAAACAATTTGCAACTATACTATATTATATGTATATTCAAAAATTATGACTTCATATTCACGATTCAAAACCAAACATTCAAATTCTCGGTTTCACATGTTCAAACTAATTGGATAGTTGTATTTAAGCTATTTACAATTCCATAAACTTATTCGTATATGTAAAACACTATGTCGTTATATTCAATATTCGATACCACATATTCGATTAAGCATAAAAGCAAATAGCTTGAACCTGAATACACATATTATTGCATATTCATGTACGTCAAATTGAATATAAGTAGCAATAAGTTGAATATAAACAATGACGCACATCCATTATACGTACGTTTCACCATAACATACGTTTTACTTGAACCTGTCCTCTAATCTAATATTTCATATTTAATTTTACAAGCTGATTCTGATTTTTGTTGATTCTTATATGGTTGAATCATGATTAAAAAACTAAATTCCAAATATCACAATATGATTCACAGCCTTGAGTTTGTTTATCCTTACACGGGACTCGTGATGGTTGTGGTGGGATTCATTCACATCGGCACCATTTGCTTGAGATGTAAGTGCAACCTTCTTTCGTTGTCAAGATTTGTGCTTTTTTTTGTGAAGATCGACACTCTTCATGAGAGTCAAACCTATTATTTTTACATACTACCTTTGGAGGTTTAATCACTTGAGTAGATTAGTTATGATGGAATAAAAGTTATATGGTTGTTTGCGAATAACCTCTAAATAAGGGGTAATTTGTGTAAAACTTTAAATGAGGAATGATTGTGCATTTTCCCAATTTTATGATTACTATACTTTCCCGAAAACTTTAAAAACGAGACATTGTATAAAAACAACAAAACAAAAATGGAGTTGCAATTATTGTCCCTTTTTAGTCCTTTTATAAACCCACTTTTGGTTCTCCCGTTCATTTAGTTGGCCCGTCCACCCTTTCACTAAGACTCCGTTCGGCTGAGCAAGTAGCGGAGAGCGGAATAAGGAAAACGCTTGCGAAATCAAGTCCTCTTATGGGTACGAGGGTGCTATTCCACCCCCGTTAGCATAGACGAACCTAGGGGGGGCATGAGTGGGCCCGTGCCCCCCCTCCCGTCGGGTTAATTAACGGTATATATATGTAATTTTCGATTAAATATAAGTATATTTTAATTAAATGTGTACTAATATGACATGAAAATTAACTAGTCTAGATGGTTTGATGCTTAATTTTGTTTCAATTCCACCAAGGTTCAATTCCCCATAGCATCATTTTGCTTTTTTATTCAAATTTAATGCATTCATCTCCAATTTTTGTTTACAAAGTAACTATTTATTGCATAAATTAGATTTTATACTTACTATATTTTTTGGGGGAAATAAGTACCTATTTTTTTACTATTTATATCGATTATTCTTGAAGAATTGGATCTCCTACACAAGGTGTGCCCCCCTTTAAATCCGTTCTGCGTTCGTCACTGCCCGTTAGTTGAACACACTACCTATTCCGCTAGTGACGAACAGAGCCTAAACATTTTTCTTGTTGTGGATCTTTAACGTGGTATACTAAAAGTCATTAATACCTTTAGATAGTGTTGAACATTTTGTCTCATAAATAAATAAATAAAAATTATTAAAAAAATCAATTTTTGTTATATTTTTTCAGAAAAGTATTTTTATGTTTATTATAGGAGAAATTTCTTCTACAAGATAGGGAATCTTTCTTCACTTTTTTCTAACACAAAAATAATACTAGTATTTTTTTATTTTATTAATAAACATTCACAATTTATCCATTGTGAATACTTTAATGCTCCTTATACCTTCGAAATGATTTATTCCTTGTTTTCTACTTGTTACTTAACTACTTTTTGTTATTTCAAACATATAGATGACATATTCCAAATAATATCTATAAAACATATAAATTTTAAAATTTAGCCTATTTATGACCCTCCATTAAATACACACATGTAAACACAATGTATTATATCATAATCTCATAAAATTTAATATTTTTAAAACATATTAACAATCAATAACAGTTACCGCCAAAATATTTATCTACCTATCTATCTATATTTATCAATAAAATATATGAAATTTTTACTTATGACACATTCTCAATTAAATTCATACAAAAAACACAAGTATTGATCTTTAATTAATACATTTAACATTTTATATCATTTAGGGAATCAAAAAATCAATTACCTTTATATAAAGTTGTCAAAGAGGTCAGTTCGGTTGGGTTCATTTTCGGTTATTTCACATTCGGGTTGGGTACATTTTCGAGTCCATTAGGTAGCGGGTCAAGTCGAATCGAGTCATGACATGTTACTGGAACTTCGTGTCGATCTAACTAACACAACTATTGTTGATAAATGCTACAAATATATGAGCAAATAACATAATATTGACATACAAAGTTAATAGACTTATATACATAACATTGAAATGCAAAAAACAAATAGTATACACAATATACGAATTAAAATTTACAGGAAAAAAAATACTCCTTCCGTCTACTTCTAATTATCCATTTAACAATTTGCACAATTATTAAGACAATCCTATCTTTACAAAAATACCCTTATTAAATCATCACTAATTTAATCAATTCTCCTCACATACTATCAACTTTACAATTTCCAATACTTCAATTAACAAATTAATCGATGAGATCTTGTGCGATAACACGGCCATCTACCTAGTAATACTTCTAAAAAAAAGGTGATATGTTATGAGTTAAAATATGGTTATGAGTGATAAATATGGTTAAATGCAAGGGCCAAATAAATAAGAAAGCATCAACATCGGAATGGACAGATACAATAAGGTGTGACCATAGGGAATGTCACCTATATTAATTATTTATAACCTAACCTTTGCTCTTCTGTTTTTTTTTGGTTTAAGGTACTCTTTATATTATGATGGTGGTGGTGGTCCTGGAAAACCCTAATTTATTATGTGTGTAAATGGGTGCATACGTCGATCTCTCGAGTTATTTAGGGAATCTGGCCTTCTTTTATAAACTTCAGGGCTTGTGTGTCCATTTTTGGTCCTAGACTCTATAGTGTCCAATTTGATTTACGTGTGTATGTATCATCACTTTCATACTTGCCATTTTCAAACATGTTTAGACTTTTATAGTGGGTCATTACCATATTGTTGCTTGATTGTATCAATTTTAGGAAATTCGTAGTAGTGTGCATGATGTAATTGCGCGCATGTTCATGATGTGTGCATTAATTAGCTAAACCTGAATATTCCTACGTACGTTGATCTTAATGGATTTTAATTAATTTGGACAAAGTTGTTTTCAACTTGAAGGAATGTTTCTTTCTTTTAGGTCCAGAGTATAGTAAAATCGGTGATCTTTATGTATTATTTTTGGAGACTTTAATCGTTTGATTAGATGTTCGAAAGCTGAAATAATGTTTTTTGAAGGTGTTAATTTGATTTTGATTAGTTATTCCAAGATGTTGAAGAAATGGCATGTGCATTTGCCATGTGTTTGGACTTTACACACAACGTACTCTTGGATAGAAAAATGTAGTTACAAATATTCTGTTAGTATAATCAATTCTTAGGATACTAAATCTAGGGTCGTAAATGAATCTCGTAGTACATGAAAGTTTCAATGTAAATTAAGGTTAGGTTAAACCTCATTTGTATTTGACTTGATTTGTTAATAAGTCGAGTATAAATAATTGAAAAGACATACATAATGAGCCCAACTTGAACAAAAGAAAACTCGATTCAATAACTTGTACCAGAAAAAAAAACTCGATTGTATGTTTATGCACAAACTCAGCCAATAATTCATAAACGATAAATTGTTCATATTGTACAATAAGGTGAAATGTGAATAGGAGAATTATGATGTTATCCTCTGGCATTTTTAGGAATCAATGGTCAAGAAAAGGCAGGTTGCATTGGGGTTTCTCATTGCTTTATATAATCCAAAGATTCGCAATCCATTAAAGAAGCAATTCGTTAAACATAAAGCTCTCTAACTCTTCCTGATCAGGATATACCATAACTAATAACTTTAGACTTTAGGTTTAATTAACATTATAATTCAACTTCTGTTTCCTTATCCGTGAAAACTTTCCTGCTTTATATTAATACAAATGATATATTTGAACGTGGTTGGCCGACGAAAACGTACAATAAATTGCTCATGTAACCATTTATGCAAATATATTCTTTTGTGGTGGTGTGAACTGTGAAGTGAGCAAATTGATGATGATGATGATGATGAGAAGCGAAAATCCATTTTCAAATGTGAGGCGTGTAACACGATGTTTCGACATCTCCTGTCACGATTCTGCCCTACTAATTACCACTTACGAGTACTAGTTATGATTATTAGTCTTAACAACTAGCTTAATCTTTTTATCACTTTAATTAATAAGTTAAGTAGTTTATCTTTTTTATATTTCGGGTGAAGATTTACATGAAAATTAGCTGTGATATATCGCTCTTTCATAAAGGGTGTTCAACGGGTCGACCCGTTAGTATAAAAAACTTGATCCGAGATTCAACACGTAACCCGGTTTTAACCCGTTTATGTACTTGTATTTACAAATGTCGTATGAAGAAGGTGCGCAAGGTCGTACAAAGGCGAGCATCAAAAGTGAGGCCGAGTGTCGAATTCTATATCGAATTGTGTGAGCGCATATCGAAAACTAGGGAATTGGAAAATTGATAGGTACCAAAAATTAATTTTTAAAAATTTAGTATATACGGGTTTTATGGGTCGACGCATAATCTATAATTACAAATTATATGACCCGTGACCAGACCCGTAAATACAACCCTACTCGTATATCTTACCTATCATATACGAAGTATTATATTATGTATGATTTTCCTAAGCTATGTTGATACGATTCTTCGCTTATAAAAAGTTACATAATTCATCATATAGGTAATAGGTTACAAAAACAGAATTATATGAAAGCTAGCTTGTTATTATTAGATGTATGTTGTTTATAATGAGCCATCTTATAATTACATATAATGGTAGGGGATGAGTCATGATCAATCAAATATCTACAATAGAAAAGAATACCTATATATATACATACTTTGAAAGAAATGTTTGCAAAAGAATATTGGAACGTTAAAAACAGAAAACTGATGGAGATAGGTGGGTGGTTGGATGGGGTGCAAAGCAGAAGATAAACTACGTTACTATAGAGAATTGGAGAGAAGAAGAATATAAAATGCATGAAAAGACGGAGCATATATCGTAGTTGGAGTCACATGACTACATAAGCTTTATGTTGCACTTTTTAGTAGTATTATACACTCTCACTTATTCTTTAACCATTCAAAACAATACTTTCACTTTCTCTATCATAGCTTGCTTTATTGTATGTTTTTTTTATGGGGGAAGCATTATTTTGCTTTATTGTATAAGTATTTAAGCGGATGAAAATTGTTAGATTTAGATTTGAAAACGCTAGTTTCTTTAAAATTATTATGGGTCGGATAGCATATCTCAAGTCTTTTTAAGAGAGGTGACTTCCTTACGAAGTATGTGTCGGTATCGAACTTTAGATGTTGGATAAGTTTTGTTTTGTTTCTCAACATGTACAACCTCATTAACAGTTATCTTTGACGATTCTGAGTTGTTTGCACAAAGTCGGTGTAAGTAAAAACCTTTAAGTTCCTATAATTCCTAATGTTTACTTAGCTTGAATTGTGCATAGTATGCCACAAACGATTCATAATATTGCAACGTTAAAGTTCAAACAAAAAAATTTATGTTTTACTTTACATCTCGAATATTCAATTATACAAATAAATAAAGTATTCTCGCATCTCAGTTTATTTTAGAAAGTATATGTATGATTCAAATTTAAGATCATCTTCTTACCTTCTCAATGAAATCGCATACATTTTCAATTCACGCAACCAATGAAATCACATACATTCTCAATTTGCCCACCACATGGGTCGCTGCTCGGTGCCCAAAGCGGTCTTTCATGGGCTGCGTACGACATGGGAGTCTGGGCACCGTAAGATCGTCATTGAGTCAAACTCCCAATTGGCCATCCACCTCATCGGGAGCAAAATCGCCCCACATCACCCCCTTGCCAACGTGGTACTCGAGTGCCAAGGCTATGTAAGTCGGAGTTGGATTGTCCGACTTCTCCATGTCTTAAGGGAAGCGAACCGCGCTGCCGACTCCCTCACCTCTTTTGCTTTTTCTTTATCCATAGGCTTAGTTCCTCCATATTGTATCGAGGAGCTCCTTGAGACGATGTTTGGGGCTGGACTACCCCTCGCCTTGTAAGAGCCTAGCCTTCTTTGTTTTTTCCTCCTCTGAAAGGCTTGTCTCTCTTTGACCAAATAAAAAACACCATACCATTTGAAGACTTGGAATTGTTTGGATTACCAAAATATGATCAATGTAAGAAGATGAAAATGTAATACAATTAAATACCAAATTGTCACATCCGGATAGTTCAATTGTTGACCTATATATGAGTTCAAAACAAAATGAAAATTACAATTTTGATGTACATGTCAAGATTGTCTCAGTCAAGATTTGTGGCCCATTTTTCTCCCATTTCCATCGTCTTTCTTTCAATTTATTACTAGTATATATTTCTTGTTGAATTGGTGTAGTATTATCTCATTTATTTACAATGTCTCGATCGATATTGTCGATATTGGGTTGGGCCTTATATGATAAGTTCGGTAGGACCTTCAAATCTTCATACAGAATGTGGCGCACTTGCAAGTGGGATTAAAGAACATCAAATCAAACTTCTTCCTCCATTCATTTATCCACAAGAAAGACATACAGATATTATAAAGATCTTCCGTAATAGTATTATTATATTTTGAAACACGTGATTTTATGGACATATAAAACTATTTGGATTTGATTACTCACATTATGGGTGGTGATGTGTTTTTGAAATTCTAAGTAAGTGATATGGATAGGGCTTAGTGTTCCCATGTAAACTTCTTTTTCCCATTTGCATATGATTTGATTTTTGGATAGGGACAATAATATTGGACGGAATTAACACATATGTTTCCCATGTTTCATTTGCATATGGATAGGCCTTAGTGTTTCACTAATTGAACATTTAATCGTCTAAAAAAATCTATTTTCGCAAATTAATTTAAGTTTATCCATACTTAGCATATGATTTTACCCGCATACTAGTAATAAACTCGATCGAAGGAGAGATATGAGCCCCCTCATGGTTATTCGCTTTTCTCGCCTAAGTGTCTATTCTCACTTCTCAGCCCAGTATGACTCAAGGCACTGCTTTGTTTAAAAAAGGCAAGAAGTGTAGGAACCGGAAATCTCAAGCCCTAATCAAAACACGATTAAGCAAACAAAATAACGCAATTCGATAAACAGATATTACAAAATACCAATTGGACGATTCAATTGTAGAGGCGAGAAGACAATCTCTTTCCTTAATTCTGAAAACGCCCCGTAGTGTGACGGTTCCTTGGCGTTCCGAATCCCAGGATACAACTACTACTCTTCTGCTTTGCAACACCCAAAAGCGGAAGTCTGGCGAACTCTAGACACTGCGAATGCTCTCAGACTCAGAGAAATTTTGAAGAAACTTTTGTGAACGTGTCTTTCAATGAGGGGGATAACCACCTTATAAAACAACGTGGTTTTCAATCTCAACTGCTGAGAAAATCAAGGAGCTTTGACTGCCTCTTTCATCAGTCAAGGTTTAATGGGCCAAACCCAATATAATGTCCTGCAACCCTAACGGGCCAGACATTTCTCCTTCACTCTAAACTTTATTTTATTTACATAAAATAAGTTCCAAAAGGAGACCCGACTTCAAAAATTGATGACCATTTTATGTCAACCCTAGATACCATTACCGATTATAGTAGGGTTTTTCGTGCTTCTATCAATTCATTGAAAGTGAATGGCCGGACAAATGTCTTTCAAGACTTAAGTCACGGGCCAATTGCTCTCAAGCATGGTAAAGGTCATCTGGGCCTAGATGTATTCAACTCACATAGTAATGGGCCTTTTGATATACAAAGTCTACAAAGCCTAGTGAAGTTAGGAACCAGTTTCTAAATAAAAAACGAGAAAACGTTTACGGTTGACCGGGTTTGGACACCCCTGCTTTTAAGTCTCAACGCGACACTATCGGGTCATAAATTGAAAGCAACCATTGTTGGACACGTGGCTGAATCCGGTGCCGACAAACGCGTGACATGGAATATGTCCATATCACTTGCAACTTGGGTGTTTTCTGATTGGTTGGGACTTTGACAAACGAAGTGGGAGACATAGATTGGCCCTACCAATCCGTTGGATTTACACGCTTAAAAGAGGAATGGGCCAATATTGGTGGGCCTCTGGGCCTAGCCCGGGGAGACCGAATCTCTTTTAGTGGGTCCTTCATTAGTTCATTTATTGAAGTAACGCATAAAAAGTAGCCAGCTAAGGTAGCTTCGTTGACAAGTCGACACGTGTGAGATGGTCCAGTCGACGAAGTATGCTTCGTTTAGGTCCCGACTCCCGAAGTGTTAGAAGGTTTCAACGTTAATAATCTGAGAGTCGTGTGAGTAAATAAGTAATTACATATGTTTAATATATAAGTTCGTATAAAGTAGCAATCCACAATGAGATCCGTTGTGTTTTTGAGAAGCCCAACGGATCGATCCGTATCCGTATTTACGGATCACGGATCGATCCGTCATCCGTATTATTTCAAGAATGGCGATCCGTAATCCGATCCGTATCCGGATTTACGGATTACGGATAATGTGGATCGGATTGACGGATCGATCCTTTAACCCGTTTGACCAGGTCAACGGTCTAGTCAACGGATTTATAAATGCTGTACAATTTATACTTGAAAAAAAACCAAACATAACAAATTTAAAGCAAGGCTACAAATCTGAAATGGTTTTTGTCCACAGTTCAAAGTTTAAGTCCTGAGTACATACATACTTGATTTCAAGTGAAACTAAACTTTAAAATTGATAATGAAATTGAAATTAAAAATTACACAATCTCTCAGAATTCAAAGACCGCCACTCCTTCATTACTTCTTCTTTTGTTTCACCTTCAACTGCTGCTCCTAAAATCAACAAATTCACAATCAGATTACCAAGTCACAATTAAATCACAACTTAGTGGATGAACTAATTTTTTGATTAATGGAAGAACACCAGCTACCAACAACATGGTTGTATTTAAAACTCTCCTATTCAAGAGCAAAATTGGGGAGACACAAACAACATCAACTTGCACACCTTCTACTACTCATCAGTCAGCAATTAAAATTTTAGCTTTAGGCAATATCAAGCATGCGAAACCTGACAAATCAAGTAATTTCCAACACAAAAAGAAATTCCTAATTTTTCAATCTAGTCCGTCCATACAAATTCAATTACAGCCGAGCTCAAACATAGCAGGGAAGCAAATTCAAGGGAAAAAAAAACTATAGGCAGAAACAAGAACCACGAATCCTTCACTCAATTGGGATCGAAAAGTTCAAACCGATCGAATTCGGATCTCATACGCTTCTCAAAAACACATATGACATCAGCTGCAAACTGAACTTCTCAAAAAGACATGCAAATTGATAGAACAACGACATTGAGTGAACAACTATCAGGATCATTCTAAATCCATCTCAAACCAGCAATCCACAAAATACAACATCAATTGAGGAAGGAAGACAAGTGGTGAGCGGCGACTTACTCGGCACGACAACACAGACGAGAGGTGCAAAGCCGATTGAGAGAGCGAGGAGCCGAGGAGATGCGAGGCGATTACGGGGAGGGGGCGGCTAGGGTTGAGAGAGACTCGGCTTCAATCCGAGAAGGAGGCAAGGAAGGGTTTTCTTATTTTAGAACGGATGGGCAAGGAATTGGATTGGGCTGCTGGCCCATAATGCTCATCTGCTCACTTGTAATAATTCTTTTAACAATTACGGATATTTACGGATTGATCCGAAATCCGCCGGATATATCCGTATCCGATTCGTGATCCGGTTTGGGCAAAATACCTCATCCGTCATCCGATCCATATATTACGGATCGGATTACGGATCACCATCCATTTGGGCCACCCTAGTATAAAGTTTCGAGCCAAAACTATATTACAATAAATAGAGTGATTCTATTAATGTTTTTATTGTGGTATTTTCAACTATGAGATTATATTTCTCAACCAAAAAAAACTATGAGATTATATTTTCCCTCTAGTTTTATACTAATAATTTTTGTTTATATATTAGCACTTGAGATGGATAGTGTGGTTGTTGTGGGGCCACATTGTGTCACAGGGGGGCTACATTTGCTCAGCTCCAAAATGAGAGCATAATTATTGGTAGGTCAAATTTTTTTGTCACCATAATATGATTTTTAATTTTTCTTTTTTTGTTCTCTCACATTTTTTTATATACCACATGACACCATGCTATATAAAGACCAAATTCCACTTTGACCATAGTGAAAGCTGATCTTCACTTTTTTTTTCTCCTTCTCTCTTCATACTTACTAATTGTCTATTCACTTTCTTCTTCCAAGGCCAAATATTGGTTAACCGCTGCACATGCTCGTGCACGTCTGAATTGGTAAATTGTATAAGTTCCACGTGTATAATAATATAATATGTACGTCAAAATGAATGAAAATATAAAGCTAATCAAGGGAGTATGTGTTTTTTTTTTGTCGAGGGTACTACCCATGACAGTCAACCCGAAGATCAAGGGAGTATGTTTTACTCCCTAGATAAAGAATTCAAAATATTATACACATCCAATAAATCGAAAGAGCGGGATAAAATTCGGTAACCTGGTAAATCAACATGTACTATTACGAATCACCCTATAGGATCATTGTCATACCAAAGGGTAATATTAACCCGAATGTTCTATCCAACTTAATTTGAGCACTTAATTGTACGTAAAAGTGCTTTTCACAGTCCTGTATGACTTAATGGCCGACTTAATTGGTTAACACCAAAGTGGTATTATACATAATGCTGGAGTTGTGGTACAAAAATACTATTTACATAATTACACATATAGTGGAGTAGGGATGGAATTATAAGAAAGAAAGTTGAGAAGTGGATGCGCCAAATTATAAGTGGGTATGTGGTACTACTACTACTACACCAACTTGGGTCTATCCATAGTACTAATGAAGTGGCTATGTATAAAGGAATCGATCGATAATGAATGCTCTTGATTCGTGACCCTTGTGAATGAGGTCCTTTCTAGCTCCACTAGAAAGTAGGATAATAAGAAAGTGATTTAGAAGTACGTGATTAAATATGTTAGATCATCATTATAATTATCTTTGAATTCTATGAAACCATCGTAACTCAAAAGAGATTTTTCATACTATGCACAAGTCCGGTCTGCCAATCAATGTGGGAATGCATTTAATGAAACACAATATTCTACTCTTCTCTGGCTCTGATACCATGTCAAATTCTAAAACGTGAGAAGGGTAGATTTCCTTGAATTTTTTGTTTTGACTGACTCGCCTGATGGTGTTTCTTCTTTGATTGTTGATGATGTTAGGGGTCGATTTATCCTTCGCTTGTGTACTACTTAACCCTTTTTGATTATTAATAAAACGCCCTTTGAGGACACAAAGACTACCACCTTCCTTTCGACCAAAAAAAATTATTTTTTTGATTAAATGGAAAATTGGTTTGTTATAAAAGCAAGCTAAGCTTATACATGATGCTTAGAGCTCACTAAGAACTTGCTCTGTCCTCAGCGCGTGATTACAAACTTTATAACAAACTCTTATATCCTATCGTGTGGATATATACATATAAGTTTAGTGAAATTCCATTCTAAAATCAAATAAAAATAAAACCCACCTAAACAAAAATATTAGTCTAATTTAAATCAAACATGGGATGTGTGAAACAAAAGGCCGCCTTAAGTGTGCAGTCTTCCAATGTTTATGTACACACATATACAAACAAAAGTCACACAGCTCTATAGTTAATTGTATCAAATTTGTGTTCGAATGCTCGTAATAAAAGGTCATCAAATCAAAGCTTTTGCCTCATATATGTAGCCTTAATCTATACTATAGCATGCGTGCAATTAAAAGAAGAAGGTAGCTTGCTAGCGATCGTATAAATGCACAAGTTGAGAGAATGAGAGAGCAACCAAATTGAATCAACAGTCACTTCAAAACAACCACTTAACGCAGTGTCATACGTAATTGACACAAGCTACCCTTTTCCTTTCTTTGACAAAGGAACCTTAAATTTTGCAATAGTGGGCTGCCCACATAACATATATATAAGTTTATACATAGCGAGTTGCTCGATCCATAACCTATATATTAGTTAGCCTGCTTACCGCCATCAATACATGCATAATCTTAATTCCTATTTCCGTACATACCATATCATAAAAAAAAAAGGTTGAATGGACCGTTTTTCTTGTTTAGTTTCTTATATATATCCCATCTCATCTCATCCCATCAATGATCCAATTAATTTTATTTTTTTAATCCAATAATCTAATTAATTTTTTTTGGTTGAAAATAATGTAATTAATTAAAAGTTGTAAGTACCGAAAGAAATTGTAATCTGATATAATATTGGGAGCTCAATAGAGTTTATATCTAGATCTATCACACGTCTGATATATAATACACTCTCAAAAATATTTCATAAGCAAACTGGCCATTCAACTCCACAACAACAATCCCTCCTCATCTATCTGTACAATTCAGACGAGGATGATGGCGACTTACTTCAACGGCGGCTCAGAAATCCATGAGGCCTTTGATCATCAGACGCTGTATCTGATGAACCCTACCTACGCCGTCGAGCAACACCTCGTCGGAGTCCCCCTCGCTCACCCGTCCGATCTCAGCCGTCCGTCTTCTTTACACGTGATCCGGGGATCACCCGCTGCTCCGGGAATGGGTGTGACTTTGGGGTCAAGATATGTGAAGGCAACACGGGAGAAGGAGAAAGAGAGTGATGAAGACGACGACGGAGCGAGGAATGGAGGTGTGAAGAAGGAAGAGCTGAGCAGCGCTCAGAGGCAAGAGCTTCACATGAACAAGGCCAACCTTCTTAACATGCTTCATGAGGTCATTAATTAATTGATTGATTAGGCGAATATCATTAGCTAATTTGGCTAGCTATATAGCTCGTCAACGTTTTCCACGTACGTACTTTGAATTAGTCATTTCATTCATCAATTTTTGTTCCTCCTCAATCCGTACGTATTAGTTGATACAGGAATTTCTAATATCCTGCAATTGAAGTTGAATTGAAGAATGAGGAGGAGTTATGGTTCAAACCATGCATGAAGTCATTTCAATAGTGAATGCTCTTTAATGTACTGCTGTTCTAATTGTTGTTGTTCTAACATGGCCCATGGAAAAAGTCATTTCACTTTGCTTTTCCTATGCCAATAAAAATCATCTTCATTTCCTAATTAATGGATAAATCTGAATCTTGAGTGTGCAGGTAGAGCAGAGGTACAAGCACTACCAAACGCAGATGCATAGCGTGGCGTCAGTGTTGGAGCAAGCTGCGGGAGCCGGGTCTGCCAAGTCATACACTTCCCTCGCCCTCCACACCATCTCGAAGCAGTTTCGGTGCTTGAAAGACGCCATCGCCTCCCAGGCCGGTCAAGGAAACCGGGACCAGGATGGGAGAAGACGAGGATGAGAAGGAAGGAGGAACAACGATCGAGTACTCGGCTTAGGATGGTGGCGCAACGAATGAGGCAGCAACGAGCAATGCAAGAGCTCGGGATGATGATGCATTACCGACATAGTGCTTGGAGGCCGCAAAGAGGACTCCCCGAAAGAGCCGTGTCTGTGCTCAGGGCTTGGCTCTTCGAGCACTTCCTTCACCCGTCCGTTGGCTAAAATTTTGACTAATTGGTGTTATTATGGCTTAAATGTATTCATATATTGCCAAACTGATACGCACATTTTCCATACATAGGTATCCTAAGGATTCGGACAAGCACATGCTCGCTAAACAAACCGGCCTCACAAGGAGCCAGGTATGTGCTGCCTACTCATATGTAAAATGTATTATATGAATGGCCATCTCAATGCAACTAAACTTTCAAAGTTGTATAGGGACTATATATGGGATTGTCCTCGTCTAGCTAATTAGTAAGTATCCATGTAGGTGTCGAATTGGTTTATAAATGCCCGAGTTAGGCTATGGAAGCCCATGGTGGAGGAGATGTATGCCGAGGAAATGAAGGTCGCGGGTCAACACCAAAACGACTCAGGTGAAGCCAACACCGCCATCACCACCACCACCACCACCACCCACAACAACAACGATCCTAACAAGGAGTACTCATCACTCACCCAAAAACCAACGCCTTCACCTCCACTCAACAACTTCACACTAGCTTCTTCCCTACCATCTGACCCAACCGGGCCAACCCTCCATACGATCGGGCCAGACTTCTCACACATCGGACCATCCTCCTCCAGAATGGAATCAATCCTCATTCAAAGAAGCCCGAAGCGCCAACGAAACTCCATCCTAGACATCCATTTCCCAAGCAACGTAACATAATTATCTCCATGGACAATGAAGATATTGACTCTAACAAACTATTCACTACTCCTGATCACGGTCCGGGTCCAATAATTACCCTATTATCAATAGCCACATTGGATCAAAGTTCAATCCGGAACATCATCACAACCAACAGCTAGGGCAAGGCCGCTACCACCATATGTCCCTCACCCTCGGCCTCCCTCATTGTGAAAACGTACCTACTTTCGCTCTCCACGGACCATCCCCATCAACATCGCCTCTTTTCGGGCCAGGCCATGCACATGGACCGAACGTCCGATGTGGGAGAGCCCGAGTGGTGCGGGTCTCAGCCCGACCCACACCCTGGTGCTGGTGGCCCTGGTTAGCACGGAAACATTGATATCCAAACCGGGAAGAGGTTTGAAGCTCAACTTTTGCCGGACTTTGTAGCTTAGTTAATTAGTACTTTTCCAAGTCTGATGAGAGACTCCCGCTCCGCCACTGTATGTATGGCCATGCAAGAAATATAGTTATATCAGTAACAAGACATCGGAGTGTCTAATTTTAATGTGTAGCTAGAAAGAAAGGATACTGATAGGGATTAGTAATATACGTGCACAGTGCACTATATAGTTCTGAAATGTAGTTTATAGGGAAGTATTTCTATTGTGCTTGTTTTTTTTTGGTAGAAATTCTATTGTGCTTGTAAGATTAATATGTTCAAATATATTGTATATTTTCTTTCTTCATTTGCATATACGTAGGAATATACTATATAGCATGAGAACCGGCCTAAGATGAAAACATACCTACATTATGTCAGATTTGACTCCCTGATATTATTTCTGTGCATAATTCTTTGTAAAATAATTTAGAAAATAGAAAAGATGTAAAGTGTAGCTTTTAAATTTTTTTATGTCTATTGTTATCTTGAGAGTCTAACACACTTGAAAATAATAAAGTTGAAATTTTGATATTATACCTATGATTCGTTGAACTTTAAGCTAGTACGGCCCATTAAGTAAAAGCCCATTTATACTTTGCGGTCCATCTAAGGAATTGTCCGCCATTGACAAACTAAAATGACAATAAAGTTTGAAATATAGAGTTTTCTCAATGAAAATGGAGCCTCGTTGTACATATTTAATTAAACCTTATTTTTATCATAATATATAATCTTAATGTTATACATATTTAATTAAAATGTTAGGTCTATCTTTTATTTTGAGTTGCTTAATTAAGAATTTTATCCTAATATATAACTCCCAATCTTATCATATCTATCCTAAATTTTTTATTTAAAAAAATTTATTTAAGTCATAATGTGTAGATCATATAATTCTAATAAAATATAATATTAATTATAATTTATTTTAGTAATTTTATTATAATATGTTTTTTTATAAATCATCAATTATAGCAGATTCTGCTACTATTTTTATACATCATATCTTCCATTTATTAAAATATACTTTTTGCTATCATATCATACTAAAATCCCAATAAAAAATATTCATAAAAAACATTAGATGATATACTTATCAAAAATATACATTATACAAATTAAATTTTAGATACAACATAGATTTCTTAATTAAGATAATGATTCATTAGTATTCTAATTTGATATTTATATATTTCTTATTTTAAATATTTTTTCACACCATAATTACATATACATACAAGATAATTTGGTTCTCATTTTTTATCATTATTAATATTCTCTATATTTTTTATATAATACTATATTGATCCAAGTTTTTATATAAAATTATTGACTTAATTATATAAGTTAGTTTTGTGCAATTTAATTTAAATGCTAAAATATTTTTATCAATTTTTAATAAGAATTTATAATGCGTTATGTAATGTTTTCTCGATCATTTAAATATATATATGTTTATTTATGTTCAAAATGATAATAGATACATACAATATATTTATATATTTTACATAAATATTTGTTGATATACGAGAATTAATATGTTTATAATCCAAAAAATAAAGCGTCATTTTAAAACAAAGTAGACATATAATAATATTTGTAATCATTATAGTAAATTTATATACAAAGTGATAAATAATTAAATGATGTCCCCGTATAAGGTATGAGTCATTTGCTAGTATAGTACTATAGTATGTACTATAAAGAATATATATTGTTTTTTCTTACTATTAAAAATGAAACCATCTTTTTATAGTGAATTGAAAATGAATTGGGTTGTAAGTTAGAATGCTTATAGTTAAGCTTGTGGATGTCATCAGATGTAATATAGTATGCTAACAATGACAAATTGAGTGGTAATAATTGTATTTGACTACAATAAGATCGATAATATATTCTAGTTGAAATAATAACATAATACAACTAATATATATAGTATGTTTATATTGAGTTAATTATTGACATAATATAGAATATAGTATGCTCATAACAAATTAATAACATAATATAATCCACCAATGACTGTTTGGTTAAATATATAAATATATATAGAAGAACAAATTTTGCAGTAACTAATCTTATTTGATTTTTTTTTTGATCAAGTAATCTTATTTGATTTGATCATAACATTATAGCAACCGTGGTCACGAACCTTTTCGATCATAATAAAATGGCAACAAATATAAAAAAAGAAATACCAGTCCAACCACTTTCTGAATTACTTATGCACACACTTGACAAATTCAAAAATAAAACAAAATTGTTTTTAACACATTAACTATTCAACAGAGGGCACCAGCCCATAGAATATATCAAGATAACACTGATCGGAAGATAACATTAATGACGATTTGCTAGCTGGTCGTTAATATATCCATTTGGACCATTTGATCGAGATGCTCTTCTTACATTTTGCAAATTAAAATCAGTGGTCAAGAATTGCGGTTAGTCGTTATAATGATATAGGAAAAGGGTCACTTGGTTAAATAGGAAGAAGTTGGGATTGTTTGTGTAAATAAGGTGAAAAGAGTTTTGTTAGAATTGGTTATAGGTGAGCTGCGTCTCACATTTGTCATTCATTCAGAAACTCTTTGATTGTAATTCTCCTACTCTCTGTAATCTCTATTCATCAATACAGCTCAATTGTGCCCGGTTTCCATTCTTAATCATTGGAAGCCCGCAGATTGTGTTCATGGAGTGTTGTTGATTGAACAATAGTCCCAAATCTATCTTTTCTTTCTTGATTGTTCTCTAAGATACAGTTTTGCTGTATCATATAACTTGTGGTGTGAGCCGGATTAGTTGCCAAACTCACGATTTACCCCAAGAAAAGAAAATTTGACCACAATCTGGCCTATTTGAATTACAAACCCTAAATTAACCCGCAAGTCACGTGATCCAATTTGAATTGACCTAAATTCCACCGATCCAAATACCATTAATTATCGGTGAACCAACTCAAGTATATAATGATGGATAAGACGCGAGAGATTCAATTGGGTAATAATAGTATAATATACTTACGTAGGTCAGACTATTTTATCTTTTGACGTAGCATCTGGATCTGAGTACGTTGTTTGTTAATGCTAACTTGTCAGTTTTGAAGTCCGACAGTGACCGCAACCTGTAAACCCTAGAATGATTTTTTTTTTGGTTGAATAAACCCTAGAATGATTAGGCTATATGGCATTTGAAAAATGTCATATAGTAAGAAAACACCACAATATGTCATATTTGCACACATGGCATAACCCCTTTCTCCACTAGTTGACCGGTCGTTGACCGTCATTGACCGACCGTTAACCGGCGTTGACTGTCATTACTTGTCACCACAAGTGACAATATTCATACGTAATTGTCACCACAAGTGACAGTATTCATACCTAATTGTCACCACAAGTGACAATATTTCACACCTAATTGTCACCACAAAGTGACAATATTCACACCTAATTGTCACCACAAAGTGATAATATTCACACTTAATTGTCACCACAAGTGACAATATTCACACCTAATTGTCAACACAAGTGACAATATTCACACCTAATTGTCAAAACAAGTGACAATATTTACACCAAATTGTCATCACAAGTAACAATATTCACACCTAATTGTCAACAAGTGACAATATTCACACCTAATTGTCAACACAAGTGATAATATTCACACCTAATTATCCTCACAAAGTGACAATATTCACACTTAATTGTCATCACAAGTGACACCTAATTGTCATCACATGAGACACCTAATTGTCATTACAAGTGACAATATTCAACAATTAACTAGAAGATTATAGTAATCACATCGAATAAGTATAGTTAAAACAAGGCTTATGCACACAACTCCAAATTATCATCACAAGTGACAATATATGTCAAATGTACAAGACTTATGCACACAACTACAAATTATCATCACAAGTGACAATATATGTCAAATGTACAAGACTTATATATGCACAACTCCAAATTATCATCACAAGTGATAATATATGACAATTTATGTCAAATTATCATCCAAAGAGCATGAACACGCATATGCACTCCCAATTCAAGCAACCAAAACCAAAAACCATGAATTTATATATCTCAATTGGATCGAACAACAAATGGGTTGTCAAGTATGGTGAAGTATCCTATCCTGGTACATGATACGAAAAAAGGATTTTAGGAATCAAAATCCCTAGGAATGGGTGTCCTAGAAATGGTGGAATGCTTTGATCATACAAGTGCCTCTTCATTGATTTTCTACATTTGACCAAACACACGTGATCAGCAATCATTCTCTCATGTCAAGTTTTAGAGGCCCATAATTAGTTCTTATCATGGTGTGAGTGGATTGCTAGTATTATTCAACTGATCAAAGCTTCTGGTGTCAGTGGATTGCTAGTATTATTCAATTGATCAAAGCTTCCCAAACTGATGATCAATCAGTAAAATCAAAGGCACAAGCAACGTCAAAAAGCATATAAAAAATGCATTTATTAAGAACTCAGCCAAAACAAGAGCATTAACCCTAATCTCATCAACCAAGTTACATAAGAGCTACACCTAGCTAGAATCAGATGCAAACAAACAAGTGCAATTATCAACGACATCTTCAAGAGAGAACACTGTTTTTGAACTAATTTCGCAGCTTTAGCGAAAGATAGAGGACTAATAACGGAGGCGGTACGTGGAAGGTCAGGACCACAATCATCGGTAGAGCATCTCAATTGTAAAAAACAACAAAATACTCAAACTCAGACTAACAACTTGAAACAAATACTCATGTTTGCACACCAGGATTGATTTAAGAGCAATTTTAGGCAATTGACTGACTCTAGATTTATCTATATCACACATTAAGCATCTCAACTGCAATGACAACATACAAACAATCCAATGCACAAGATTGCAAGAATGAAACACATAGTGCATTGTAAGATGAAGAATTGAAACTGTACTGAAACATAGCAGGTCAAGGAATAAGGCACGAGAAGCATTACCAAGCTGATGACCTCCTCTTCTCCCTCCCTCATCTTACTCACGAACTCCTCCTGCTTCTTCTTACATCCAGATCGAGACCTCATCCCGGAGACAATCTCTCTCAGTCAGCAACTTCTCATCCACCATAGCCTCGTCTCGTTGCTCCTGAGCGCTCAACAGACTCTCATCGGCCTCGTTGTACATCGTTTGTAGGCTCTCAAAGGAGACTCGGAGAAAGAGGACCTCCTCGAGGAGAATTCGTTATGATCTTGTAGTTCGCGAGACATCGGACTCTCATCGATCGCTAGCCTCTCGATCTCCGCAAAGCCGCTCCCTTCAAGCCCTAGCCTCTCGATCTCCAAGCAGAGCCGCTCCCTTCAAGCCCTAGCCTCTCGATCTCCAAGCAGAGCCGCTCCCTTCAAGCCATAGCCTATCAATCTTGCTCCTGGAGTCCTCGGCGGCGAGGCCACCTTCCTGGAATCCGCATCTCCGGAGATCGGTTCGGTTTTGCCGATGACGGAAACCCAAGGTTGAAGGTGGTAGTGTAGTTGATGAGGAGCGGTGGAAAATGGAGCCTCGTTGTCGAAGGAGTTACGGGAGGAGAGAGAGAAACAAGCAGGAGAGAGAAGAAGATGGGGGTTATATATTTTCTTTTTTTGTTTTTATGCCATCTCTGCAAAAAGCCTATGTGAAGGCTCTTTGGGCAATTCAACTCATGAAACGTGCCGGATCGTCTAATTATCTTTAAACCGTAAGCACCTTTGTATTGCATTCCTCATTGTTCTCTTGTTTTCTGCATAGTACGTCCATGTACGCAATAAGCTAAGGTTTTGATGAGTGGAATTAGTTTTATAATGAATATTATATTTATTTTTTAGATATTTATATTATTGTTTAATAAGTGGAATTAGTTTTATAATGAATATGATATTTTTGAAACATAGTGTTACTAACCATTTAGTGAATCCGAACATGCATAATAATATATGGTAATCCAATCCAATTTTACGAATAACCCAAAATCTATACTTAAACCTGTTGATACCACAACCGTCACCGCGGTAGAGACCACCCTACCAAAAACAAAATACTACCAAGTATAAAACTCTCAAAATGGCGTCAAGCCCTAAGCTCTACCACCATCGCGATCGGCATGCGCCCCGGTCCAAAACAGTGATTCCCTACAAAGGCGGAATCCCTCAAAGAGCAAGCGACCCGATCGTCCATACCCGCATCGCGTTAAGAGCCGTCCCATCCACGCAAGTGGGTGGGCGGCAACGTCCCATCGAGCGAGCGGTGGGCGGCAACGTCCCATCCTGGCCTTTGATTGGCCAGTTCCGCGGCCACCGCTTCAAGAGCCAACCAAAGAGCAGCACGTACTGGGGCGGCGCCCATCCCACATCGACATCTCGATCAATCTCAGCTCAGACTTCGGCTATAAATAGCAAGCTCTGCGTACCAGGACGGGGATCGAAAACCTCGCGAATCGCATACACCGGATCTCGAGCTAAGATCATTGTTGTAGCCCGATACACCCAAACGCGATAGAGAATTGTTGGGACGATATTAAGGACGTCAGTCGTTAATATCTAAACCAATAATAATCGTCCCTTGTTTTGATAATGACAAACTCAAATGTATTTGATAAGTTGTCCAAGTTTTGATCTCAGGTAAGTCCAGTGGACGCACATGAGCGAAAAGGACAACAAGTGAACAGCAATCCCTATGCTGTAGGGACGCATGTTACCAGAACTTCCAAAACTAAACGTAATTGGCGGAGTCCCTGCGCAAGATAGGACGGAGTCCTCATCAAGAAGGGACGCGCGCCAAAATACGGACGAAGTTCAAATTCAAATCAAGGCCGCCCCAACATGATTACATCATCGTCCGGCCTTAGTCCTCAGAAGGAAGCTTCCTTTGTCTGGGAACGTGTAGACAATGCCAAAGACGTCGCTTTCCCAGCAATGGTCCCCTACCCACGCGGAGGCTTCCCAAGCGTCAACAGAGTTGACTTCCTCAAGACGCTCATCGCACCGTTGATCAAAGATCGAGGATCCTGCCAAGTCTCAGAGGACGCTAGAGGACAAGAATCACTTCTGTTATAAATACTCTCCAAGGAGTATGCATAGCGGCATGTATGTGCAAGAGTGGACTTTGAAGACTTTCTCTCAAGCTCTCCCGAAGCATTCAAGAACACGAATGAAGATCAAGAAGATCAAGTGAGCTTGAAGCAAGAGAAAGAAAGTCCAACCACATCAAATCCAAAACAAACCACAAATCAATTAGAGTTGTAGTTTGTCTCTCACAACGAACCGTGAGAGACGTGAGTGATAGCTTCCTTATAGCTAAGAGTGTTAGGTTACTTGTTAGGTTGAAAGGAGTGTTACTAGTGAGGCTAAGGACGGACGCTTAGTTCAGAGAAGTGTAACGACTCGCCTAAGTTGTAAGGACTCGCTCTTAATAAGATAAGGGACGGCTATTGAAAATCCTCCAACGGAGGTAGAGGTTTACCCATAAGACTAGTTGGTCTTAGTGGGGTTCCTCTATAAATACTCGTGTCCACTTATCTTGTATTCTGTTAAGTCTATTTTCCGCTGCACTAAAGGACGCCCTTAACCCAGTTAAGGACGCCCTCATTAACTGACTTACGATCCATCAATTGGTATCAGAGCGGGCGCTCTAGATTTTTTTTGAGTTGCAGGTACAAGATGGACATGGAACCTATTGGAATCTCTTTTGTAAAGCCTCCTCGTCTGACGGACGGCAACTTCAACCGTTGGAAGATCCGCTTCGAGAACTTTTGCAGAAGTCAGAATTATCAATGCTGGAGAGTGATCATGAAGGGTGACCTTACCATCCCTGATGACAAGAAAGACAAAGAGGACGAGTGGGGTCCTGACGAATTCAAGCTTTTGGAAACAAACGCTAAGGCTATATGCTTCCTTCAAGCGTCCCTCTGCGAAAGGGACGCCACCCGAGTTAGCAATTTGGCAACAGCCAAACTACAATGGGAAGCTCTTGAGAAGTACCATGTGGGTACGGCAGAGATGAAGGAAGACGTCAAGCTTGAAATCAAACGAGAGTTCTATGCCTTCAGAATGCTTCCTAACGAATCTGTCAAGGACTACTCATACCGCTTTGAAGCTCTTGTGACCAAGATGCGAAATTTAGGCATCCCAGAAGCTGAAGTCTCAATGAGAAACAGAGTCGGAGTAGTCATTGATGGGCTTACAGGAAAATGGAATTTTGATAGGACTACGTTCAAGGAGAACACAGCCAACAAAACCCTGGATATGGAAGAGATCTATGGGAAGCTGAGAGGCTATGAAGCGAGAAGGGAAGCTGATATGGCTGAATTGGCTAGAAACCCCCAGACAGATCTTGCTTTGATGACGTCAACTCCAGAGTACGCTGAGTATCTGCGCCACCAAAGAGATATTGCCCTAATGGTGGAAGCAAATAAAAATGAGAATCGTGAAAGGATGCGTGCTCAAGCTTTGAAAGAAAAGGAAAGCAAGACTAAGGAACAGCTGGAAGAAGAGGAAGAGATTGCCCTTCTACACAAAGTTGCTCGCTTATGGGGTAAAAAGGCCAGAGATTCCAAGAAACACAAGATGCCTTACAAAAAGGAGAGTCCCAAGTATACAGAGGCAGAGATGAAGGAACTTACTTGCTACAAATGTAACAAGAAAGGACACTTTGCTAAAAGGTGTACTACGGGACTAAACTCAAAAGAAATGAAGATGAAAGCTCTCTTGGGAGCGTGCGAAGCCGCATGGGATAATGTGAGTTCTGATGATGAAGAACCAGAAGGACCAGTGGCGTACATAGCCGTAGAGGACGCCTCAGATTATGAGCAAGTGGCGTACATGGCTGTGGAGGACGCCCCAGTCCTTGAAGAGGACGCTTCTGAAAAGGAACAAGAGGTAACTCGTGAATCCATGATGAACTCCTTAGAGAATTGTTCCAAAACCAAACTTATTAAGCTCATTAAAAGAATCATGGAAGAAAGCGTTGTTATGCAACATAGAATGGATGAACTTGAACTTGAAAGTGAAAATAGGCTAGTTGAATGTGAGAACTGTGCTACAGTTTCGTTACAACTAGAGTCCTCGTATGTCGAAGTTAAATCCCTGAAAACTGAAGTGATGTGCCTTAAGCTAGAGAACGCTAAGCTTAGGGAAGAGGTGAAAGTGTTAGGGAAGAGCCCGGTAACTGAGGTAGTTCAACCAATGGTGTTTGTCCCAGCCAAAAGAGGACTAGGATACGAGTCTGACACTAGGAACTCTCTCCCTAGTGACTTTGAGGCTAGCAAAACCTCAGAACTTGAATTAGAAAGGGAAAAGACCAAGAACTTTCTTGAAAGAATTCGAGTCCTAGAGAGTGGAGAGAAAGGTCAAAGGGACTATTACACTAACTCCACTAGTCATAGGATCTATAAGAAGATTGCTAAGGGGGAAGGTTCAAAAGTTTGTGACCCTCAAAAGATGAAAAAGAACAAAATCCAACGTCCCAACAAGAAGTACTACCTTGGTACTTACTATAGGACGTGTTGGTACTGTGGAAAAGGAGATCACTTCAAATATGATTGCCTGAAACTGAAGAACGACATTGAAAGTGGCAAAGCTGCTAGGAATAACATTGAAAATGATAAGTCCGTCCCTAAGGCTAACCCTAGACGTCCTAGACGATCTAAGAGTTCTCTCAGAAAGCATGTTATTTCAAATGATGTGAATATAAGTGACTACATGCCAGAACCAGAGTTCTATTTCTGTAACGAACCAGGTAAGGAACACCTTGCCTGGGTCGCCATACACTAACCTTGTTTTGGCAGGTGGAAGTGAGGGGACGCCCATGGATCATTGATAGTGGCGCCTCAAACCATATGACAGGAAGCCAGATCCATCTCACTTCTATCCAAAGTAGCGCCACGGGAGGAACTGTCTCGTTTGGCAACAAGGGCAAAGGAAAGATCAAAGGGACGGGAACTGCTATTCTCAATCCGTCTATCAAAGCGACAAATGTTAGCCTTGTTGAAGGACTTGGCTTCAACCTCCTAAGCGTCTCTCAAATGTGTGATCAAGGTGAAAACTTAGTCACATTTGACTCAAAGGAGTGCCTCGTCATCAACAAGAAATCCAACAAAGTCGTCCTCAAAGGAGTCCGAAAGAACAATGTCTACATCTTCAATCAGGAGTTCAAGCCAAAATCTGAGTTGTGCTTATCTGTGTCAAAGGAGGACGCTGACCTCTGGCATCGCCGACTTGGCCATGCTGGACCAAGCACAATCCTCAAGCTTCATCAAAGAAATCTTGTGAAAGGTCTTCCCCAAATTGATCCTGAGAAAATTGAACAGTGTGAAGCATGTATCAAAGGGAAGCAGACAAGAACGTCCTTTAAGTCAAAGAACGATGTCAGCACAAAGAAACCTTTGGAACTTCTCCATATGGATCTTTGTGGACCAATGAAGACGTTAAGCTATGGTGGAAAGAGGTATATCTATGTCCTTGTAGATGACTTTTCTCGATTCACCTGGGTTCTTTTCTTAGCTTCAAAAACAGATTGCTTCAACGCATTCAAAGTCTTCATCAAACAAGTGGAAGTTGCACTTGAGACGCCTCTCAAATCCATAAGATCAGACCATGGGACGGAGTTTCAAAACTCAGAGTTCGTGGCCTACTGTGATCAACATGGAGTCTCTCACAACTTCTCAGCTCCAAGGACTCCTCAACAAAATGGAGTGGTGGAAAGAAAGAATAGGACGCTGGAGGATATGGCAAGGACTATGCTCTTAGCCAATAGCGTCCCCAAGTACTTCTGGGCTGAAGCTATTGCTACAGCGTGCTACATTATCAATCGAGCCATGATCCGTCCTTTGCTGAAGAAGACGTCCTATGAGTTGCTGAATGGAAGAAAGCCTCGCATCGACTATCTCAGAGTCTTTGGATGCAAGAGCTTTGTTCACAACAATGATAAAGAAAGACTTGGAAAGTTTGACGCAAGAAGTGACGAAGCCATATTCCTTGGATACTCCCTCACCAGTAAAGCGTATAGAGTTTTCAATAAACGAACTCTAAAGCTTGAGGAGAGCATTCATGTTGTGTTCAAAGAAAGTTCTTCTCACAAAGATAAACCAAGTAAGAAAGAACGCTCATCTCCTCTGCAGCAGGATGACTCCGATGATGAAGTTGATTTCGGGTCCTCTGGAAAATACTATGTTCCTAAGGACGCTACTCAAAATCCTGAAGAAGTCTCAGTAGCAGTTCCCAGTGTTGTTCAGGAAGTTCCATCTCAAAGTGAATCTCCAGCTCAACATGAGGTCGCTGAATCAAGCCTACAAGGAGAACAGCGTCAAGAAGAGGACGCTCAACCTGAGGGGGAACTCTATGAAACTCTCAATGAAGACGACGGGTTTGACTCAGATGAATCTGATTGGACGGACCCTAGATGTACTCCTGTAAGGGACGATACTCATAAGGGATCCCATCTTTCGAGACTTCATTCAACGGATCAAATCATCTCAGATATGTCAAAAGGAGTTCAAACAAGATCAGCCGTGAATCAGTCCCTTAATGCTAACATAGCGTTCTGTGCCTTCAACGCCTTTGTGTCCTTGGTTGAACCTAAGAACATAAAGGAAGCACTCCAGGACGCTGATTGGATTCAGGCCATGCAAGAGGAACTTAATCAATTCGAAAGAAATAAGGTTTGGACCCTCGTCCCTCGTCCGAGAAACAAAAACATAATAGGGACGAGATGGGTCTACAGGAACAAGCTTGATGAGAGTGGTCGCGTGTCAAGAAACAAAGCAAGGCTTGTGGCTCAAGGCTATAGGCAAGAGGAAGGGATTGATTATGATGAAACCTTCGCTCCTGTCGCCAGGATTGAAGCCATTCGCCTCCTCATCGCCTTTGCCGCTCACAAAGGGTTCAAGCTTTTTCAAATGGACGTCAAGACAGCCTTTCTCAACGGCAAGCTCAAAGAAGAAGTGTACGTCGCTCAACCTCCAGGATTTGAGGACGCTGATCACCCAGATCATGTGTACTTCTTGGACAAGGCACTCTATGGACTCAAGCAAGCCCCTCGTGCATGGTACGATAGGCTTGCGTCCTTCCTCTTGTCCAACGGGTACACACGAGGTAACATTGATAAAACCCTGTTCTTAAAGAAAGTTCTTAAAGATGTCTTAATTGTCCAAGTCTATGTCGATGACATAGTCTTTGGAAGCACTAACATGAAATTTGTAGAGGAATTCAAGAACTTGATGAGTAGTGAGTTTGAGATGTCCCTCATAGGAGAACTCAACTTCTTCTTGGGACTCCAAATCACTCAGCTCAAAGATGGGACGCGGATTCATCAACAAAAGTACATCCGTGAAATGCTTGAGAAGTATGGGATGAACTCTTCAAAACCCATTGATACTCCCATCTCCCCAAACACTCGCCTCTATGCTGATGAAGAAGGCAAGAGTGTAGATCAAAAGCTCTACAGAGGAATGATAGGGTCCTTGCTATATCTTACGGCAAGTCGTCCCGACATCATGTTCGCTGTATGCTTGTGCGCTCGATTTCAAGCAAATCCAAAGGAGTCCCATATGCAAGAGGTCAAAAGAATCTTTAGATATCTCAAGGGACGGGATGACCTATGTCTATGGTATCCCAGAAGGACGTCCCTGAACCTGGTAGCTTACTCTGACGCAGATTACGCTGGCCATGTGGTGGATAGGAAGAGCACCTCAGGAATGGCACAATTCCTTGGCTCATGCCTTGTATCTTGGGGATCCAAAAAGCAAAACTCCGTGGCACTATCAACCGCGGAAGCTGAGTACGTTGCTGCTGCTTCGTGCTGCTCACAAGTCCTATGGATCAAGTACCAACTTGAAGATTATGGTACGTCCCTCAACACAGTCCCTATCTTGTGTGACAACACCAGTGCTATAAGTATTGCCAAAAATCCCGTTCATCATTCTAGGACGAAGCATATTCACATAAGGCATCACTTTCTTCGTGATAATGTTGAACTTGGATTAATTAGAGTGGATCATGTTAGGACTGAGGACCAAGTGGCCGATATTTTCACAAAAGCACTTGATAGACGTCCCTACGAGCACCTCCGGTTGCTCTTGGGGATGATAACTTTTAAATGATCAAGTCCCGTTCTATTATTCCCTCCATGATTGGCTATGTCTTGTTGAGAACTTGTTTTAAGGTGTGTCATGCATTAAAGTCATCTTTAAAGGACGCTAGTCTAAGATATGTGTATTCGCTTGTGTCCTTGAATGGTATTCATTTCGCTTTTCATCTCAAGAGTATCCCTGATCACCCTACCCTCATCATAAGCCGAAATGATGGGAACTCTAAGCTTACCCAAGCCGAGAATCTTGCAAACGCGTCCTATGAGCATTCCTTATTTCACCTTTACGGGACGTACTTGCTTGATTTTCAAAAATGGTTCTAAGTGATCAAAGGGACGTGTGCTAAGAGCTGAGAGTTGTCTGTACAGAGTTCTAATTACAGAGGTTGAGGTCAGTGAATGGGATGCCGTGGTTCAGTTCTGTGTTGTGTAGTGTTGTGTGTTGAAAGGACGTCAGGTCAGAGTCCTTTGCAGTTGTGAGAAGTTTGAATGGTTGAAATTGGGAAGGTAAACCGTTTTAACGAATCGTCAGCGAAAATCTCGGGATATGCGCAAACAGTGCTCAACAGCTGTATTCCTTAGCAAAGAAGAAAGCCACGTGTGGGAAGGCGGGTGAAGGAAGATGTGTGTAAAGACCCTGTTACCCCTGACCGTCCAACTTCGTCTTCTTCCTATATATACCCACCTGTGCACTCTGAAAACCTTTCTTCGCTCATCTGCTGTTTGCACACTTGAAATCTCAAAGATCTTCCAAATCTTCAACCGAATCCCGAAATCTCTCTCCAAACCCTAATCCTCCCCTATTTAAACCATCTCAAAAATGGCCAACACAAGAGCCTCAAAGAATCCCTCACCCTCGTCGGCAGCGAAAAACACTAGCTCTTCGAGATCTCCTCCGGTGAAAGGCCGGTCATTAATGGAGTCGAGAGGCAGACCTTCCGGCCGACAAGAACCCCCTCGCCACCATTCCTCCTCTCAAAGCACCCAGCGCCGCCACTCCAACACCCCTCCTCAACCCCTTCGCTCCCAACCTCCTCAACAAAAACAACCATCCCGCTCTCAATCCAAAACCCAGCCGAAGAGGTTCTCATTTCTGGAGAAGCCCTTCAAACCCGAGCCTGAGCCAGAAAATATCACCAAAGCCTCTGTTTACAGTGGCTTAATTGGCCGGCTCCCCTCTCAACCCAAACGCCGTCCTCCCCTTGACCCTCTCATTGAGGACTGGCTTGAAAAGGAGCCTAGGACGCTCGCCAACATTTGTCTTAGGGCGTCAACTCACGAACATCCTCCTAAAATCCAACGCCTCCTCCACTACTTCATGATCACATATGTCAAGCCCCGCCTTCAAGAAACCAATCACACCAACCCACCGTTCATGGGGCCAGGAATCATTTCTGACTCATTTGGTGGAACCGTGGACGAGCTCGCCAAACTACTTCCTGATATAATGGAGTTTGTTGTGGCTCCTACGGGCTCCGTCCCTTCTCAAAAAAGGAAAAGGCCTTCCTCTCCCCCTCCGTCCAAATCGCTCCAAATTAAAGGCCCTTCCTCCTCCCCACCAAAGCCAATCCCTTCCTCCCCTCCTCCTGCCCCAAAACGACGCCTCAAGACCTCTGCTCAGCTTGAGGGCGTCACGGATGAAGAAATGGCCGCCATTCGCCTCTCCGAAATTCAACTGGCAAAAGAGGAGAAGGCGCGCCAAGAACAAGAGCAAGCAGAGAAAGCAGCCGTTGAGAAGGCGATCCAAGCGAGTATGCAGGACCTTCGTCAACTCCCTCCTCCTCCTCCAAGGGTAGAGGACGCTCCTCAAGTCCAGGTCCAGGCCAAGGATGCTGCCCCTGCTACTCTGCCGCCTCCTCCCTCTGCTCCGCTCAAGGTGAAACCGATCTCAGTGGTTCCGCCCAGCTCCTCCTCTGCTCCTCCCCCAAAAGCTAAGCTCCGCACTCCCTCTCCCTCTCCCCCTAGAGCTTCACCTCCTCCTCCTCCTCCGCCTTCTCCGGCCGTCGAAGAAGCTGCTCAAGTTCAAGGGACGTCTCCTCCATCCGTTCCCACAGAGTCCTTGGCAAGGACTCCAGCGGTGGACGCGCCTCCCACAGAACAGGCGTCCACAGCTGAGGACACTGCAATGGTTGAGTTCCAAGAACAACGGAACGAAGCCTCCGATGACGAGGACGCCCCTCCCCAGGATGAGGAACCTGAGGAAGAGGAGGGAGATGGAGATGAAGAAGATGCTGGTGATGAAGTGATCGTGAGCAATGGCTCCAAGCAGAAACGCTTCAAGAAAATCCTATCGCCGCTCCTCTTCACCGCCGAGTTTCTGGCAGAGAACCAGCGCCAAGAGTTCTTGGATCTTCTTGAGTTCCAAGGTTGGACGCACTTGGGCGCTGAGGCCGCTGATGTTGACCCTGATGAGGTTCTCCGTTTCTACTCAAAGTTCGAAATCACACAAGTAAACGGGAAGCCTCAGGGGACTTTTGAAATCGATGGGGACGAGTACTCAGTTGCTGAGGGCACCGTCCGTAAAATGCTAGGCCTGCGTCCTTCTCCGCAAGATGCTCTGCACGATCTGCCGTGCAAGAACTTTGGCCGTTTCTCCCAAGATGAAATCCTCAACAGAATATTCAATGGGGGACAGCCAGCTGCTAAGGACAGAGTTGCTCATTGCCTCACCAAGACGGGCGTCCTTGCGCATCACTTCATTGTGCGCATGGTCGTTCCCCGCCAAGAGAAGAAGTCCATTGTTCAGATCACTGATAGTATTCTTTTGGACGCTTTCTTGGAACGCAAGCCGATAAACTTGCCCCGAGTAATCTTGGAACACATGGGCAAGTGCACAGGAGGCAGGCACTCTCTTCCTTTCCCCGGCTTGGTCAAGCAAATTCTGAAGCAGCAGGGACTCTATGCTCCTAAACAAGAGCGTTCCTTTGGCATTCATTGGGACGTCAGGCAAATTACACTCCCTCCAGTTGGGAAACTCAGGTGTGATGAGCCCCTTCCGTCCGTTAAGCGCCAACTGGAAAAGGAACGGAAAGAGGCTGAAAGGAAAGCCAAAGCTGAGAGGAGAGCTCAAGCTGCTGCTGCTGCTGAACCTGGAGAAGGAGATCACGAAGCTGAAAATGTCCAAGTAGTTGGGACGCCAGCTGAGGACGCTGCTGACGACGAGGACGAGCTCGATGGTATGAGCGTCCCTGATGAGGCTGAGAGGCACTCTACGAAGTATCTGATGGGCATGATGATCGAGAACCAGTGCATAATGATTGATCTAATTCAGCAGGTTCACGAGACACTTCACGTCCACACAGACCTTCTTGAGCGCAACAACGAGCTCCTTGCCCAGAACAACCATCTTCAGGAGCAACACCTCAAAGCCCTTGGCAAGCGTCCCAGAAAATGATCACCTCCCCCTTTTCTAACCCTGAAACAATTCATCATTTCTTGAGTTTTTGTTAAGACAATGGGACGCTGTCCCCGTTTTGAACACTTGTTGTGAATGTCTGTAATGAACGTTCTCGTTTCTCATTCTGAATGCCATTCACTACATTTGTGCTTCATTTTGTCTAAGCGTACCTTTCTTTAGTTATGACTTTGTGCTTGCATGCTTTTCGACTTGTTCTCCTTTTCGATGATGCCAAAAGGGGGAAGTATAGTTTTGCAGAGATGCGATTGTCCTTAAGTTATCATAGAAAGCATGTGTTCAGGGGGAATTTCGGCCAAGTCAAAAGGTCGTTAGTTAGGAATAAAATAGAACGCACTTAAAAGAATGTGTTGCATGCCAATCTAAGCTGAAAAGAAAATCAAAGTGTAGTTCCTCATGCTAAAAGCTTTACTTCTGTGTGCATTATTTGAAAGAGTTTGTCATCATCAAAAAGGGGGAAATTGTTGGGACGATATTAAGGACGTCAGTCGTTAATATCTAAACCAATAATAATCGTCCCTTGTTTTGATAATGACAAACTCAAATGTATTTGATAAGTTGTCCAAGTTTTGATCTCAGGTAAGTCCAGTGGACGCACATGAGCGAAAAGGACAACAAGTGAACAGCAGTCCCTATGCTGTAGGGACGCATGTTACCAGAACTTCCAAAGCTAAACGTAATTGGCGGAGTCCCTGCGCAAGATAGGACGGAGTCCTCATCAAGAAGGGACACGCGCCAAAATACGGACGAAGTTCAAATTCAAATCAAGGCCGCCCCAACATGATTACATCATCGTCCGGCCTTAGTCCTCAGAAGGAAGCTTCCTTTGTCTGGGCACGTGTAGACAATGCCAAAGACGTCGCTTTCCCAGCAATGGTCCCCTACCCACCCGGAGGCTTCCCAAGCGTCAACAGAGTTGACTTCCTCAAGACGCTCATCGCACCGTTGATCAAAGATCGAGGATCCTGCCAAGTCTCAGAGGACGCTAGAGGACAAGAATCACTTCTGCTATAAATACTCTCCAAGGAGTATGCATAGCGGCATGTGTGTGCAAGAGTGGACTTTGAAGACTTTCTCTCAAGCTCTCCCGAAGCATTCAAGAACACGAATGAAGATCAAGAAGATCAAGTGAGCTTGAAGCAAGAGAAAGAAAGTCCAACCACATCAAATCCAAAACAAACCACAAATCAATTAGAGTTGTAGTTTGTCTCTCACAACGAACCGTGAGAGACGTGAGTGATAGCTTCCTTATAGCTAAGAGTGTTAGGTTACTTGTTAGGTTGAAAGGAGTGTTACTAGTGAGGCTAAGGACGGACGCTTAGCTCAGAGAAGTGTAACGACTCGCCTAAGTTGTAAGGACTCGCTCTTAATAAGATAAGGGACGGCTATTGAAAATCCTCCAACGGAGGTAGAGGTTTACCCATAAGACTAGTTGGTCTTAGTGGGGTTCCTCTATAAATACTCGTGTCCACTTATCTTGTATTCTGTTAAGTCTATTTTCCGCTGCACTAAAGGACGCCCTTAACCCAGTTAAGGACGCCCTCATTAACTGACTTACGATCCATCAAGAATCTCTGTCTATTGTTGTAATCCCACAGCTAATACAAAACATCCTTTACATTACCCTCATCGCGTTGAATACCAGCGATCACACACTTTCCATCTCTTCGTCCGTTGACTCGGTTGAGTTCTAATCTCATACTCTCGTCGCGTTACACTCCAATCGGTGTTTCCGGACTTCAACAAAACCTGAATCTAAAATTACAAAAATTCGAAAGAACCTACGCAACTAAAATCTACTCCGTTTAGGGTTAACTAAAATACGGAGTATGTATAGACCCCCTAACTTCTAGAATTTCTTACTTTGCCCCTTACATTATTTCTTTTCCATTTGAACAAAAATGGTTGTTGAAAAACGAATGGGCACGCTTCCCTTTGTAACGTCTGAGGACGGGGAGGTAATTGCGAGCTTTTCAACCATATATTAAAAATATTATAAATATGCTGCCATAGTTGAATGACATTATTATACCCGTATTTGAAGGCCACTTAATTCGGGTTGATTTGATTGGGATTGACTTCAGGAGTTAGATCACTTTAAATTTGTGTTGAATGTATATATTTAGACCGTTAGAAGTTCGAGCCTACAGTATCAATGGAAGAGGCAATTCTCTTTTTACTTTTTCTCTTCTCATATCCTTTTAACACCTTACCTACCCTATATTTTATCACACTCTTTCCTCTTCCTCTATTTCCAGCCACAATAATGAGGATCACTTCTTTTCCTCTCTTCCAATTTTTTATACATATATCTTACCACATATTCATATTATCAATTTATGATTTATTCACTCCTGATGATTTTAATTAATTAATTAATTAATTAATTTAACATTCAATAAAGAAATATATATTACTTATGACAATATAAATTGATTACTACTAATAATTAAATCTTGATTAACATTAAGATAATACAAACAACAACATAAAATAAGATTTAAAATGAAAACTGTTAGAAAACCGAGTTCGTGTTTTGATGGTTCCAAACCGAAGAGCTTGCCGAGAGGTCGCCGACCTCAGTTTCCAGAAGCAAAGCGCGTGCGGAAATTCGGAAAAGGAAATAGCGTGTTTTTCTTGTATGGAAATCACGTCCAACATATTCAGCAGTTCGTTTAAGGCAATGACAAGATCATAAAGATGGAAAATCATCAAGAGATCAAGGAAGATATTGAAGATGATTTTATCATGGCTTATGAGTATATTTTAGGAAATATCTTGTAGAGATTGTGTACGATTCATGCCTTAGCCGTTTTGGCTGAATCGTGCAACAATATTCTTAGTCTTATTTATTCATTTTGTGCATACACTCTAGGACTAAGGAGGAGCAAGAGCGAACATTGTAATTGTGAGTGTTTGGTGAGTGAGATCATGAGATTCGATCTTAGGAGGGTTAGTGTTGAGCGAGATTGTATTGAGTGAGGATTGGGATAAGGCAAGAGTACTTGCTAGAGTGTGTGGGATTCACATCTAGGAGTAGGAACACCTTTGTAATCCGAGAAAGCAATACAAGTGAGCGAAGTTCTCTTCAAGTTCCTCTAGGTTGAAGCTTAGAGGGTAAGTGGTTTTTCTCTATACAAACTAGTTGGTTTGTCGAGAGTTTTCCACTATAACTCCTTGTGTTCAAAGTGGTAACGAATTAATCTTTCTTGTGTCTTTATTCCGCTGCATAACACTAGTTGTTAACTCTGGTCGACGACATCGTAGGTGTCGACGACCTCTGAAGTACTAACCGAGATCCTACAAAAACATTAAGCATAAATAACAACATTATTGTCATAAGAATTTAATCACAATCCGAATCTGATGCCAAATCCTTAAACTTCTCCCAAATGTGATCGACCAAGTCGTTCTTTAGAGTCGTATGCAATATTGGGTTTTATTTATAGACAAAAAAAGTTGTAGGAATTGTTTTTTTTTAAATGTCATATTTTTAATATTATTGTTTGTGATTTATTAATGCTTAATTGTAATAAAAATAAATGATTGTAGTTGATAGATGAAAAAGGTATGCAATATTAGGTTCACTTTATAGACAAAAAAAATTGTAAGAATTATTCTTTTTATTTTTTGTGTTTTAAAATATCTTTTTTAAGATATTTTTATTTGTAATTTGTTAATGTTAAATTGTAATGAAAATAAATGAATGTAGTTGATAGATGAGACACATGTCAAATTTTGATTGGGTGAATATGGAGAGGAATGCACAAAAGACAATGTGCACATTCCTCTGCCCATAGAGGAATGAGGTTAATTCCTCATTCCTCTCTCAAGAGGCCGGGGATCCTCTCTTTCACCCTACATCTAAGAGAATCCTCTTTTTTAATAAAAAATGGATAAAATGAGGAAGAGAGGAAGGGTAATCCCCTTGATAGTGGATGCTCTTATGGCACAACTACTCAAGCTGTTGCGGATTTTATATAAGCTTAGGTAACAATGTCATTTTTTCAAATAATGGTTAGTATATGAATAGAAGTTTTTTAGACCCATTAACTTTGGGGTAGAATCTCAACCATAAACTAAACAAGTAGATGTGGATCTTATGTTTTCAGCTATATGCGTTTGAAGTAAGTTTGGATTATGTAAGTTAGCTAAATCGGGGACATGTCAATATGAGAGTATATGCACCTACGGATTTAATTCTTGTTCTTCTTTTGCATGCAAAATACTTTTTTATCATAAAATTAATTTTGTCTGTCTTGAAATTTGTATAATTCTTTCTACTTTTTACGTGTTTCTAGTGCCAACGAGCACCCTCCACCGCCGTGAGCTTTCACATATACACAAATGTCATACAATAAGTCAAGCCAAGACAATGCACTTTTCATTTTATTCTTTCTTGCTCGATACACACACATATTTTTTTAAATCCATGTATATAATCTGTGGTGGATTATTATTTAAATGAAAAACAAATATTTGTCGTTGAAAAAAAAAAAGTGTTATGCAGCTTGATTACCAAATACAGTACATTGTTTTACATCATAGTCTTCCTGATTTTGTTATGAACCTCATTTATGAGGATATTGTAGCCCACTTTGGGCATACTTAAGTTCTAATAAAGAATTTCGCAGGGCTTGCCCCGTTTTTTTGATAAAAAAAATAGTACATTGTTTACACGCAGAGAAGAACAAAAAAGTCGAAATATTCCAAGAGATTCATTCAAGATCATTATGTTCACGTTCTCCTACAATGACGATGAAACCGCCCACTTAATGGACGCCACGTGTAAATCAATTCCCAGTCAAACCCGGAGATAAACCCCCTTCTTCATTCAACTGCCACGTCACTTTCCTTAGTGCTTTTCCCATGTTTGACCATCAAAGTTTGCCAACTCGGAAAAGATACATGAAATTTCAAAATTCAAACTAATTTACTAGCCTTCTAAAGTCGACAGTTTGCAAACGTCTATATTAAACCATATATGCTACTCGATCTTTATGAACTAGGAATATTTGTTCAACCTTTTATTACGTGCATATATAAAAACCTCCCTCTCATACATACAACATACATACAACCATCTTGAAAACAAAACTATATATACATTGTAAGATGAACGGAGGAATAGTAGAAATCCCAGAGTATTTCCTTTGCCCTATCTCCCTCCAGATCATGGAAGATCCGGTGACTGCCGTCACCGGAATCACCTACGACCGCCTCAGCATCGAGCAGTGGCTCCAGACGTCGGCCACCGCCTTCTGCCCGGTCACGAACCAGCCTCTGGCACGTGACTCCGTCCTCACCCCCAACCACACTCTCCGCCGCCTCATCCACGGCTGGTCCACGGTCAACGCCGTTGACCCACAACCCCTTCTCTCTCGGACCCACGTCACCATGCTCCTCCGCCGTCTCGACAACACCTCCTCCGACCACCCCGACTTTGCCGCCTCCCTCGAAAAGCTCGAATCGATCTCCACATCGTCAGAATCCAACAGAAAGTCGTTGGGGGAATTCGGCGTAGCGACCACTATGGTCAAGCTACTTGTTAGGCTATGTAGAGAGGAAAAAACCCTAGTCGGGGTCCAAGAAACGCTCCGAATCCTCTACCAAGTTGCCGACACGGTTAATGTTTCGAGATCCGACGTGATTGACTCGGTCACGTGGGTGCTATCGACTGGCGCCAATGGCGACGTCATGGTACGAGCCCACGCGCTCATGCTCATACGGAAGGTCTCCAAGGTATCGGGCTCAGGCGTCATGGAGAGGCTCGACTCGGGCTTCTTCAAGGCCGTGGTGGGGGCCATCTCGAGAGCCGATCTCCCGCCAAAGGCGGTCAAGGCGGCCTTGCACGTGCTCAACATGGCGGCCCAGTGGGCGCATAACCGAATCCTGATGATAACGGACGCGCGTGCGGTTCACGCGCTGATCGAGATCGAGCTGCGCGGGTGGAAGGATTATGATAGGAGTAAGAGGGCGAGGGAGCTCGGGTTCGGGTTGTTGGCGCGTCTGTGCGCGTGCGCGGACGGGAGGGAGCGGTTCTTGGGGCATGCCGCGGGGTTGGCCATGGTGACGAAGCGGGTTTTGAGGGTGTCGAGGGAGGTGGATTACGCGGTTGTCGGGATACTGGCGGCGGTGGCGAGGTACTCCGGGACGGCGGAGGTGGTGGCGGAGATGTTGAAGGTTGGGGCGGTGGGGAAGTTGTGCATGGTGCTTCAGGCGGATTGTGATAAGGAGTTGAAGGATAAGGCTAGGGAGGTGCTTAGATTGCATTACGGAGAGTGGAACAATTCGCCTTGTATTCAAACGTACCTTATTACTAGATACCCAACCATGAAATTTTGAATGTCCGAGGATTTTGTATCAAATCTTTGAATTGTACATGATAAAGGATTTACATTGATGACTTTTAACTCTAATATATACTAGTCGAAGACCCGTACCATGTACAGGTAATGATCATTTTTTTCGTTAATTTGTGTATCTACTATAATCTATACTATATATTAATTTTTATATATAAATAGATTAAAATGGGAATTGAAAAGTTAAGTTAATTAATATGTATCTTTTATTTTCTTCAAAAAAAATGTATCTTTTATAGAAGAAAATTTTAAAGATAGATAATATTGTTTCAAAGATAGATATTAGATGAGTAAGAAAAAAGATAAAATTAAAGATTAGATAATTAAATAAATTTTAAAGATAAATAACGGAGTATGTCTTTAAAGATAGATATTTGATGGGTAAGAAAAAAGATAGAGTTAAAGATTAGATAATTAGGAAAGATAAAACATATAAAATTTTTAATAAAGTGGGGCCAGAATTAACGTGGAGGCTCGAAATTCTCCGACTTTAATTTATAGTATAAAACATATAAAAATTTTAATAAAGTGGGGCCATAATTAACGTGGAGGCTCGAAATTCTCCGGCTTTAATATATACTAGCTTAGTACCCGTACCTTGTACAGGAATGATATTTAAAATTTATTTTATTTTATGTGATTTCACTCAACAATAGCATAGTTTATCTAATAAAGTTAAGGGTTTTGACATACTTTTTCTAATGAAATAATATAGATAGATTATAATGTTATAGGTACATTGGGGTAAAGATATCATGTAAATTGTTTACTTATGAATTTATATTAATATTATTTTATAAATAGACCTTTCGAAATTTATGTTAGTAGATATTCTTGGTTTTATATCTAATTTTTTATCATTTTAAGTGCAAGTATTGTATCTAATTTCATGGTATATATTTTTTAATCATTACATATACATATATGCTTGCTTCTCCTATATTAAAATATTTGAGAAGACATTAAAATAGTAAAAAATCAGAGTAAAGATTTAAATACTCCGTATAACATAATAATGTTTGATTTGCATATAGATTTATTAGGTATATATAATAATTTTTGTTTGCATGTAGATATGCTACATGATCTCACAGTTATATTTTATAATATCATACTCATTTCCTTGATATTAGTATATGATGGTATGTGAATGTGGTAAACAAATTAATTTGGTTTGCATAGTATGTTGCATAATCTTATATATATACTTAAATAATTACATATCAATTTCCTCCGAAAATATGGTGAAAAAAATGTATTATACTTATAAATTTAACATGACGAAAATGTATATAAATGTATATTAGTATACGATTCTAATATTTTGATCTTAAAATATATCTTTAATATGATATAAATTATCACTATTTTAGTATATAGTAGTTGATGATTGATAAATAGATAAGTATAAATAGTTTGATAGACTTTGGGGTGGGACTATTTTAATAAAGATAAGTAGTATGTCTTTAAAGACAGATATTTGATGGGTAAGAAAAAAGATAAAATTAAAGATTAGATAATTAAGAAAAATAAAACATATAAAATTGTTAATAAAGTGGGGTCAGAATTAACGTGGAGGCTCGAAATTCTCCGGCTTTAATATATAGTATAGATTATAGATTATAGATAGATGATAGCAAGGTATGTACGTGCACAATGCATGTGAGAATATATGTAATGTAAATCCATTTTCTTAAATGAAATTAAGGGTAACTTACTCATGAGAATAGTATTACAAAAACTTCTAGTCTTCTAGTTCTAGATCGAGTTAAAGATTATAAGGTTACAAGGTGGTGTCTCTCAATGCAATTATAGTCTTAATTACACCATTTCCTAGCAAGCATCAGGACTGTCATTCCTCCATCTAGATCTAATGCAATTATTCACACATGAGTAAGAATTCAATGCCTACAACTACGTAATTGGCTCAATCTTATTAGAGTTGTGATCCATCTCGTTTCTAACTCGCCAGACATAGTAGATAACCACAACAAGTTAAAGCATGGCCATTCTTTCCTCTACGGTTGGATAAGCTCAGTGTATTCAGGCGTGAAGCAGTATTGTGCTGAATTGCCTCTCACCCACTGACCCACTTGAATACCATTAACAACTTTAGTGGTGTATTCAAAATTGGTTCTAAAGGGTCCATCTAGACATCTGAAAAAGTCTACTAAGCCAATAAGCTATGAGTATGCATGCATGTTCAATAAGAGCACTACGGAAGATTTTCAAATACAAAAGCCGAGCATTAAACAGTCTATATAGACAATATGTACCAAAGTGGTAAACATATAGATACATAATACTTATATGGGTCAACAAAAACCGCGCAACGAGCCCGCCCGACTAAAATGGTATATATGTAGCAAATGAATGAACTAACACGTTCCTCTTCCGCCGTATATCACAAACGGGCGACAGGGACTGACAGATAGAGGCCAGCCATACATCAATACTATTGACCATCCATGCAAAGTATATACATTATTTGTGGTCGCGCGATAGATCTAATCTCGCATGTGGCCGTAATGGTCGGACTTTATTTTACTTTCCTTAACGAGGATACGGTATGGCATTGAGCACATGCATTCATAAATGCGGTTTCCAAAAAAGTAGGAACTATTTGTATTTGATTGAATTAGGTGGATAGGTTCGTGTGATTGTGTGACTCATTTCCAGCTCAATAAGTAGCAAACAATGAGGTGTTTTCTCGTGCATCGTAACTAATATATCATCCACTTTCATGTTTCCAACTATTAAGGACATGTAGATCGACTCTCATACTATCATGAGTTGATTTGTACGTAACACGTAATGCGAACGCCGTCACTGTCCAGCCAGCTCGAGCTCATGCACAGTGGCGCGTGGGGTTGAGTTTACAAACCGGATTATTTTTTTCGGCATTCCAAGCTTATATCGGATAACAAATCGATTACTTATCCTCACCCTCCGATTTGTTTTTTCGAATTTCAAATTGATTTGAGCCGAACAAAATTATGTCCTAAAACATGAAACCAGAAAATCATGTGTTAAAAAAGTAAAGTCTTATTCATTTTCATCGGTACGACCATCGACATTACATTGCAGTCAACCATCGGCCACCACCACCTCCATCATTGTCGCCACTACCATCTCCATCACCGTCGCCACCATCAACTTCATTTCCATCTCCACCACCAACTTCAATTCCATCGATCTACCCCACCACCACCGTTGTAGCCATCACTGATCCACCACCATCATCACCACCTCCAACATATACAACTATCACTTCCACATCTACAAGCACCACCAACATCACCGGTTTAACCTCCACCACCTCAACCTTCACCAATACACTATTGTCACCTCTACCACTACCACCATCAACTCCGCTAGCGCCACCACCACTACTAGACCTCCGCCTCCACCACCACCCACACCACCATTGTTGTTGCCACCAGATCCACCACGACCATCACCATCACATCCACCATCATTGTTGCCACCACATCAACCACCCTTGTCAGCACTACCCCCACCTCCGCCGCTATCACAACTACCACCTTAATTTGCAATCTCCGATTCACCGTCGTCTCAACCTCCACCACCATCATCACTTCCTCATCCCTATCACTACCACCTCTATTACCGTCACAACCACCACCGGCCACTACCACCGTAGCGAACACCACTAACGCCTCCCACCACCATATCCACCAATAGTACCACCACTCTTCCACAAGCATTTTCCCTTCCACCATCATTATCATTGTCACAACCACCACTACTACCCTCAGCTCCATGACCAAAAACTAAATAATCATCCCACCACCTACCTCACCTCCACTATTACAAGAACCACATCCACCGTCTATGTTGTTGCCACCACAACCACCATCCCGTTCTGCCACCTCCTCCCTTAACACCACCACAATCATATAAATCATCATTATTCTCTTATTGAGTATATATTATATCAAATTTTAGGATATAATATTATGATTCATTATGTCATGATCATTATTTAAAACATATTTAATTTTTTTTTTTTTAAATTTTAAGTTTCAAAACCAAAAACTTATTTGAGCTTTACAAAAATTTAAAGAATGATTTGGCTATATGGCATTTGGAAAATGCCATATGGCATAACCCCTCTCTCCACTAGTTGACCGGTCGTTGACCGACCGTTGACCGGCGTTGACCGACCGTTGGCCGTCGTTGACTATCATCAATTATCACCACAAAGTGACAATATTCACAACAAATTGTCACCACAAAGTGACAATATTAACACCTAATTGTCACCACAAAGTGACAATATTCACAGTTAATTGTCACCACTAGTGACAATATTCACACTTAATTGTCAACAAAAGTGACAATATTTACACCTAATTGTCAACACAAATGACAATATTCACACCTAATTGTCAACACAAGTGACAATATTCACACCTAATTGTCAACACAAGTGACAATATTCACACCTAATTGTCACCACAAGTGACAATATTCACACCTAATTGTCAACACATGACAATATTCACACTAATTGTCACCACAAGTGACAATATTTACACCTAACTGTCAACAAAGTGACAATATTCACACCTAATTGTCAACGCAAGTGACAATATTCACACCTAATTGTCACCACAAGTGACACCTAATTGTCATCACAAGTGACACCTAATTTTCATCACAAGTGACACTATTCAACAATTAACTAGAAGATTATAGTAATCACACCGAATAATTATTGCTAAAACAAGCACACAAATCCAAATTATATCACACAAGTGACAATATATATCATCACCAATGTTATCAAAGGATTCTTAATAACACCTAATTGTCATTGCAAGTGACAATATTCAGCAAATAACTAAAAAATTATAGTAATCACAACGAATAAGTGTAGCTAAAACAAGATTTATGCACACAACTCCAAATTATCATCACAAGTGACTATATATGTCAAATGTATAAACAATAAAAGTCATTCATTCAACGAAAACAATGTGATCGAAAATTAATTATTCTGTCATCACAAGTGACAATTAATTACTTTGTCCACTCAAAAACATTATCATCAAAAATATATTATTCTGTCATCTTAAATGACAATCAACGAAAAAGCAATATGAAGTATCTAATTCTAATAATCAACTAACCGAAATGCCGATCTACTCCAAAATATATATCATAGTGCATACAAATCAATGATCGATCATAAAGCTAGTTAAGGTACACTATGAAATTAATAATTACCGATTTCATGCAGAAATTTGCTTACGTCTCTTTATTAGTCCATACTTTGTTTCTTGAGGTAAATCATCATCATCCCCATTCAAAGCAAATTTACATCTGCTCTGTTTCTCAAACCAATTCCAAAATCATGCAGATACTAGGATGCAAAATAATGGAATATTAAATTGAGAAGGACAATCTAAACCAATCCATGTTGGAGACAAATTTGGACGAGGTAGAGAGTATGTGCCGGTGGTGAAGATTTCTTGCTCCTGAGTCCATCATTCCATCACGATTTTCTCTCTGGTTCTTTACTTATCTATGGTCGTTGCTAATGAGTTGAATAGAACTCGGTCAGGGCAGTCGTTGCCTCCCGCTATGATCCTCCTCGTTTGCGTCGTCATGGCGAACCGATATGGTGGTGGCTGGGAACGCAGTGTCTGATCTCCGACGACATCAATCCGGCTTTCTTCTCGGCCTCCGGCGCCTCCGTCGGCCTCATAAATCACAAACCACCTCGCCGTCTCCTTCTTTGCCAAATCGGCATCCAGATTGCCAAATCTTACCTTCTCCTTACCGGAATCCGGCTTAGAACCACTCGGAGGCTTCGGTTTCTTGTCAGAGAAGACGGATCGCCTCGAGAGTTCCGATCTAGGCGTGATGGGAGCAGCGGCGGCCAGTAAATCAAGGCGTTCTCAGGGAAGGTGGACAGTGTAGAGAAGGAAAGGACAACTGCTGCTGTACGCATTGCAAATCATGAGAACGCCTTCAACATCAGATCCGGCGGATCGGAAATTCACGAGAGAGATTAGGTTAGATCGGAGCGTAATCGCCATGGACCACAGCACCGTGAACGGGAAGAGTAGAAAGGAGCGTTAAAAGTAGGGTTTTTATTTTTTGCCATTGATGCAAAATACTGGTTTTAAGGTAAAACGTGTATATACATGTATAACTAGTGACGTTTTGTCTAAATATCTCAAATTTAAAATTAGAGACTCACATGATTGCCAAACATATCCCTAACTATTGAGTTTCTCTTTATATTGAGCGATAGTTCGAGTTTTCGTAAATATGTAAAATTACTTCTTTCCTCTTTAAATCTTTCATTTGTTTAGATCATCCGATGATTATGGACTCTCATTGACGAGTGCGCGCCCTCAAAAACAAGTTTTTGACCACATACGGATTGGTGACTCTATTGTCTTCGGTTTAATCATGGTTATTTACGAACACCTTAGCTACAAGTCTCGGCCACATACAAAACAAAGCCAATGAATCCACATGCGATCAGCAGCGTTGACTTGTTTGATCGAAGTTAATTGTCAGGTGGAATCCACCGCCGCCACCTTTTTTTCAATTTGTCGGCATCGACAATTTTAGTGGCGGCTTCAGCCCACCTTTTAATCTGTGGGTATTGTTGACATGCCAAAATTAACCAACCAATTACAGCTCTATGCTATCACACCCAACAAATTAATTAGACATGTGGTTAAATGCATGCATGCTACAAATTTCAGCCTCTAAAGATTCCCAAAATGGCAACTTAATTTCCTTTCCCCGCTTACATTTTTTTTAAAATTTAAGGTTTTTTTAATCCTTAGACAGATAGGACGAGTTTTTCAATTTCCAAAACTGAAAGTATAAAAGAAAATAACGCATTCTATCGAAAATAAGATTTAAATTTCTAGATTAATAAAAATAACAAAAATTTTAAACTCAAATATTTATCCTATGCCTCTATCACATGTTACACAGGATTGTACTAAAGGGAATTGACTCAGATGGTAAACTATCCGCTCCACATCTATAAAGTTTGGGTAAAATATCTTTTTTGGAAAATTCATTCACCAAAAATCAGGTGTCCAATTGGAGCCGCACTGAATGTAGCAAAGATGAAGCTTTAGTTAGCTAATGATCAAGCAACTAAGTGCTCGTTTGGTTAAACGTAGGAATTAAAATTCACAGGAAGTTAAATCACATGAAGTTAATTCCCATATATTGAACTTCACATGATTTGAGAAAAAAGTGTTTGGTTATACTTAATTACCCGGTAATTGATTTCTACAATTTGTTTGGCTGGAAGTGTAAAATCATGAAAATTTGTTTAAAATTACCATAATAACCTTTATCCATTAAAAACAGTAATGTAAATTAAGGAAAAAAATGAAATTTATAATTTAAATAAAAAATAATTATTTTTAATATATGGAGGAATTGAATCTTACCCATCCCTTCTATGGTAATTGCAACTCCTCCATTTTGGAGGAAGTGCAAATCATGGTAAGTTAAATTCCCATGATTTTGGTGTGAAACAAATATAACCAAACACATGAATTTAAAACCAATTCCTGGATTTTTCAATTCCCATGATTTCGAAAGTGAACCAAACAAGCACTAAAAATTGTTCAAAATTTTAGTAGTACACTAAATTTGGGCTTGGTCAAAAGTGGGCCACTCCCCAGCCCCACCAGCTACGGCCTGTCGGCCCACGTGGCCCAAATTCCTTTTTTTTGCATGAGAAATTCCTTGTAATGCAACATTTTTTTATCGCGTATAAAGTTGAACTTTATGCACAAACAGAATGTTTTCAAAGAAAAAAATAGAATGTTTTCAAAGAGTTAGTTGTAAAAAGGTGCTTATTCGGTGTTTTGTAACGGGTCAGTTAAGTAAAAAATAGAGTGATTTTAGTTTAATATCCTGATTATCTTCGATATCGTCAAGATTTTCTATTTTTTAATTATATATAATATATAATTATAATGAGGATAATATTTTTAGCCTAGTTGGGTCGATACAGCTTGATCTATTGGCTACGGCTACCTGTTTCGGTGCTGGCGTTAACGGTCAATTTCCGAAGCCATTGACATTCATTCACAATTTTTTTTTGAGCCAATTCACAATTTTTTTGTGAGCCAATTCACAATTGTTTTTTGATAAGAAACTACGGAGTATTGTATTACGTCATTGTGCTTTTATTATTTCCTACAAAAAGAATATCCATCATTGACTGTATAACACATATTCAATTTCTTTATAAAAAACTGTTCTTGTGTTTCCTTTTAATATTAAAAATCGATTTTTTGATTGTACACTCAATCCTTGGTTTTAATACCAAATGATTCTAATTATATACTCCAATGCATGCACCCACTCTTAACTCTTTAAACATAATTATATTTGTAAGATTCAAACTCGAGATCTCCATTAATTAGAAGATGCTTTCTTGGCAACACGACTTGGCTTGTGTGAAATATAAATGAAAGTATACTAATCTATATAGCGTTTAGTATGGTTAGGAAACCGTGATTAAGTCTTATTTTCCGGCGTTCTAGGATCATCCAAATCATACATTTTACGTGTGCTCATATCGTCCACTTACCAGTAGCCACTATTAATTAACTAGGACGATCTACATCCACATGTTATAGTTTGATCAACATTACTAGCTATTTAACCTCAATTTCCCTTTTTGCTAGTAAAAAGAATACTTAGCTTAATTATTTTAGTCAGACATGATAGTACATTTCAATTAGGGCAGTTTCTAAAAGTTAGTACACATCCTAGAAAAATTGAATGTGAAATTATGGACAAAAATGACTAATCTTTGATTTGCGGACATAACGACTACACTAATTTATGAGTTTGAAAAAAATCACTTATCCTATAGATGAACGCGTTCAATCAGTGAATCAAACGGAGATTCCATTGATGTTAAGTTGTACTTACTCCGTTCGGAAATACTTGATATATTTTACTACTGTTTTTATCAGAAAATTTCCACTTTTATCCTTGAAATATGTCTAAGACTACATTTTCTTATATCTTGTCTGAAAAACTAAGCAAATTAATTTATAAAAAACATACGTTTCATCAGGAGCAACTTGATTTTTTTGATCAACAGAGCAACTTGAATTTCGAGTTAGTTTCATTAAGAGCAAATCTAAGAGATTCACTATATACAAGTAATAGTATACATAGAAATTTGTATTTTTGTAGAAATTTTGTATCTTTTTTCGTCTAATAAATTCCCTATTCCATTCTTAAAAACGGGGATGGGAAAAAAATGATACAATATGCTTTTTTGGTCGAAATGATTTCCCTACATTTACGGAATTCCCTAAATACATTTGAGAAATGAATTATGTAATGGTAGTGTTATACATGATAGTTAGATTAAATGTTATGATATTTAGAAATATATCTATACTACCTATAGTATAAAGCGGAGACAATCTCTTCACAAAAATTTGCGCCACGTGTCATTTCTATAATAAAATAATCAGTCGGGCCCTCCTTTATATAAATTAGGTAGTTAGAATCTCCTATAATCTTATCCCATAAAAATTGGTTAAAAGTTATCAAAAATTATGAATTATCCCGAAATATAGTAATTTTTATTGTATTATTATTTAATAAAACGTGATATTTATTGTAAAGTAATTTTTAAACAAATCCAACTGATTTATATTATGAGTTGATTTACTATTGGTAAAAAACACTAATCACATTACAAAGATAAATACATATGATCCTATAATAACGTGATCATTGACATTACAAATATATTAAATTAGATTTATAATCACTTTACCCGTACATGGTACGGGGGTTAAACTAGTTATGTATATAAATTGAAATGATCAATGCAAGGCTCTAAAGTAAGAAAATTGTTGGAGTTGTAAACATTTCTTTTTAGAGAATGTGACTTTGGAGTCTATATGGACACTCGGAGATATATGCCACAAGTATGGTCCTTACAAACATTTGAGTTTAGATTTAGTAGGGTTTAGATTTATTAGTTCAAACCTAGGTAGATAAGCAAGTCAATGTAGGTTCGTATATAAGCTACATTTGTTGATATATTGTTTGTACAAGGTTCATGTTATGCATCAAGGAGTTTGTGTAGACACATACGTTCCACTTCATATACGTCAAAGTGTTTTAAAAAAAGTTTTAAATGTTATTTTTTTGTTGGTCGAGTTAAATGTAATTTTCTTGTGCAGACCCTATAGGATAAAAATAGGAATAGGAGTCCTAAGTAATATTATAAAAAACGCTAGGCGGTTTCTAGGCGGAGAGGAGCCATCTAGTGCCTACACAGCTTAAACGGTTGCCTAAGCGGTCCAGACAGATAACTAAGCATCACCTAAATGGGGGCCTAGAAAGGATTTTTAGAGCACTGATCCTAAACGAATAAATCTAACAAACCTTAGTTCGATAGCGTTACAACTTATGGCCTGAGTTAATCATACACTAAACCTCTATATATCAGAAAAAGTACAGCCCTAATACATATGTATATACGTACACGAGCATATATATTATCATTTCAAACAAGAAATCCCAAATCGATTGTATATATTTACAAAATTTTGATAATTGTATGTACATATTGATCATCATGTCAGCAGAATTTGTACATTTAAGCAAACACCAAAACAAGCTTTGCTATGAATCATCTAACCCTAAATTAATGAATCAAAACCCCCTACAACCCTTCACCACAAAAGTGATGAAGAATTTATTCTTACAAAGGATAAGAACGCAACAAATGAGAAGGAATACAAGGCGAGCTCCTCCAAACCCTAGAATGCGCTTTCAAAATCTCCCTGGCCCTTTCCTTGGTCTTCATACTACAATCCACTTGCAAGACCAAACACAGCTTGGCCACGACCCCGACCTGCGCCATCTCCCCCAAGACGACGCCGTTCGCCGAGAACCTCGAAACCGAGCCCAGTATCCTGACTCCCCTATCACTCACCGTATGCGAAACCCTCAGTATCTTCTTCGACACGACGGCCAGGCCGGCCCCATGCGCCAACAACGCAGCCCGGCCCTCCGCGCACCCGCAGAGCTGATCAAGAACCACCATGGCCAGCTCACAGACCCGCTTCTCGGGCCCATTAAGAAGGATCTCGACCAAAGCCTCAACCGCCCCAGCCTCGACCGCCTTGATCTTGTTCCGCCCCCACGGGTTGAGCTCGATAAGCAGCTTGAGCGCCAGCTTGGACGCGTTCGCTGACACGTGGTCCCTGACCAGCCTAACGGTCTCTCGGAAAAGGCCCGAGCTGATCATGATGAGCTGGCTCGGATCCGCCACGCTGTAAAGCGATTTCAGCAGCTTGACTGAATAGACACGCGACTGCGAGTCCCCCTCGGACAGGAAGCGCGTGAGGCGCGTAACTAACTCCTCGGCCTCCGGGCCGATCATAACGGATCTGAGCTCGTCCTCCGAGGCCTCAATCTGCGCGAGAGTCTCGAGGCCGTCGGAGGAGGAGCTGGTCAGTGAGTGGTCGGTGGTGAGGAGGAGGGACGACGCAAGGAACGGGACGGCGCCCGAGGAGCGGAGGGCGGAGCGGTCGCGGTCTCCGCCCCGTAGAGCGATTGATTTGAGGCGTTGGATCGACTTTACGAGGTGGTCCGGCGATCGGGAGGCGCCCGAGATGAGTCTTGCGACCGCGGATCGGTCGACCGGGGGCTTCGGGGTCGGGATGCGCTCGACGCCCGAGTCGGCGTTGAGAGTGCACCAGGATTGGATGAGGCGGCGGAGGGTGTGGTTCGGGATGAGGTCGGCGGTGGCGGAGAGCGGCTGTTTTGTGATGGGGCAGGCGGCGGCCTTGGCGGCCGAGAGCCACCGCTCGATGCTGTCGCGGTCGTAGGTGATTCCGGTGGAGACCGTGACCGGATCTCGCATTAGCTGGAGGGAGATCGGGCATAGGAAGTGCGACGGGACTTCGATCTCGACGTCCTCCATTACGGTTAATTATGGCTCAGATCGGATTCGAATGGGATCAAGTAGCTGAGAATATGAAGATGGATGGAGTAATAAGTTTTGGAGATGATGAGGAGTTAGAGGTGGTTTTTATATTGCAGGGTTTTGAAAGTAAGAGGGAGAAAGTCAAAGATGAATACCAAGAAAGAGAGAGAGAGAAGGAATTGATCAAGCTGTTAATTGGGTAATGAAGTTAGCTTATTGTTTCATTAAGTTAGATTAAAAAAATGAAAAACACGAGGTGAAAGTGAAGATTTCTGTGACCATTGGTCCAATTGGTTGGGTCCGAGTACGTGAGCTCTGAAAAGCTCAAATACGGAGGAACGCAAGTTGGTTAACTTGTTGGCCCCGCCAAAAGTCAAATTTAATACTAGTACTATTTGGAATTTTAATCCCTAATAAAATGTCAACGGCCGATAGCCATGAAGGGAGTTATATATAATATGGTCAGAAAAAAAAGATAACGGTCAAACGATTATGTGTGTATATGCATTAAATAATTGAATAGAACATTGGGGAAAAAATTGAATAGGTATTGAAGAAGAACAGGTATTATATAACTGTATATATGGCGTCGAATTGAAAGCTCGTACCTTATGTTTTGACTTTTAACGGTAGATTGGTAGATAGATATAGATGTGAGATTAAGCAATACATAATTTGTTCTTAATTTACTTCATGAACATTCATCCTATGTTTTATAATCAAAAAAGCTGTTTCAACGATATAGGCTATTAAAATGACAACAACTTTGTTTATTTTTTGGGCATCATGGAAAAACTCCTTAGCAAGCAATTAATATTTGTATATAGATACAAGAGATTTTTTCAATATTATAATTACACAGGTTAATCAAGTCAGTTATGTTATTTTAGGTTCAGATTGTGTATAAGTTTGAGTTGTTAAATGTAGTCAATTAATTAGGTTGGGTCATTGTAAGTTTTACCCGTGTTTGGATTAGGCCAACCTTCAACGGATCAAGTGCTTAATTGGTTAAACATAGAAATTGAAATTCATAGATATTGAATTAATTATGTTTGGTTGCAATTAGTTATCTAGTGAATTAATTTCTACACTTTGTTTGGTATGAAGTAAAAAAACATGGGAATTTACTTAAAATTACAATCAATATCAACCCTTATCTATTAAAAAAATAATGTAAATTAAGGACATAAATGAAATTTGTAATGTAAATAAAAGGAATTGCTTTAAATATACGAAGGAATCAGATCTTACTCACCCCCACCATGATAATTGCAATTCCTCCATTTTGGGGGAATTACAGTTCATGGGAATTAACTTCCCGTAATTTTGGTGTTAAACAAATATTAGCAAACACATGTATTTAAAGTCAATTCCTGGGTTTTTTTAATTTCTATGATTTTAAAAGTTAACCAAACAAGCACTAAAAATGTCACTTTTTTTTTAATATTATAAGAACAGGTATTTTTGCCAAAATGTTATTGTTATATATGTTTGTTATTGTTGTAGTATAATATATCATAACATATTATGTAAAAATAATGAGTCCGGTCAACATAATGAGTTTCACAAATCACGATTCCACCCAAGTGGATCAACAATGTCTAGAATTAATTAACCTGTAAATTTTAGTGACATTGCGATATGAATCTATGTAGAGTAAACACGAAAACCTGATCCAAAAATGAACAAGTGAAACAAAAAACTAAACCCGATTGGTATTATGAAAATCGTAATATTTTAACTCAATCAACTTATAAATTTTAACGATGTGAGCCTTAGTAAACTGAACTCAAAAACCTGACTCGAAAATTAATATGCCAATACTGCTCAGAAGCGATTAATCAATTACGATGAATTTCTAATTTCTAATAAAAACTAAGATGAGTGGAATACTAAAACTTAAATCATAAAAATTAGAATATGTTGTGATCTATTATAAAAAAAATAATACATATCGAGTAATAAGGCGATATACAAGGATTAAAATAAACAAGAAGGGGGTACATGGGGGAAACTTCGTTGTGAGCAAGAGCTAGCTACAAGGGTTGACCAATTGAAGTTGGAGATCTGACTTTGATACCGATGGAGCCAGTGTTGGTGTTTGGTGTTGCCGACAACAGCCCATCTCTTTCTGTGTTGCGTATGGAGCTCCCCCATACACTTTGAGCTAGCTGGACATGATTAACAAATTAGGATTCCGTATCTCGATCGCGTCTAAGTTCATGTGAAATTGTGTATTCCTTGACTCGATCTTGCCAGAGTTCACAATTATTATAATCTTGATCGACCACCCCTCCATTAAAACTTGAAACATGTGAAACTCCATTAAGATATTTGAAGGCTTGCCCATCTAACTAATGTAGATATAATGTGAAGCCACCATTTACAAATGTTTTGTAATTATCGATCAAGTTAATACAGTTCCCTACGTTAATTCCAATAGCATCCTTAGGATGCTACCTTATGAGTTTAGATCACAAGCGGAATAAAAGTTATGTGCGAATATACAACAAAAAAAATCATAGCGTAAAGTTTCAAAAGCGCATCATAAAATGCTAAGAGTGTATCCTAAATGACACTATTACGATGTACTATATAACAATATTAGACGTGCATCATAAAGTACCAAATGTACATTCCTAATTTGATTGCACTTTTTACACTTTACAATGCACTTTTATTCTGGACCATAGATGGAGTGCATCCGACAGTCAATGATCTATCTCATATTACACATAACTTGTATGACGCACTTGATCCACACCTGAGTTTGGAAACGATATGTACGTGTAAATATACGACAAGCAAAAGAGCATTGCAAATCATCAAAAGTGTATCATAAAAGATAAAAAAAATGCATTATTATATGACACTATTAAGATGGGTTGTATAATATTAAAAGTGCATCATACAGCAGTAAAAATGTATTCCTGATTTGAATGTGCGCACTAGCTTTTTACATTTTACAATGCACTTTTAATTTAGACCGTAAATAGAGTATATCATGACTAATAATCCACCTCATATTACACATAAGTTATTTATATATATAATCCACACGTACACTTTCTTATGATACTTCAACTCTATCTTATACCGGTATATACTTGATTCACTACAGTCTACACCCGCTCGTAATCAATTATCTTCATAACGAAAAGAAGATGAGCTACACTCGCACATAACTACTAACCAAAGAATTTATATATGTATGATCCAAAAAAAATAAAGTACATATAATGTTGATGTACGTAGGAAAAGTTCTGGTAGCAAAGTTGTAAGATCGCATCTAGGCTAGTGCACTCCGTTTGCTCACCCATACTAATTATGGTCCTCCAAACGCAATTCTCAATAATTTGTCTATTAGACTCACGAGTCACGACACATTAGTCTCTTTATTGATTTCCAACCGCATAAACATAAGCTGAAAGCTAATAAATTTAGTCTATTTACTTACCATATATTGACACAAACAAGTATCTTACCTTGAGTCTTTATTATTTACGTATTTAGAGAATGATGAGAAAATATATTTTCACCACCTTTTTACCCGGCCGGCTGTGGAAGGGGTTGCTATCAATTTTATATAGAAGGTTTTTCTATTGTGTGCCCTAAGCGCACATTATAATCATACTAAATAAGAAAAGTAAACCCTAAACACGAAATAGTAAACTCGTCACAGAAAAATTAAATATTCCAATTTTTAAGATTTACTATTTTTTTTTAATATTGATATCTTATAGTTTGCTCTTAGGGTACGTACATATAGTAGAAAAATCCTTTTTAAAAATGAGATGACTCAAAGCAACAAGAAATTTATGGTTGACGTATCATAACACTAGTATAAATGAAATTCATTTGATCTGTAGTTGGAAATCAAACCGATTCTAAACTTAAGGTCAATTAATCAAAAAAAAACAGACTAGCAATTACAACAATGGTGGAAATGTGGAATCTGCAGGCGCATACCCATCGGAATCGGATTAAATCGATGTCATTTTGAAGGTTAATTAAAAAAAAAATCCTCCACCTACATCTTTTTTTTTTTTGGTTGAACCACCTACATCTTCACTTACCAATTGATAGATTCGAAATACATTTGACCAAATTAAACATTAAAGTATACATCGGCTTACGTGAACTGTATCGATCATTACATACGCACACATATAAAAACTATATACAAACCTTACTATCAATATAACTATATTTGTACCTCCAATTATTTACGTACGTAAAGAACGATGAGAAAAATATGTTTAAATTATGCAAAGTCAACATATGCACTGTTAGTCTGTTGCCAATCTGGTTTATATATGTCGACGAAGTAGTTCATTACTAATTCATTAGATAAAGTAATGAACAACAATAATCTAGCTAGCGAATTTTATTTACTCAAATCATTTTCTCATCCAAAAGTTGTATATGGAAATAACGATTTTTATTTATTAAAATGCGCATAAAATGAAATATACATACTTCTCGGATGAAAAGAAAAAAAATTCTCCACTCGAATTTTATATGAAAATAAAGATTTTGTAAACTCTACGTCCTTTTTTTTTTTGGTCGAAAAACTCTACGTCCTTTAAAATGAATAAAAATTCTCCACTCGAATTTTATATGAAAATAAAGATTCTTTAAGCTCTTATAAGCTATTTGATTGGGTCCATTATTTAGACGGGCCACCCAGTTTATATTTCGTGTAGGCCCAAGTCCATTTGAATTGGACCCATCCCATGTTTCTCAAAATGAACAAATAATTGAAGCTTTTTTTTGGCTGTTGCAAAGGCTTATAGAAAAACATAAAATATAGCAACTTACTACCTTAATATTATATTGTTTTTTTATAGAGTAATAATACAATGCACCGAACAAAACCTAGTATATTTAGAGATCGTAAAACTCAACAACTAAATAAACCGACAAGAGAAAACAAACAGATAGAAAAACAACCAAACAAACACATAATGGTGACAAAATCGTTAGCTTTAATGTATTCAAATTAACTTCAGCCTAGATTGACATATTTTTAAAAAAATCACATCAATCCAATTTATTCTCGAAAAGGATGAATTAGATCATTTGACGAAGTGAACTGATAAAAATTTAGAGAAACTTGATGGATCTAGCCAATAGCAGGTTTGAAAGTTATGATATCATTATATCAAATTATCATTCATAAACTTGAATTATTTTTCTTTCATTTTTAGCATGTTATGTTCTACTCAAACTAACATAAAATCAAAATTGAGACATAATCAACATTAGTTAAAGTGAGCTATTCAGCCTATACAAAGGAAAATGCATGAAGTGGTTGATTCCCTATTTAATATTTGCATGGAAGGAATTTCTTGTAGTGGATTGGTGTATTATCTAAGAACACAATGAAATTGAAAACTTTGACAAGACGATTTAGGTGTAAATTATTTGGTGACATTTAAGGAAAAGTTAATGTCTACAATTCCGACAACATGAAATGGAGATGGACATGAGAGCTTTTATATTAAATCAAAGTGCCCTACGTGTAATCAAACAAGAGAGCACTTAAACTTTTTGTGGTTTTGTCATGTCTTTTGCCAATTAGTTTTTGAGTAATTAATTGTTCTTTTTAGAATTATTTCAATGGAGCGTATGATAAAATATTTAAAAAGTTATGTTTGCGTAAATTGGCTCAAAAAGCAATGAAAATTCAAAAATTGGTCGATTAAAGTTTGGATTGAAACATCCTTATTTATGCTATTATGTTTGCAATTGCATAACCCATCCATGTAACAGTATTTGTATTACATAGTGGTGATTTTTTTAAAAGCTAAATACATTACCCCCTTTACTAGTGGTGGTCACTAGAGCTCTCAAAAATTCAATCTGATCTGAAAAATTCGATCCAAATTGATCTAGAATTTTAGAATTGAAATCCGATCAAAAAATTATAGAGTTAAGGAATAAACTGAATTCTATTTTTTACAAAGACTTGAGTTATGTTTCATACTTTGTTAGGATAGACTATTGTAAATTACTTAACCGGCACTTATATTTATTTTTAAGATACTTGAATCGACATAAATAGAGCACCAATTATTAAACAAGATTGCCGGTCTTGTCCCATCAAAATAAAAAGCACGATATTAATTCAAAAAAAACATATACTTATGATTAAGAGTGTTTCTGTTAGTGATCGAGTATATCAATATATTTTTGTGCAATTTGGTTTCGAATCAGATTATTTTGTTTTTGCTAGTGGATCGATGACATGTTGATTCACAAACATACAAGGCCAATGTACGCTTAAGTAATTAAGTTCCAATCAGGGATTTATATGAACTTTTTTCCAGTTGATTTCTAGCTTCTTTCATCCCCTCTTAGTTATTTGTCCATGCAAAAATTAAAAAGTTAGTTACGACCTTTCGTATGAGGCTATTTTAAATCATCCAGAACTTATTGTTCTCATCCGTAAGAATGTTTTAGGACGCTCTTTGTATTAGGAGAGACCCTAATCCTCACCTTCTCAAAAAGAAAAGTTAATTACAAAAATCACATGCAAAAAGTAAAAGGAGAAGACACATAGATCATAGAATATAGGTTTGTGCCAAGAGGTTGAGAGACTTCAATAATAAACAAAGTGAAGTGTACAATTTTCATGTGACCTTGAAATCTACCTTCCAACCTAAGAGCATCAGTAGTGGGGGTTTCGACTGACGAAACCCAACATTCCAACAAGGAGTTTCACTTTCCCATTTTACCAACTCTAGCCAATTGGGACGCGTCACATGGCAAGTACTTTTGCTCACTTTTGACTACTTAAGCTTTAAGTCAATGTTTAGTTATTTTATCCAATTTTTAATTAATAATAAAATAAATAAATTATACTATAATTCATTAAAAAAATATCTATCCATCGACACTAGAGGTGTCAAACGGGCCAGGTCGGGTGGATTCAGGTTCGGTCTTTACGGGTTCGGGTTGAGTGCGGGTTCTGGTCAATCGGGTTATAGGTCAAGCCGGGTCGGGTCTTGACAAGTTATCGTGCGGGTTCGGGTCGACCTAACAAGTTAAGAATTTGAATTTTTAATGATTATTAAAACAATATTATGATTAAATAATAATATATAATAATAAAATATTATTTTTAATAGGTTTTTATAATAATATTTTATTTATAATAGGTTTTATGAAAAAATATATTATAATATTTACAATATAATATATTTATTGTACATATATATAATATATCGGGTCGGTCTCGGGTTTCAACCCAATTGGGTTCGGGTAATCGTGTTCGGTTTTTTTCTTTGCTCGCTACTATACGGGTCGGGTTTCGACCCAAAAATTTTCGGTCGGTTCGGGTTGGGTCAGGTTTTGACAGCTCTAATCGACACCCATTTTATATATGTTTCAAATATTTTGACATAAATGGTTGTTGTGAAAGAGAAAAGTAGAAAAGTGGGTTTTATGAATTTCATGGGTTTCATTGATATTTGAGTGAATTGCATGAAATGGAATGGAGAAAGTAGAAGATGATATGGAAGAGAGAGATAGGGAAAGAGTGGGTATTTTTTTGGATTTCATGGATTTCACCGGATTCACTAATACACATGGTCTAAGATTTGAAGTAATTTGATACGAGTTCTTCCTTTATATAATTTTTTAATTGGAACATCTCCTAACAAAGTCACTATGATGTATAGGGCTATTTAATGGGTCAATCCGACCCGACCTGTAATCCGGATTACGAGTTACAGATTTCACAAATTAGGCTATGAGTCCACCCGTTTAACTCAGTCAAACATGTTAAATGGAATATTTTGGTAATCTTTATCCTTTTGGCTCGTTTCATTGTCAAATGATTTTTTCCTTTTGCAATTCTAAATCGAACAAATGCAAAAACTATCACACAAAACACATACAAATTCAAGTTTAGATATCCCACAAAACTAGGGTTTACCATCGGTTCAAAACGAACCGAACCGAAAAAACCGAATCGATCCGAAACCGAAATTCATGAAATTGGTGAATTCGGTTCAAAACCGACCGAGTTTGGTTCGATTTTTCTATAAATATAAGGTTTTTCCTTTGAAAAAATCGAACCTAGCCGAAATCCTGAAATTTATGAACCGAAAAAAATCGGTTCGATTCGTTTTTTTTTCTGTTTTTGATAAATATAAGGTTTTTCAGTGAAAAACTCTAGCCGAACCAAACCGAAATCCTGAAATTTATTGAACAGAAAACCAAACTGAACTTTGTCGGTTTCGGTTTGATCTATTTTTTTGGTTCGGACCGAAACGTGCTCAGCCCTACACAAAACACACAAAATTACACAAAAGTATGAATGTTCCACAAAGCGTAAAACATGACCATACTTTTCTAATACAATACTTCAAGTTTGACCCAAAAAAAAAATGCAATACTCTAAATAAAAAATGCATATCCACCTTTAAACCAACTCAAAATCCAATACTCATAATCCGTAAAAACAATTATGCATCGACGTGGTAACCCAATGGGTTGACCCGTACCCATCCTATATTCCTTAAAACCTAAAAAAGTTGACTGCCCATGACATGGATGGTAAATTAGAGGTTGGGTCGGTTACGGTCATCCGAGCTGTTGAGCAGCCTAATGATGTACACTCTCACTCTACAATAATTGTAGATTTGTGAGCAAGTGTTTTGTAATGTAATTTTTCAAATCTCTCCTCTATTTCACATGTCGATTTTTCTTACATAATGTAACGATTATAATGGATCGTATAAGTGTAAGGAAATTAGGATATAGTAGGGACGAGATAGAGGTAGGAAAGTGGAACATAATCCAAAAAGAATTAGACAATGCTTAGTACGTATACACACGTAGCTAGTGATCCAACATTTTTACACATCGACATCAAATTATACGAATGTGGTTCCTTCTAATTTCCTGAAAAAAAAATGAAAACAAAAACTTGATTCGGTCTATATTCGCTTGTATAAGTGGAAACAAATCGGTCGTTTTTGGAATCAAAAGATGATAAGTGACAGGTTTACATCAAGCTAAAAAACGTACATGATAGACTTACAATCACAAAGGATTTTTCATTTTGGTGTGAAATATAGAATAAGGAATACATTTTGCGCGTTCTCCTTCTTGATCTCTTATTTTTTTTAGGGAAATTCCGAATCGTGTCCTTAAGTTTTGGGCTTTTCCGGATGGTGCCCACAAAAAAAAGTTATTCCGCGAAATGCCCCTGAGGTTTGAAATAGTTCGGAACGTACCCTTCTTTTAATTTCTGTCAAAACTTCCGTTAACCTTCTATCAAATCAGTAAGAATAAAAAGAAAAAAAGAAAAGAAAGATTAAGAAGGGGAGCGAAGAGGGGGCATCGAGGGCGGGGCTTCCAACTGGCGGGGACTCCCATCGAGGGCGGCGGATTCCGATGGACATGTGCTACGGTAGGTGGTCGGGGCTGGCGGACGCGGGCTGCGGAGGTGGTCAGCGATAAACAGAGCCAACCAAAAAAAAAATCCCCAAATTGATTCGAATCACACAAATTAGGGTTTCGCGTTCTCCGCCTCCACGAACACCGCCCGCTTACACTAGAGAGGGAATGTTGATTAGTTGATTGAGAGAAATTGCCGAAGAACAAGGGAAAGGGAGGAAAGAACAGGAAGAAAGGGAAGAACGATGCCGATGACGAGAAACGAGAGCTCGTCGCTCAGGTCCTTTACATGATCGGCAATGGCCGTTGCGAAGCCATGTGCCTCGACAACACCAAGCACCTCTGTCAATCCGTGGCAAGATGCACAAGAAGGTCTGGATCACCGCCGGAGATATCATCCTCGTCGGCCTCCGCGATTATCAGGTATGTTGTTTCGATTGATCCGTTTTCGATCATCGTTGACTGGCATGTTTTTGATTTCGTTGATTTTGATTATGAACATTGATTCTAAGGCAGAAGCAATCTGATTACGAAAAAATCGTCATGTAGGACTTGCTATCCTATTTCATTTGTTCGGATGTTACTGAGCGACGCATTTCTTCACAGCAAGCTCTAGTGCATGATGTCATACTATCATAGTTTGCTATCTTGCTGACATTAACCTTATGAAATTCTCAATGCAGCCCAACATCCCATTGCAACTGGGAAATGCTTTTTCAAATCCTCGGCCATTGCAACTGATCTGATCATGAACAACTTTATGAGGATAGGAAAGGTGAATGTGATTGGAGATGTTATTCTTTCCCTTGGAAAATTGTGTGTCAGCCTAGCAAGTGCATTGTTTGCCTTACTGATGTTGGACACTTACAAATACAAATCTGCCCATAACTAGATCAGCCTAGCAAGTGCTGCAAGTATATTGTTTGCCTTACTGATGTTCTGGTATGTCAAACAGTAAGAATATTTCCAAATCAGTGTTCTTAGTTTGTTGTCCTTTTTTCGACAATTAAGCATATTATATATCCATATATTATGACAGGTATGATGGTGTCTTGGCTATATCGTGGCAATGCTCTTCTTTGGTATCGTAGAGATGTCAATAGACACCATTGTACTCTCGTTATGCAATGATTCCGAAGAACACCAAGGCACAGCTCAGTACGCGCTGCCCTTGCTCATTGAGACCCTGGATGAACAAAATGAGATGCAAAGGCTTACTCAGTGACTTTCACTAAACAGCTTCAAAACTAGCATTTCTCCCTTTTTGCTCTCTAGCTGCTCTCTGGGAAACCTGACAAGCTATTTATGTGAGGGTCTTCTCTGAGCTTCAAAGGATGGTGGAAAAAGTGTTGTTACTGTTGCTTAGTTCTAAATTCGAATATGATCCAATATTTTGTCAGTCTGTATATATAGTTTTGTGAGAAAGGTTGGAAAAACCTTGGATGCCCATGACTTTTGAGATTTGGAAACATGATATTGATATGCTTCTTGTTTTCTCAGTCCTTTTCATCCCTTAGTATAAATATTTCAGTCCAATTCTGCCAACAGCACCAAAGACAACAAATCCATGACAGGAGATAAAATTCTGCTGAGAGCTTTCACAAGCCTGAGTTCAGATTACAAAAGGTGCATAAAGAAAATAAATTTTTACAGTTTTTTGTATCATTCTCAACCTTTTGTTAGCATACATGCATATCATCACCACATGTTACAATACCTATTTTGTGCGGATTCAATTTTATTACAAACCTAGACAATTACAAATTGCAACTCTTAACTTATCTCAACCTTCTATAACTCCCTACAAAACCAACAAAACAAGTTCTTTACTTTAACATTCACCTCTCTCAGCAGGCATTGAAGCTGATATTTCCATATCTTTTGAAAGTTCAACAATATATGTCCTTGTACAAAAAGAATCTTGTTCTTGGAGCTCGATTTCTGATCGAGGACGGGGCTCACTTCCATGGACGTGGAGCGTTGGTTGATCATCTTCCTCCAACGATACGACCGAACATGTCTCGGTGCGTATTGTTGCCGAATCGTCAAAGAAGCCCTTCTTTCTTTTACTCCTAGCTGACTTGTTCCATCCATGGAGTGTCTCTCTTATTCTCTTAGGGATCAATGTTGCCTTATAGTTTGTTCCCATCTGAAAACAAGAACATTTATTCCAAACATCCCCTTGAAAGTTGCAAGCTTGAAGTTGCTATTACCTGAGTTACCAAGGCATAGAGTGGAAGAGTGTTGTAACTACAAAGGAACATTAACACAAATTGACATTTGCCATTACAACATACACAATGCATAGCTTTGGAATCAAACTCACCAATTTTGCAAAAAACAAATCAGACTATTATCAATTGAAGATGAAATTCAAGCTCAAGAACACTAGAAATAGCCCTAATTTCAACATTTTCAAGCTCAATTGCAAAAACAAACCCTAATCAAACCCTAATTTCACCAGTTAGTGCTCAGATTGTACTACATCTTACCTGACCACCGTCGGCCAGCCCTCTACACTCTCAGCCTGGGTCCGCCTCCGCCGCCCTCGATGGACGCCTCCGCCGCACAACCCTCTTCGCTCGCCCCTGTCATCACCCCTCGTCGTCAGCCCTCGTCGTCAGCCCCCGCCGGCCAGCCCTCTTCACTCGCAGAGGACGTCGTCCAGCCCCCGTCGTCCAGCCCTCGTCGCCCAACCAACCTCTTCGGCCCGCAGCCCAAGCCGCCGCTCGATCTTCGCTCTCGTCCAACTCTTCGCTCGCAGTTTTGTGCTTTTTTTTTACCTTTTAAATTTTAATTTCTTTTTTTCTTTAATCATTGGCTAATGGAACACATTGAAAAAATGTTAGTTTTTTGAATTTTGGGCACGGTGCGAACTAAAACGAAAACTCGGGGGTAGATGGCGGAATAATTTTTTTTTGTGGGCACCATCCGGAAAAGCACAAAACTCAGGGGCACCATTCGGAATTTCCCTTTTTTTTATTAATTTTGAAAAACCACCCTACACGAAAAACAAATGTGGATTCTAGAGAGAAAAGAATTATTCTTAAAATAAAACTAGTTAAATTTCCGAATCACATATAAGTTTGTATATAAATAATATATTAGTAAATTAGTAAATAATTATGTATAAATTTATTCAATCAGAATTTTAAACTTACATAATTGTGGAATTAGTTTGTCAACTAGTGTAGTTACTCGCACTTTGTGCATATTTTATTAATTTTTTTTAAATATAATTTTACATGATTTTTAAGAAATTCGATATATATTCTAAGTTTGGATATATCTTTAATATTCTATTTTTTTTAGCATAGTATTCTAAATAATCATGTTTAAGTGATGAAAAATATAAACTTTAATAAATCTTGTGTACATTTAAAGAAGGGAAATTCTTTTCGTACCCCTCTAATTTTGATAATTCCTTTTGGTATCCTAATAAAAAAGTTATTCCTTTTTGTACCCCTATAGTTTATATATTTTCCTTTTTGTAACTAAAACTCTATCTAAACCCATTTTATATCCAAAAAAAAAATTTAAAATTTAAATAAAAACGAATTTAGAAAGTAAAAATTATGCCAAATGAGTTTTGAGAATTATAAATTTTCAATGTCACATAACACGATAGCAGAATACATGAAGAAGCACCATCAAAGATCTCAGAGACGAATGTGGGTTCGAAGTTAATACTAACCTGGGGAGCTGTCTAGGTATGCTTGTTATCCACAAAAAGGTACTAAAACTACTTTTGGCTCAATCCCAGAGAAGATGAACTCCAAGTTGGCGGCTTGGAAAAGCAAAATTCTGAGTCTAGTTGGAAGAATTACGATAGCAAAGTCTGTAGTGGCCGCGATTCCTACACATTCGATGGAAACCGTCGTCCTGCCAAACTAGATGTGCGATGAGATGGATCGGATAATCAGAGATTTTGTTTGGAATGATGAGACTGGCAGGAAACGAATTCATTTAGTCGGTTGGAGTGATTTGTGCAAACCCAAGGTTGAGGGGGGATTGGGCATGTGCTCAATGCATAATGTTAATCTGGCAATTGTGGCCAAATTAAGTTGGACATTTCTCAATGGTAAAGAGGCTTGCTGGTCGGCGATCCTCAAAGCCATGTTCGCGAGTTCGGGGTGTTGCTCGCCAACTCTCCGGTGGTGTGGCGGAGTACGATTAAAAGCATCAAAATGGTTGTGTCTCTTGGGTGTAGTTGGAATGTGGGTAATGGAATGATGACGAGGTTTTGGCTTGACCCTTGGTTGGGCGACTCTAGACTGCTGGAAAAGGCGAAGATGGTTTTGCAAGCAGAGGCTTTAGCGCATAAGGTGCGCCATTATTGGGAGCCAGGTGTGGGGTGGCGTTGGAACCTTCTAGCGGACGCTCTCCCCACCGATGGTCTTTTGAGAATTGCTGCCATCTGCTAGATGATACTGATGTTTCTGATTGTCTTGCGTGGAAGTCTTCGATTGTAAGGGCTATCCCATGTCAACCCGAGGACTTCCTAGGAGGTCACCCATCCTGGTACTACTCTCGCCCTAGCACGCTTAACTTCAAAGTTCTTTTGCCCTCTCGAACCAGAAAAAGGAAGAGCTCTTGTTTGCATGAGAAGCACCTCAATCCCTTATAAATAATTGGGGCGTTACATCGGCTAGTGTGGTGTATATATACCATCAGTTCTGGACATGACTTGGTGGTCGATCGAAGGGTGAATAGTGGGAACGACAGCGTGTTCTTTCGGGCCATCTAGAGACTCAGGCTGCCAGAGAGGATTCACGTACTCATCTGGCTCGCCGCTAGGGAAGCGATATTCACGAACCAAGAGAGATGCAGGTGCCACATCGCCAAGTGCAATGCCTGCACCATTTGTAACAACGGCGTGGAGTAGCTAGCCTACCTATTTCATGACTGCAGGGAAGTCCAAAATCTTTGGATTAAATTAAAGCCTATTTCTAACTGCATTGATTTTTTCCAAATCCCTTTTCCAAGGTGGATTAGAAGCAACATCCTTATCAAGAAGAAGATCGATGGTGCGCTGGAGTAGGCTGAGCCGCTGAGGTGTTCGACACTAGCCTTTGGCGGATATGAAAGTGGAGGAACGAAAAAAATTGGCAATCAGAATACGTTTCACGGCGCAGTGGACTTCGTCAGGGACCGGGTTAAAGAATACCGAAATGTACGGGCCAACTCAAACTGCAACACGGTACGCACTTGCAACGAGGTACTCGTTGGATGGGAGATGTCGCCAGTGGGCCTCATCAAGATCAACATCGATGGAGCTGTCAATAGTGATGGTTGTACGATGGTTGTAGGGGTTCTCTGGGATGATAAGGGCCACTGGGCTAGCGGATTGGTTCATAATCTCGGCTAATGCACCGTGCCGAATGCGAAGTTATGGGGAATTTTGGGTGGCTTGAAGCTTGCTTGGACAAAAGGTTATAGACGAGTTATCCTAGAGTCGGATTCCAAGCTGGTGGTTTTGCTTGTCCACGGTTCAACTAACCCATCCCACCCTCTTCACAATCTGGTTGTTAATTGCCAGGAACTTCTTAGTCGGGCCTGGGAGGCCCGACTCCTTCACGTCTTCATGGAGGTGAATATGGTTGCAAACTCCCTCACTAAACTCACATTTTCTTACCCTATTGGTTTTCATTCTATTAAGCAGGCACCCTCGAGTGTTCTCAAGTTGTTGTACGATGATGTCGAAGGGACTCCTTCACGTCTTCATGGAGGTGAATATGGTTGCAAACTCCCTCACTAAACTCACATTTTCTTACCCTATTGGTTTTCATTCTATTAAGCAGGCACCCTCGAGTGTTCTCAAGTTGTTGTACGATGATGTCGAAGGGAGGGCCACCCCACGAATCGTTAACTCTTATGGCCGTTTAATTTAGATGGGGTATAACTACAAAAAAAACAAAATATTTTATAAACAATCTCTACATTCACCTATTTGGTAGAGAAAACTCTATATTTACCTAATTGGAAGAAAAAAATCTTTTTATTTACGTATTTAGTAGGAAGAAAAATCCTATATGGAAAAATATATATATGACGTGGATAAATAGATATGATGTGGCTTAATAAAAAAATTTAAATAGTATGTGACGTGGAACAACGATAGATCGACACGTGGAAAAATCATAGGTGACGAAATATGATGACAACACATGAAAAAATCCTATATGACGCAATGTGGTGTCTTTAAACCTTAGGACTCTTCCTTTTTTGAGGGTACATTGATTAGATTACCACGTACCCTTAAATATTTTGATCAGTAAAACAAACGCATCGATCTTGGTAATTCTAGATGTGTGTTGTATTGTATTTTGTCGAACTGTATCAATATATATTTCTAAACCTGAATCATTAAGTGTAGTGTTGGTATTAAATCTTTATATCTCGTCCACCTAGCTTATTTTTATTTACGAATATTTCATATAATTTTTTTATCCATAAATAATTTATCATCTTATCTAATCAATACAAATCTTTTTATCTAATATAATATCAATCTTCTTAATAAAATATTATTTGTAACAATACTTTTTATAATTATTAATTAATATTTCACCTATCCAACAAAAAATCTATAATAATTAATACTTTTTTCATCTAAATCTAAAATTATTAATTTTAGTCATCTTAGTTCGAATACGGGTTCAGGTAAATTCAATATATATTTCTAAATCTGAAATAGTTAATATTCTTAAAATAATATGATAGTTAAAATAATATTAAAATTAAATTATATCATATAATAATAATAATTTATTAAGTTATATTATAATAAAACTAGATTATAATATTCAAAAGAAAATTTATTTATTTTGCAAATATAAAAACTCAGGTCAAGTCAACTAGTTTCGTGTTTTAAATCAATAGAGCACGGGTCAATCAAGTTTACTTTTTCCGTTGACCTACTAACTTATGGATCAGGTTTCAATTATTAAATTTTCGGTCGATTCACTATATTTATCAAGGTGAGTTAGATTTTGTCTATTATAATTTAAAATACATCTGTATATATGATTGTTAAGTCAATTATTATCCTATTAATTTTTTACTATTTAAATAATAATATAAATCAATATGAGTATAACTAGTTTACTAAAAAGATGAAACATGTGATCAAGCTGTACATGCATGTTATAACTTTGATTTGAAAAGACCTGAAAAAGAAAGTGATTAACTAAAGGTGAATCTTTTTGGCCATCCAACTGATCGAACTGAAATCTGCGGGAAGACAGATGTTACCATGTGATTGGCCACAAGCGGCTTTCAATCTTTCATTTTGATGATGAGAATGGGAAAAAGAGATTCCATTTGGCCTACCCAAATTTACAATTTGCACTCGCTTTCCTTCATTTCTTATAATCTTTCTTTTTGATTGCTTTCCCTGTATTTGCCCTCAAATCACCCAATTAAAAATAATATGATTTCTAGTCCCAAAATGGAGAATGTTATTTCAGTCCACGATAAGAGCTCGTGGGTTGCTCTGCCCATCATTTTGCGCACATTATTATATTAGGATATTTTAGATATTTTATTTATACGTTTTATATTTTCTTGTGTAAATTATATTTTTCCTACAATTTTTATTTAGTACCTTGTATATAGATTTGAGTTGGTCAACGGGTAAAGAATTTTGATTTTTTTTTATGATTATTAAAATAATGTTATGTTTAATTAATAAAATTTAATGATAAATGAATATTATAACAAGTTATATTATAATATTCAAAATATATGAATCGTGTCAACCCAATTGCGTTCGGATCAATCGGATTCGTGTTTAAAATCTCTAGTTTCACCCCTAAAATTTTGGGTCTCAAGAGGTTTTTCGAGTCCGGTCGAGTTTCGACAACTATATACGCAAGGCTTAAACAATGTAACTAGTACAAATCTCGTACCATGTACGAGTAATGTAAATATAAACCCGAATTAACCGATTCGAGATCAAATTTTGACAAGAAACTTTTAACTCGAGATTTCAAACCCGATAGACCCAAGTCCAAACCTACTGACGTATATATGTATTTTTATTAATAAAATGTTAATTTTAAAATAATTCTATACAATTTTTCATATTTATATTATTATTGAATATACTATTAACATATTTCGAAGTTTTTCAGTATTCTTTAAGAGTTAATAATGACAAAAACGTATACTAATGAATAATGAAAATTTGTAAAGATATCAAAAAAAACTTGAACTTTTTTATATTTATTTAAGGATATAGTGTTAAGAAAATCATGTTAGGAAAAAATCAATATCAAAATTTGGGTAAGTTATCAAGTAGATATAAAGAAATTGGATAAGATATTAAAATAGATACATGATTATTTTTAAAAAATATAATAAATTATTTTTAAAAAATATAATGTAAAAAAATAAAAATATTATTTTATTCAAATTTGATGACGTAGTGCAAATTTTAACCAAGAGATGAATTCTCCTTTCTACTGTATTATAGTAGATGATAGTAGGTAACTAATAATCAAATGAATTTTTCATGATTTTATTTTTCTGTTTATGACATTAATGATATATATTTCTGCCTTCCTCCTTAAACCTCTCGAACAAAATTGCATCTTTTTTTTCGATCAGAAACAAAATTGCATCTCCCGTTACCCTAATCTTGTCATCACTGGGGCCGGTCAAGTTTAATAATGAATGAGCAAACCGGATAAAAGTTGTACGCAAAAGTGAATGAACACAAGCTCCAAAAGTAGGCAACGCACAATCCTTGAAAGCATTGGCTGAGAGTGGCCGAGAGCGACCAAACTTAGTTGAGTTGCGTTGCGTTGGTACCCTGTTGAATTTAACGTTCTTGGACGTTTATTCTACTTAACTAGAAAGCTTGCCCGTCCGATGGACGAACAATTTCTTTCACTGTATTTTTCTGGAAGGTGAAAATTATAATCTTCGTCATAACATAATTTTGTTCTAATTAATAAATTATGTAAGTATTTTGTATTGAATTGTCCAAAAAATAGTAGATAGAATAAATATAAAATATAAAATTATTTTATTTGACTTTATTAATTTCTTATGAGAATTATTTTGATAATATCGCTTTTCTATTACAGTTAAGTTTTGTAGCCGAATGAACATGTGTAGGAATTACTCTATATAATTTTATAGACATTTTGGAAGAAATTTAAATCGAAAGCATATGATTAGCCCTTTATAGGCTTTACATTCTCGCTCAAAAAAGAAAAAATGATAAGGCTTTGCATTCAAGTCACAATATTATAACATGATATATGTATGTAAAAAATAAGACATAGTAGCATGCATTCATAATCAATTACAAATACAAAAACAAAACAAAAAAAATATAAAAACATGTATTTATTTGACAAGGAAAAGAAAAATAAGAGTTGTAGAGATAGATAATTCACCCAAAACAAAAAAAAACAATTAGAAAGAAGTCATTAATGTGACAAGAGGGGGAGAATTTTAAGTGTTGTATAGATAGATATAGATATAGATAGATGAAACTATAAGGCCCCGTTTAGTATGCCGTTGGAATCGGATTGAAATCAGGAATCAGAATGAATCATTCCTCAGACATGTTGTTTGGTATACTGTCAAAATGAGCCATTTCAGATAATTATGGTTTGAAATCCTTAAGGTTTAGAATTCTTACTTATGATTTTAAAGGTTTATAAACTTTAGGATTCAAGATGAAGGTTTATACCCTCCAATTTTTGCTGGAATCAAATTAGCCTACACACTTGGAATGAGTCATTCCTGGGAATGAAATCGATTCCAGATATTTATCGGTCAAATAGGATACTGGAATCAGTCATTCCCGATTCCCATTCCTTATTCCCAAGGAATTGTACCAAACGAGGCCTAAGTATATATGTACACTTGGAGGCATGTGTTCCGACTTATCGATCGATGCAAAAGATTTCAACATCGCTTCATGCATGATGTTAATTGAATAAAGGATTTCAATGAAATGAAAATTTTCCTTAACTTGTAAATAGTAAGCCGTGGATATGAAATAGAAATACGTGAACATGAAATAGATATATGTGAACCCAAAACAGAAATATGTGAACTCCAAAAAATGTTTGTTATTATGTGTAGTAATCTAGTTCAGTACACATGAAACATGATATTGAGAAATTGGATTATTACATATATTAGGGGGGGTTTGGTACTAGGGTATGAAGGTATGAGGTATGGGGTTGGGGAATGAAAACCCCATACCTTATGTTTGTTTATGTGTTTTTTGGGTTTCACACTCATACCTCATACCTAATAAGTATGGGTTTTTGATACCTTACTACCCCCTTAGGTATGGGTGGGAATGAAGAAAAAACAAGTAAAACTCTATTTAAAAACACTTCTCCCAAATACCCTTTATTAAGTATGGGTTTCTAACCCCATGCCTCCCCAACCCCATACCTTCTCTCATTCTCATACCCGAATTCTAACCAAACGACCCCTTATTACGATCCATAATAAAAATTGATTATGTTCACATATTTCTTCCTATTGTTCCCATATTTATGTATCTTGTTCACATTTTCAGTTTATAGGATAAGAAACGTTTTATCGAAATGAACCTCTTTGATTAAATACATATCAATTTCTACGGCGTATATATGCTTGTAATTATAAGGAGAGGGTGGATTAGATTATGCCCGAATATCGTTGGAATATTATTTCATTTCTCCCTAAAAGGTACAGTAAAGGGGGTTGTGTGGATCTCTTCAATGAAAAACTCTAATAAGAGATCTTGTTATATTGTATCATATGTCGATACTCATTGTTATCAGGTGTTGAATTGGCCAAATCTATACACAGTCCCCAAGATTTTTTGTAAAATAGTCAGTTTAACACCTCACTTTTGACCTTTACTTATTGAATACTTGAACTACATGTATTGGGATTTATTGAACATATTTGTGATGACTTGTAAAAAAAATGAATTGCCACGATATAATTACACTTATACTAGATATATTTCAACTCATCATTTTAATTAAAAAAATAAAAAGATAAATCTAAATTAAACCCCATTTTTTGTTCTAGTCCTCTCACCACTTTTCTCCCGCCTTCGACGTGGACTCATTGAAGTCCCTCCCACTTAGCACTGACGACATTGAAGTCCCTCCCACTAAGCACTGACGAAATGTAATACAAAGTCCCAACACCACTGTGGGAGCCCGCTCGTCGTCGGGTGCGAGGAACCACTCTACGGAACCGAAGAGGAGTTGGGAGAAGATAGAGCAGGCTCCTGACTCGAAATATGGGGAGGAGCCGAGGTGGTTGAAGAGGGTGGAGGAGTTGCAACGGGCGGTGACTAGGAGGAGGCGGGAGTTAGAGACATAGAGTTTGTGGGAGCCCAATAGTAGATGACAATAGAGCAGGAGATAGTCGGAGACTTTGTTGAAGGGGGGTCAATGGAGATAGGGTTGAATAGTTGCAAAGAAGGGTTTGAAGAGGTTGACGAAGGGGTGGTTCTAAATTGTGTTCTTTTTTCTTGTATTGTTTATAGTTTTAATTTTTGTTTTTATCAAAGTAGTGTTGTTAAAGGGTTTGTTCTTGAACAAATAAATTTGTCAAGACCCCGCTGAGTATAGCGAAGTCAGGATTGTTCACGGGAGTTAGTAGGATCTAATGTCTAGCAATCAAACTACGAAAACAAAAGAAAGCAAAACAAGCCACACAAACACAAAACACAAAAATATAGGAAAAATATCTAGGGACAAGGTTTCACCACAACATAATCATGCATACATCCAACAAGAATTTATAACTTATCATGCAATCTAGATCATAGAAGAGTCAACTCTCGCAAACAATTCAAGTCATTCAATCAACTTTCGCAAATTAAACAACTTCCTATCTATCCTTCAACCTAGGAATATCAACTTTCGCAAATAATCCTATTAGAACTAATCAAGCAACCAACTTTTCACTTTCGCTAAGGTTAATCACAAGACATGCCTCAACTTTTGCAAATGATTAAGCACAAGATAGATAGATATGATCTTCAAGCATTCAAGTTCAATAATCAACTTAACCAGTTAATCTCATGATGACTTTCGCCATAAATAAACATATCAAAATCTCAACTTTCATAAAGAGGTTGACATGCAATCCTACTTGTATTCTAAAGGTTTCAACTTTCGTCTTTAAACCCGAATTGTTATTCAAATTCATAATTTCCTCTTTCAATTCAATTGCAAATAAGAACATGCCTTAACTTTCATCAAGGAATTAAGCATACAAGTTTGGATTAAAGGATAGAGATTATAAGGTTAAGCATGGATCAAAGATTCAAGTTTTATTATGCATGCTTATATTGGGTTACACCCCAACCCTAGAAAAGAGGACTACTCACACTTCATCATCATGCAGGCATTCATCATAGAAGAAGAAGAAGACATGATCATAAACAAACAACTTGAATTAAAAAGAGAATCCAACTTACAACTTAAGCAATCCTCAACCTTCCTAGAAATCTCTCAACTTGTCTTGCAAACTCTCTCTCAAACCGCTCCTAATCCTCCTCCTTCCCCTCTAATGTGTGATGAATTATGTGATTGAATGAAAGAAAAGGCTCCCTAAGACCCTTTGTATAGGGATACAAGAGATCTAAAAAGGAAACAATTAACCCCTATCCATAAATAAAACACCCAAAAGATCAATAACTTGGGCGGCAAGGTTTCGTCCGCGCTCGGATTCGGTAGGGTCGGGGCCGGCCATGGAGGGGTCGCAGTCGACCACTGTAACGCCCCGTTTTTCTTTCAAGGCGTTACTCGGTAGTAGGCCTCACGAGGAACAACCAAGCTAGTTTGACAACTGAACATTTGGATCTTGCAACGCGGGCACAGTGAGAAAACAAGAAAAACATCCAACTCGTATTTTATAAAAATTACAATTCAAGTAAAACATCATGATCCTAACTTATACAATCTCTTAACAACAACAATACATCAATGTCAATGAAAGAAACCCAAAGCAACAACCAACACGTGCGTCCCTACTTCGCATCACCGTCCGCCGAGGCTCAATCATGACATCCTGAGATCACCTAAACTGAAAAATAGTGTCCCCGAAGGGTCAGGTCCTACTCTATCAAGCTAGAATAAGCAAAGCAACTACAAGGCGTTTCAAAAACAGTTTTCCTAAAGTCAGTAACCAAGTGATCACAATCACACACATAACTCTAGTCCATTCCTAAATCCAGTTAGTCACAATCAGTTTCAAAGTCCATATCTAGACAACTAAACTATTACACACGATCACTTAACAACGCATTCATCAATTTAACACACACACATTTTCATACACACACCCACACACCATTCTTCACATAAGTTCACAAATTCACACATTTACACACACGCACACCATACTTGCACGATCACAAATCTAAACATTCACACACACGCATCATTCTTACACACACGTTCACAAGCGCGCTACACCACAATCTCATAGAGTCCATAACGGTACACTAATGCACATAATCAAACAAACCATAACGACATTCATAACAAATTCACAACACATCAAAACCGCACACAATCTGGCAACATCTGTTTCTCATTTTCACTGGCCGTTCGTCAACGGCTCATTTTCACTGGCCGTTCTTCAACGGCTCATTTTCCACTGGCCGCTCGTCAACGGCTCATTTTCCACTGACCGTCCGTCAACGGCTCATTTTCCACTGGCCGTCCGTCAACGGCTCATTTTCCACTGGCCGCTCGTCAACGGCTCATTTTCCAAATCCAATCAAACAACCATTCATAGCACAGATTTACTCATAGCACAACAGTCATGAAACATATCAACACAACGTTACACACAGTATCACACTAAGGCACGTTCACTCATATCACAATAGTCATTAAACACACACACAATATATATCAATTTTTAAAATAGGTTTCCAAAACGATTTACACATAGCACACATATCCAAAACATTTACAAAAATCGATCAGGACTAATTCCCAAAACCAATCTCATAATCACAATGCACACTCTAACAAGGTAGAACAGAACCGAGTAAGCCGAAAATCGACTTACCTGAAAGACGACGAGTCCGAGTTATTTCCTGAGAAGATCCACAAGAATCACTTTGAGTCCCGATCCCGAACTAAACCCGAAACCGAACCCGTACTGATCCTAATTAATCTGAATAGTCAATCTCCTCTTACTTTGACTTGACCAAAGGCCCCACTTTACCTCTTCTCCACGCACACAAGTGGACTAACTATTTCCTCCCATGCTAATTGCTAATTAGCAGCTTTTGCCCCTCTCAATTCTCGTGTAACCCACCTTTTCCTTTCCTTCTTTACTTATTAACTTCCTTTTTCTTTCATTCCATTTCTCCTTCCTTTTTCCCTTTCTTTTACTTTCTTCTGCCTCCCTTCTTTTCTGATCTTCTTTGCAGGTCTACCCGAGCCACCAACCCTTACACCGGCGACCTCCTCACACCGGCGACCTAGGCCGGCTCCCTCCGCTTCCGGCGACGAGGACCACCGAACCCCGCCCCTGCTCGCTCGCCCTCTCACTGCCTCCGCCCAACCCGACCGAGCCCGACCCTAGCCCCTCCGACCTTCGCTGATTTGGATCCGCGCCCGACGCCGGCAACCCGAGACAACTTCCCGACCCCCCCCCCCCCCCCGTTCTGTCCAACCCCAACTCGCCGGCTAACCCCGTTGCCGAGCCAACCCCGATGACCCGCTGGGTCTCTTTCTCACGACCTCGCCGGACCGAACCTCCTTCCCTCTCGCCGCCCTCGTGCTCAGCCATCCCGGTTCTGGAACCCAATCCCGCCGGCCGTTTCCGACGGCAAGCGCCCTGACGACCTTGCTCTGGCTCGTCCCCTCCGCTCACCCAATCCCACGCTCGACCCGACTCGGCGACGAGCCACCAGCCCAAACCTCTTGCCGTCATCCTTCCGTCCCGACTCTCTCTTCCTTTGATCTCCCCAAAATTCGAGAAGAAAGAGGATGAGAAGATCGACTTCCCCCCTTCCTTTCCTTTCATACCTATCTATCCACCCATAACTTACGAACGAAGCTCTCTCTAAACCTCATATATATCCATACACCCGAAAACACTTTATTATTATTGAACTCCGCATCCAAAACCCGGAACCATAAATCGATAAAACCGAATATTATATAATATTTTCCTTAAGAAAATTTTCAACCCGAAACTTCTTCGAAAAAAGAATACTAAAATGGAATCTATACGAGACCCGAGACCCGAGGTCTCACAACCACCTCCATCTATGTGTGGGTAGGTCGTAGCCGACCATGGAGGGGTCGCATGCGACCTCCCTCTGACAACACGCTTTCTTATTGTCTTCGCTTGAACTTGCTCCATTGTTTAGCCTTCTTTTGGGGTTTCTTTCTCGATGCTTCTTGGATTCCTTTTAGACTTCTTGTAGCTCCCTTTAAGACACTTTTTGGTTTGAAGATCCATCATTGAAATCCTTGAAAAACTAGCTCCTCTTATCTTGACTACGAACTCCGCAACACGCCATATCCTAGAATGCGCGGGAAAGCTCGAAAACTTCTCTTAACTGCTCCAAATACCTACAAAACACAAATGCAACACACAAACGACTCCAACCCTCGAAAGAGAGTTGAAATATCATGCAAAACACACAATACTAATAGAAAAGACACAAAACAACCTAGAAAACAACCTATGAAATCTAACCAAAAAGCATGACATCAAGTGTTCTGTCATATACGTGGTGTGTATATCTGGCGGTATTCTGGCAAACATTTGTACACATGTCAATCAACGGGTATTCAATAGGTTCCAATATGTATAGTTCAGGTATTTAATAGGTAAAATCCAAAGCTCAAGTATCAAAGTGAGCATTTTGACAAAGATCAGGGGGCCGTATATATATTTGACCGTGTTAAATTATATTGAAACATATATTATCCTATGAATTGTAAACTACTTTCGAGGTTCATTGGATCACGTGGATGGAAGGGATTAGAAATAACCTCTTTTCCTTTTATCTTTGTGCTTTAAGGGTGTTTTGGTCGTCTTGTATTAAATTTCCATCTTCCCTAGCCTATTGATCAACGTTGAACTATGCTCGCTCCTACCTCTCGAACTCTCCCCGTGTCTCCACATTGTCTACTTGGACTCCAATGTCGCCATTGTCGACGACATCACCAACCTCGCCAACCTCGCCTGCACCGACCTCAACATAGATGTTGTCCTTGCCGCAGCCGGCCTAGAATATTGCAACGCAAATATCTTGTCCTATTTCACAATTTTCATGGGCTTTTCCTAGTCCAACCCCTCACTCTCCGTCACGTTCTTCAATCGAAATCCTTACTAATTCAACACGGCGTTATGGTCATCAACCTCAAATGTTGGTTTCTATGGAAACCTTACATTGGATGTTAAGGTGATTATTTGGATAAAATTTATATTAATCTCTTATTATTGGATTGGACCCATTGTAATATTTGAATTGCAGATATTAATGAGTGTAATTGAACTTGCAAATATTAATGAGATGCACATAACTCGTTCAATAAGTGTACTAAGAGAAAAGTGTTGCTTCTAAATTGACTTGGATTTTAAATGAACATATTATAGTTTTATGTCAACTTACTATTGATATTATGTGAACGACATATGTTTTGGCATGAGCCTCACAACCTAATGTGAGTTATTTATCTACTTTTTCTCCATATAAACTTATTGTAAATTATTCATCAACTTTTTACTGATTTGATTAGTGAAATGGCTCATGGTTGTCTTTCTATCTTTCCCTTTTTTCCCACCCTTTTATCTTCTACTATTCCTAAATTTTAATACAAGGGAAACAAGCATGTACGATGTTAAATAACAACCATCAACATAAAATGAAATATGTGCGCTACAAGAAGAAGCATGTGACATACAAACATAAATATGTGAATCACGAACAATTGTAGGTAAATGAAAAAACAAAAATATATAAACCATATGTTGCCATTTACAATCAATACAACTCAATCCTAGCTCGACACATTGAGCCATGACATTACCAATCGAAAAGTACGTATGGGATATGTTCTAGGTCTTCTTGATTAGAGAAAGGCAATCTGATTCCACAACAAGGTGAGAGACCCCAGCCGACCGTGCCACCTTTTACTCCCCATTTTACAGCCTCAACTTCAGCCAATTCCACCGAGCACCCGGTTTGAATGAGCCTAGAACCTGCAACCATGATCTCTCTTGTTGACAATCGACCCACTATCCGAATGCAACAATAGTTGTCCATCACAATTAATCTTAACTCAACCCGAGTTTGGTCCAACCCACTTCTTAGGAGTCACATCACTAGGAAAATTACCCGGTTTCATAGCTTTATGTGCAACACATGTTGCTTCTGATCTTTTAAACTAATCTGGATGATGTCTATAGGGTCAGATCAGACTCCCTAAAATAAAAGTCTATTTCGAGCCCTCTAGATGCCATACATCATTGCAGCCTATTAAGAGACTTGCCAATCTTCTCATATCGCAATGATATTATCAGCCCAATCTTCTATTGTCACACACCCTTCAGCCGATCCATTCAACTTCGAAAAGTGTCCCCAGACTTCTCTTAGCAAAATACATCCATGGACCGCATGCAAAGTATTTTCAGGCCTCCTATAAAACTCACACGAGGCATCGAGAATAATATTACGATAGTTGAGATTGGACCTACAAAATGTGATTGCAAGCTCACCAAAAAAAAGAGCGTATCCTAGGAATGTTGGTGATTTTCCACGTTCTATTCAAGAAGACGTTAAACTTAAGGGCCATAGCTGAAGCACCATCGCAATCTAAAGCTATAATATGTTCGAATATGACATGGTACGTCGATAGCACTGAATAGTTTTCATCCTAGAGTAGTGCCAAACAATTCAATCTTAAGAGAAGAATAGACTTAAAACTAACATTTGTTACAAATTACAAAATACAAAGTTACCGCATTGATATTTCACCTCATTTTCTACAAATATGTGAATCACACTATGAAATATGTGAATTATAGATATAAATATGTGAGCTATAAAAAGAAATATATGAATGAAAAAACAGAAACACATGAATTAAAAAACAATTATTTATAAATCATCAATATATATTATAAAAGCCGACCGTTTTCGAGCCACCACGTTGATTCTGGCCCCATCGCATATTTAATAAAAAAAATAGTTTTTATTCATACTATTTTTCCATTTCTTGATAATTTATATTTATCTGTTAATGTTAAAAAATCTTTATAAATCAAGTTTACCATAGAATATTTTATTCTATCTAATTATCTATTTTTTCCTTATCTATCTTTTCATATTTCCTTATTTATATATATCAAGTACCTTTTCTGTATAAATACTTTATCTTCATTTAACTATAAAAATATGTAAAAATTGAGATTTTTTATATAAAAAAAATCGATTTTATATGAAAAAAGAATCTATTCACTATCCCGCATACATGTGTACAAGTTTTGAATTATCAGATTTACTAATGTATTATCACTTGCATAATAACTTAGCTTAAAAGTATAATATAATAAAAATTAAAAAATGTATACTAAGATATCTCAAATTTTCCAAAGTAGATATAACTAATTAGATATGATTGGTATGCATCTTTTCCATAGGTAGTTAATGATATTTTAAGGTCGATTCGAATCAAATTTCATATTCCTTCAAAATAATTTCTTTTACAGACAATTCTTACAATAAATACTTACTATCAAAAATATAATATTTTAGGTAGGTTTATAAGGCAAATCAAATAATAATATTAGGAAAATTTTATAAATAAGAAAATATATTGTGATCGAAAGTTATATGGAAAAAACGGCAAATCGAATTAAATATAATACTATAAACAATTAAGGTGTATTTTGTTAGTAAGTGAAATTAACCGTGCATAAATTCATATTATAATACAATTATTAATAATTTTAATTTTTAACACATGTCGCACATGGTACGACGGGTTAAGCTAGTATTCATAAAAACTTCACCACGTCAATTTTTTATCCTATATCTTCGTTATTTTGGTTTACGCTATTTTGAACCATTGATCTTACTAAAATAAGAGGATCCACAATGGAGAAATCCATCATACATTTCTTATGTATTAGAAGAAAAAAAAAGTAAAATAAATAAAATGAGGAAATGTGTCAGTTTTTTTAAAAGAAACATTTCTTATTTTTCGGATTTTACTTTTACAAAAGAAACATTCTTTACACATTTCTCTACTGACAAAAACTATTTTATTTTTTTTAGTGGATAAGAAATGTTCGTATTCTCAATAGATTATACTCATTTCGGGTTTTACTCATTTTTTTTTAAATCTTAAGGGTCATTTTCACCAAAACCAACCTCTTGTTACTATTCTAATTTTATAATATTTATATTAAATAATGGTCCAATTAAACTGGACCAGATTGGATCCACACCCCTAAATAAATGGTCCAATATATTAAACCAGACGGGATCGAATGCACACCCCTAAATAAACGGTACTATTTTTTGGTTATAATTCCATAAGGAGTAGGCATGACAATTTCACCCGCACCCGACGGATAACCGACCCGAAAAAATGGGTGTAAACCTGACAAAATGCGGGTGGAAACGATTTTCGGGCGATCGATATGGTGTCAGGTTCGGGTGACCCCTCTAACTGACCCGACCCGACCCGCTCACCCGAACCACTCATCCGAACCGCTCACTCGATTTCTATTATTATAATATTATTATATACTAATATAAAATAATATTTTATATCCCTAAACCCCCTAATATATAAACTTCTAACCCTAAATTTTCTGGACCATATTTAATTTGGGTTCTTTATTTAGTTTTTTTATGCGTAGTTGAAGGCGTTTCTAGACGATATTTCATAATTGTATTAATTTGAGTGACTTTTGTCTAACTATGTTTAGTGTAATTTGAGTTTGGTCTATACAATGTACTTTATAGAAACTATTATCATGATTTTATGGTCAATTATATCATTAGAATTTACAATTTTCAATCGGTTTCCGGTACAACCGGTCGGGTTTTTTCCAGTCGGGTTAACAGTTGGTAAAGTCGGGTCGGGTGGTGGAAGTAGTCCACCCGTGCCCGACCCGACCCATTGCCATGCCTAATAATGAGACACGTTCATGTATGCTACTTACCTACATCAGTAGAAACATCGATAGATTTTTTTAAAATATCTATCGACTTGTAGGGAAAAATCGATAGACATTTAAACTACCCTAAACAAATAAAAATCTCTTGGATTTTTCGTGATCATAAATAATTTAGAACATATACTCTAGCGTCGTAAAGTGGAAAAATAAATGAGAAAGTTGCCACAAAAAGAATGTTGGCCTAGCTATAAAATAGGATAAATTTAGAATTTGTATCGAACGATGGTTAGAGCAAAAGAATTGGGAGACGTAGTCTCATAAGATCTTTTCTTTATGCACACATACACATACACACTAGCTAGCTAGCATAGTGGGAATCGAAAGACAGCCATGAAAAGGAGACGATCGAGTGATGACTGATGAGAGTTGAGGCAAACGATTTGAGGGCTTTAATTAATTTGTGGCACAACCAAATGGAACCTTATTCTCCCAACTTTTATTCCCATCCCCAAGTATATCATTCAAATATGAAGCCAATATTAACTCTCGTAGCCACCCACTGCCCTCAACATAAAGTTTAGCCCGTCTACAAGTTCCATTGGTATCCACCATTTTTGCCATCAAATTTCTCCTAGACACTGTTCACTCTACTTGCTAGTTGCGTTATAAGTTTTGTCTTTCATGTCCGGTATCAGCATTAATCAGTTATTAAATTCTATACTATTTTACTAACTTCTTATTGAATTTCATAAAATCAAGATAACGATCGAAAAAGTATGATGGATCGATAAGCGAGCGACACCTTTATTGTTGTATTTATGGATAATATATCGGACAAACAAGTCCATTGTTTATTTTTTCTACCTATCAAGTGTATCTCCACTTGATGTAAACCTCACTCCCAATCTTATTGGTGACTTTGGGTACTTTCCTTGTATATAGAAAACAAAATTTCGACCAAAAAAAAAAAAAGAAAACAAAATTATGTTCAAAAGTTAAAGAGGATGTGTATTTTTGCTTAAAAATAGAACCCTGAACTTTGGTGATTTTGCAATTGCTCATCACACAAAAAGAAAGTGTGCTATTTGACAACAAAAATGATATTCAACATAGTAATCCTTTTGTTCTATTAGTTACATAAAATCACCAATATTTTCAATATATTTAAAAACCACCTCAAATCTGTCTGACAAGATTAGTATAGCTCGGTTACCCTCTAAGCTCCTATAGTCCTAAATCATTTCGTTTTAATTTTTCTTTTTCAAATGTCAAAGCATGCAACATTGTTTTGATTTTATTTATTTTTAAAAAAAAAATCGAAATGACCTCACTTAGATTATTTATTTTCTCAAAAGGTCATCAAAACGACATCATTGTCAACCCATTTAGAAAAACAATGTCAATTTTAAACCAAATTATTTCCTAGCATAACGCCCAACCTCTACGATCGATATTATTCTACTATAACTTTGGTCTTATCTTTTGGAAATTGCCAAAATGACGTCAGTATGAACCCATTTGAAAAAACAACCAATGTATTTCCCAATATATAACGACCTCATCTTACTGGCTCCATAACATAGTCTTTAAATTTTAGATCTTTTTCTATTGAAACTGATCAAAACTACTATACGTATTCATTTATGTTCCAGCTTAAAGCATATTCTATCACTAACATTAATTTTGAAAAGAGGATCCTTTATGTGTGATAAGCCTTTCACTAAGCTTATTGGGTCATCTTCTCCCTTAATTATTAGGCTCTTTTTTCTTGGCCTATGTTACATAGTATCTTTTGTCTCTTCTCTCCTAAATGTACTTAGTCATCACTTTAATCTCATGACTTAAGAGAGGTGTAAATCTCTACCGGTGTGGTTGCTTTCCTATGTAATTAGTAGCGTTGCCTCTTAAATAGGAAGGTTTTAATTTCCTCTCAAATTCTCCTCTAAACAGAGCTAGATACCTACTCTCCACTCTACTCTTGATTTGCTTTCAACTATTACCCTCGTTCGTGTCGCTTTCTTATTCGTTGCCTTTCCCCATTTTAGCAAAAGTGATATGCTGCGTATCTTTCCTCCTTTCAATCCTTTTTCTAATTTCCTTTTCAAGTATAAAGTATAATTTGCACTATACAATTGTTGGCCCAAATAGGACTCACTCCTTGGCATCATGACTTTGACATCGACCATAGAGCTTTTGCACACACCAATCAATGTCTTAGATTAAGAAAATGATTACTTTGGTGACGAGGACACTTACTTTGTGCCATATCTTAAGTGCGAGTTCACATGTCACATATACTTACGATGAGCGATTTATATTTTAATCTCACATTTGAGAAGACTCTTTTATCTTAACATATCTCCTCCAGTCTAACTGTCTGGCCTCGTAATACGCAATATGCAATTTGCACTCGATGTCTCATGCCTTAAAGTCAACCATTCCATTAGACGGGCAAGTCAGGATTGAAACCGACCAAACTCTGATACTATGTTAAAGACGGTAGGTCATATCTTACGTGAGAGGGAGGGGGTCACACATCAGTTCATGTTGCGATAAGCCGGTATCTTGCCGGTTACGATCGTCGGGCAACGTGGATTGACATGCATGGTGATTGGTGATTGTTGATGCATAAGTAAACGACAGGGAGTATTTTGCTACACTAACCGGATTAATTAATAGAGGAGTAATTTTATATGCTTAACCGGAATTTACAAGACCTCAGGGTCACCACGCGGAATCTCAAAAAGCTTTGGGCACCACGCGGAATTCGTAAAACCTCGTGGTTACCATGCGGAATTCCGCGTTGGAATTATTCTCACTTTTTTGTTAGTGTTTAATTCTTATCCATATATGGCTATAAAGCCATAGACGATAAAGCACGTTGGAATATGCCTTCCTATTATAATACTCCCTCCGTTTTACAATAAGTGTCGTTTTACCTGTCATTCACTTTAAAACTTACAACTTTTTCTTAATCTTACCACTCATTATATTTTTTTGGCCAATGAATGAACAGCTTTAGTCAACAAATACACATTCCAATAAAAATTATCATTATTCACCCCTAATAAATCACTTTGAAAACCTAAAACGATACATATTATGAAACAAATTTTAAGTGCTAAAACGACACTTATTGTGAAACGGAGGGAGTATAGAATACTAGTATAGTATATAAGTTTATTAAGATATTATTTTATTATAGTTAGCATTACAATGAAATTTACTGTATAATATGTTTATAAATTCGAGTCCAAGTTAGGTTCACAAACTATAACATGCATGATTTTTATAGCGAGTTTGATTATGGGTTCGTTTTTTAGCTATTTGGGACTAGGCTTAACCATTTATATATATTTCCTATATATTTTGGGTTTAGCTGGTTGGTCCAACTCACACTTGTAAGAATGTGTTGAAATATATTTACAAAGAATAAAATAGACTTGCATATAAAATTTATGGATTATGTCTTCCAATATCTACTATAATCTACTATAATAATAATACATTATAAAGCGGAACCCAAGTCTTTGTTAAAATTTGCGCCACATTATCAACCCTGAATAAAATAATAATTTTATATTTTGCATTGATTTTCAAAAAATAACTTATATATCATCTTGATATCTTATCCAATTTCCTTATGTATACTTAATATCTTACTCAATTATATATCCTTATACGAATAAGGAAATTGAAGTGATTTTCTTTTTATATTCCTTACAATTTTTTCATATTAATTTAATTAGTATACATTTTTGTCATTATTGAATCTTGAAGAATAGTGAAAATATTTCACATGTGTCAATAGTATATTCATTAATAATATAAATTTGAATAGAACTATTTTAGAATTAAAATTGTATGAATAAAAATACATATATATAGGTCAATAGGTTCGGACTTTGATCTATCGGATTTGGATTATAAATTTCCGAGTTAAAAGCGTATTCGTATCAAAATTCGATCTCAAATCGATTAATTTGGTTTTATATTTACATTACCCGTACATGCTACGGGGTTTATACTAGTTAACTAATTTAAAATAAAATCTTATATACTGAGCTGACATATACATGATTCCTAATTAATCAATCGATCCGACAGCTCGCAAACTTTACCACATGATCGAAGCCGGCCTTCATACAACCATTAATTTGATGTCAAATGTTATTAAAACTAATATATACTCTTTCGTACCTTTAATTTATTCATCGTGACAACCTCCATAAAATCACATTTGACCAATCTAACCAATTAAACTCAAGATAGTCAGTTTTTTAGATTGCTATCGATCGATTACGATGCCTTCAACTCAAGTCCAATAACATTCATGAAAGCAAATGGGTCGATATATATATAGAAAACCGCAAACCCACGAACAATGGTCGTTTAATGAATCTATAGAGGTTCGGTCAAAACATGCGATGCCACAACGGTTTAATGATAGTTTATCACCCAATTACATTTTCTTTGAAACCACTCCAGTGGTTAATTAATTGATTTGGAACAAAGTTCAATTGACATGATAATTTATAGTAGTATGATAATTTATCACTCCGTTTAGATTCTTATCTTTATAATTTGAAATTCATAATTAAGTACTACAGTGCACTTTGAAGCATGGTCAACTATATAGGTTCCATACCTAGGAGTTATACAAATAAATAAGTACAAAGTGATGATATATTCTTGAAATCAATAAGTAAAACTCAATTTGAATTGATTTGTTGATAGAGAAATTTGAATTGAATTTAATTATATTTAAAGAATTAAGTATGACATAATTATTAACGGAGTAAACTCTACAGGGTGTTTTCACATTCTCTTTTATATATAAAAATATATAGCTAGATTACCAAACATGGCAATCTATCCGGCCTACAACAACATCCTTATGTATTATGTTCCTAAGAACCGGATTAGATATGACCGGGAAAGAGGAGACACAACGAAACGATCTAATGATGAAATTCGTGACAACATTGACTTCTTGAAACACATGTGAGATACTTCAATCTTGAATGTGGCTCAACAAACATTGAATATCTACCCTAACAAGCTCAATTTCTCAAGTGCAACTCCAATCGTCATGCACGACTTTGACAGATAAGTTGTCAACCCCAATCTGAAGGCGGAGAACGTCATTATGAATGGTCTTCAGAAACACCTAGTGAAATGCAACCGCTTTTGTCATAAGAAGCTTTCGTCAATGTAGATTGGTGCACCTTAGTGACCCCGAAAAAAAAGTTGAAAAATGGACATGCCTTCAGAGCTAACTACACAGTCAAAACTAAGTTTGAATTCGGATTAATTTCACTTTAGCTAAATCTTTTCAACAATATAATGATATTTTAGTTGAGTCCAATGCATACACCACCACCACCTTGTATTTAGAAAAATCCTACATCTACAGGATCTGGGGGGTCAGAATGACAACATTCCAAACCTAGATGGAATGTGCCCAATATAACCAAAAAGAAACAAACCAAACCACTCGAAAAACTAACCCGAAAATCCCCAAACACAACAAAGGAAAACTAAAAACTAAAACTAAAACTAAAAGAAAAGCAAAAACATAGAAAATAAAAGAAAGCTATAACTAACAGAAACTAGTCGACTAAGTGAGAAAATCGATGGCAAACACACGAATACATGCTCCACCAATAAGCTGGATATCTGTCTAACACCCTGATCCTCTCCCTCCAGCCCTCCCTGAACTGCACCAAATCCACAGAAATCCCTAACAAGCGGATATCCTACTCTAATGCATAATTAAATAAAATCTTTACGATGGAGACTAGAATTGTCAAAATTTGACCGGACCCGTAAACCCGACCCGACTCTACCCGGAAATTTCAAGGTTTCAACCCGGAAGTTTGAACTCGGAACCCAATATAAACCCGACCTAGTAAACCCAAAAATTCTGGATTAGGGTCGGGTCAAACCCGGTCGGTCATAAAATTTATAAGGCGGTAAACTTATTTTGAAATGCACTATAATATAATGAAGTGACAGATTGACAGGCTGGACACCCAATTCTTAATAAGCCTAAAGCCGAATCCAACATTACGCAAAAAAAACATAATCAGACAACTTTATCATTTTCTCCACCTTTTCGTCTTCCTTACTCTAGTCTATAGATTAGTTTAAGAGCTTGGAGAACAGCAACGACGACAAACTCAACTTTATCGGTATCTTGGAGGAAGAAAGACCCCTCATAGTATATATTATTGGATGTGCACACGTTTGAAATCAATAGTTAATAAATTGTCGACAATGTAAATCGTTTAAAAGAAAAAATGCCCCTTTTATTTCGAGATATATAAGATCAAGTGCTCGTAAATATTCATTACTCAAAGTTTTAAGTTTATTCATTATGGAAAAGTGTACATCCGATAATTGAGAATGAGAGGCATGTCACATGTGCATGTGTTAACAATCCAATGGTGTTGCTAAAGAGGAGTCCGTACAATTTATACTTTATAGTTGTTTTCCAATATATATGGATTTAGAATATGTCGAAGGTGAAGAACCTAATGACTTGACACCTTCTTAGCAAATTTAATGATCCAAAATACACCCGACCAAAAAAAAAATGATCCAAAATACAAATTTTAATATCCATTTAAAGAAGTGAGTCATGCATATTAGTTTTTAAAATAATTGAATATGTAGCTAAATTATATGGATCCAAGTAATGGTATCGAATGGGATTCCATGTTTTTGTTTTCCACTGTCTTTCACTTTGGATATGCATGAGTAGAAATGAAGCAAAGGCTCCTTTTGTATGGACGGAAAGCTTTATTTTTGCAATTAATATCCTTTTCTCGTGCATTATCTTTATCTTTACTCGTATATACAAGTGCACGTTCGACCAAAAAAAAATATATATATATACAAGTGCACGTAAAATGAATGACAATTGCAATTGAAAGATTTAAGCCTTCTGCAATATATTTATTGCAATTTACCATTATAATCTACTATGATACAGTATAAAGCATAACTCAAGTTTTTGTTTAAATTTGAATAAAGTTGAATGATATAATATATTAATTTTTTTAATTGTATTCTCTAAAACTAATCTTTCTATCCATGTGATATCTTATCCAATTTTTGATATCTTGATATCTTACCATATTTTGATAACTAAAAAAATTATTATTTATATTTAATAATTAAATGTTTGTCATCCTACTATATCTTTAAAGCATAACTCATTAAAGCATTCTCCTTCACTCACGTGTCCCGTAATTCAATCTCTTTTTTTTCAGCCAAAAAATAAAATTCAGCCCACTTCTCTATTTTCAGCCAATAAAACTTCCACATTCACTCTCCTTTTAACTCCCACACACCACTTCTGTTTTAACATGGCTAATTTATCTATTTTAGTCATTCTTTTTTAATTCTCAACTTCAGAAAGCTATCACACACCATTCCTTTTTTAACCTCTTCTAATTTATTTTTTTAGCTATTCTTTTTTGTTCTCAACTTCTAAAAGCTATCACATTCAGATTTTAGGTGGTTTTTAATTCTTCAAATTTTGGTAATTACTATGTTAATCATAACAACATAAAAATATATATATAATAACAACATAAAATATAAATTCAAGTTGGCAAAATAATATGTAGGATATAAATTTATCAAAATTAGTTCATACTTATATACTCATCTAAAGATAAATTCTTCAAATATAAATTAAAAAAGAATGTTATTGTGGTCTCAAATAAATTATTTTTAATTATCTTCAATCATTTAAAGTATTTCGTCTTATCCTCTGCTTCGCACGGGAGTAACTTAGGCTAGTTTTAGATTAAATTTTTTTTTTTATCATTTTTATGAAGATTCTAGATAATTAAGTAAAATAATAGATTTTTTAATTGAAGTAATTGTATTTTATTTGTGTATAGATAAAATACAAATAGGCATATTATTAAATATAAATGGAAATCTTAATAAATTAATACAAAAAAAATATTTCAATAAATATTACTTGGGAAACTAATCTTACATAATAATCTTAATCAAATTGATTGAATTTATTTATTTACAGACTAAGCATAAAAGACATATTATCAAATAAGATTTCATTTTATATGCGTTGTACATTATCGAGTAAAAAGCATGATCACGTCAAGATTCGAGCTTAGAGTGATTAAGTTGGGTTTATATTACGATTATATGTACATGGTACGGGATTTGTACTAGTTATCATGTTATACATATATGATATATACGTAATTACAATTAGATGATAATATTTATAAAAAAAATGAACACATTCTAATACCTAAGCTTTTTTTGAAACAAAGGGACACCGATTTTTTGAAACAATGCGACACCCATATATTGATAAAGCTCGATGGGACGATAATTTGGGAGTCGTGTAAGTAAATGGATGCACCATACAAACCCAATGAGGCAGTATGTGGAGTAATTCCTTGGGTTATATAGTAGGAGATTTATATTATATTTTTTTTAGATCTCCAACACACCCCTCAAATATAACTATCTAAGTCAACTGACACTTGGAAAGAATCTTTCAAGGCTTGTGAGCCGTCATATTTGAATCGGTCGTTCATATATTGAGCGGGCTGAAGGCTTGCGAACCGTCATATTTGGATTGATTCCTCCTATATTCGGCGGGCTTAAGGCTTGCACACCGTCATATTTGGATCGGTCGCTCATATATTGGGCGGGTTGCTTGAATATGCTAGCAGACCGCCACTTTTGGGTTCGGTTGCTCTTTTATTGAGCGGACTGCCTAACTGGGCCCACGAAACAGACAAACCCGAAGACTCCAAGAAACGAAGCCACATCGAAACCCGCTCTGATACCATGATAAAGTTCGGTGGGCTGATAATCTGAGGGTCGTATGAGTAAATGAGTCTAAAATTAATACAAACCCAATAAAGTTCCAACCCAAAACCATATGATAATGGATGGAGTACATAATTCATTGTACTATATAATAGAAATTTTCTATTATATTTTTCAATGTGAGATTCTAACGACATACATGTTAAGAAAGCAAAGATGTGCATAGGTAAATGATGTTAATTTTTTTTTTTTTTTTTTGAAAAGGTAAAGATTAGGAGGCCGCCCTTACGGGGGGCGTCCTAGAGCATCCTTTCGGATGAGAACACGTAGTTTTGGTAATGTTGAGATGGTAGTGCTCGGGAGACTATGACCCATTTTTACAATCAGGTCGGCCACAGTATTACAGCATCTACCCACATGAGAAATTTTGACAGTTTCGAATTTTAGTAAAGAGACCATTATGTCAGATCTTAAGATTTCTATTTCCCATGGACATCGTCTAGTATTTTGAACTGCTTTGATTACTGTTAGGCTATCTCCTTCTATTTCAATTTTGTTTAATCCTAGTTGTATTGCTCTCCTCAATCCGTCTCGAAATGCTAAAGCTTCAGCTTTAAGAGCCGAAGCTTTTCGATACTTGGTTGTTGCAATATCAATTATCTCAGCTTGAGTTCCCCTTATTATGGATCCAGTTGTTGCCGATCCATCTGCTAGCCTTGATCCATCCACATTTACCTTGAAGAAACCATTACTTGGTTTTTGCCAAACCTTATTTCTCTTCTGTCGTTTGTGCGTTTTTGTGTTGTTATTTGTTTGGGGATTATCCTCTTCATTCCAGTGTTTTGCTTGTAACCAATTGTGAATTTGTGTTTTTATATATTGAGCTAAGTCTGGGATTATATCAGTTGACTCTGATTGAAAAGCCATTTTGTTTCGTTGATACCAAATTGCCCACCAGATTGTTGCTAGTTCTGAAAATTCTTCAGTTGCCATTCTTTGTCGTAGTTCCTGAATGATTATTTTTGGGCTTTGTGAATTCGTGTTGATCTGCTGAAGTACTTGCATAGTTTTTGTGTTAATCTGTCTTGTAACCTCTATTGTATGACTGCAATCAATGAATAAGTGTCTTGTGTCTTCATATGTACAGGCGCACATGAGGCAACCTCCCGGTACCGAAATCTGTTTTTCCCGTAGTCGGTCTTTTGTTGGTAATCCATTATTAATCATTTTCCATAAGAAATTTTTAACCTTTGGGATAACATTTAATTTCCATATCCATCTGTTATCATTTCCTTGGTACGAGTCTATTTTTGTTATGTGAGATATTGCAGATGATGTAGAAAACCATCCATTTCTGCTTGGAGCCCAATATAATCTATCATGAATCACATTATCTGGGATAGGGGTTGATAACACATCTTCTACTATATTATTTGGTAAGATTCTTCTCAGATCGTCTTCTTTCCATGTGTTATTGTTCGATATAAAATCTCTGACTTTCTGTTCTTTGTCGATTGTTATTAAGGTTGATACATGCTTCTCCAGAGGTTCATTCGTTATCCAGCGATCAGTCCAAAATCGGATAGTTTCTCCGTTGCCTACTTGCCAAATTAGACCTTCTTCAAATTTATTACGTAGTTTCATTAGATTACGCCATTGCCATGATGTGTTGGATTTGACTCTGTGTTCAAATAGGTTATCTCCCTTTAAATATTTTTCTTTTATAATTTGGACCCAAATATTGTCTGGTTCAAACAATATTTTCCATAATAGTTTCATTTGGAGTGCTTTATTCATATGTTCAGCTTTGCGAATATCCAGACCTCCTTGAGATTTAGGTCTACAAATTTTATCCCACCCTATGAGTGGTTTATGGTGTTGGTCTTTGTTCCAAAAGAAACACCTATTGATTTTGTCAAGTTCTTGGTGGACACCTGTAGGAAGCATGAAGTTTTGCATTAGGTAGTTGGGTTTTGTTGCAAGATTCGCTCTTATGAGGATTGTTCTTCCTTCTTGTGACAAAGAGTTGGCCTTCCATTTAGTCAGTTGCGTTTTCGTTTTTCCTATTGTTTCCTCAAAGGTTTCTTTGTTCACTCGTCCATTGATGATGGGGCATCCTAAGTATTTTTCCAAGTTAGTCATTGTTGAGATATTGAGGGTATGTTGAATAGTTCTCTTTTGTTGATTGGATACCAATTTAGAAGTTTGGAAAGCAGATTTTTGATAATTAACTTTTTGTCCTGATATCGCACAATATTCGTCAATTATTGTTTTGACTGTTACACAGGAATTTTGGGTTGCCTTAGCATAAATTATGATGTCATCTGCAAATGAGAGAAAAGGGATTCTTGTACCATTTCGTGAAAGCGCAAATCCTATTGTTTTGTTCGTTGTTAGACTAGTTTGTTGTAATTTCCTCGCCAGAATTTCAGCCCCTATTATGAATAGGTAAGGAGACAGAGGGTCCCCTTGGCGTAGTCCTCGCTCGGGTACTAACGGATCAGTTGGGTTGTTATTAACTAGAATTGAATAGGACACTGTAGTGACACATTCCTTTATCCAACTAATGAATTTCCTATCAAAACCGAATTTTTCCATTACCGCAAATAGAAAGTCCCAGTCAAGTCTGTCGTAGGCTTTTTCCATATCCAGTTTGATCGCTATCCATCCGTCCTTATCTTTTTTGCTCTTAAAGGAGTGAAAGATTTCATGTGCTATAAGGACATTATCCTGTATAGCTCTTTTTGCGACAAAGGCTCCTTGGAGGGGGTGTATAATCTTGTCCATGACTTTCTTTAGTCTATCTGTAATAATCTTTGCAATGATTTTGTATATTGTTGAACACAAGCTAATTGGCCTATAATGGTTAGTTGAGACTGGGTTGTCAAGTTTTGCTAGAAGCGATATAAATGTGTGGTTAACTTGTTTCAACATGCTGCCTGAGTGAAAGAAACTTTTAACTGCTTTAATTACCGACGGTCCTACGATATCCCAATATTTCTTATAAAAATCAGCTGACATGCCGTCTGGACCTGGGGATTTATCGGAACCAATGTGCATTAGTGCATTTTTTATTTCTTCGTTGGAGACCGCTTTGGTAAGGTCATTATTCTCTATGGGAGATATCTCAGTTGTTATTAACTCTAGGTATTCATATAGTACTTGATTGTTTATTTGGTTTTTAGTATAACGTTTTTTGAAGTCTGTCCTAATTTCATTTCTTATATTGTTTTCACCAAATATTTGCGTACCCTCATTGGTTCTTATCTCCCTTATGATTTTTCTGTTTCTACGTCCACTAGCAACTTTATGGAAGTATCCAGCGTTTGTGTCAGAGAATTTGATGTGTTTTGTTTTGGCGCGTTGTTTCCAATATGTTTTGTGGTAATTTAATATGCATTCTTTCTTCTTTATCAATCTTAATTGTTTTTGGATTACCGCTGGTTGAGGTGAATTCTGAATTTGGATTTGGATTTTTAAAAGTTCATTTTCTAGGTTCTGTAATTGTTCAAATGTGTTTCCGAGGGTGCGTTTATTCCATTGTTTGGCATGGTTCTTGAAAATTTGCGTTTTTTTAACAAGTTGAAACATATAGGATCCCGTATAGTCCACTCGCCAGGCCTGTTTTACTATGTTTTTGAAATCTTTTCTCTACATCCACATTTTTTCAAATTTAAACGGTTGTGCTTTATAAATTTGGCCATTGTTTAGTTCGATTGCTATCTTGCAATGGTCGGATGACGTGAAAGCATAATTTTTTGTTGAGATGTTTGGAAACCATTGTATTATTTGACTATCTACTAGAGTTCTGTCCAATTTTTCGTATATATTATCGATTTCTGTTTTATTTTTCCTCCAAGTGTATTTATTTCCAGTTGTGGGTATATCTAGTAGGTTGCACTCATCTTTGAATTTGGTTAATCGCTCGAATCTATTGGTGATGGGGTACACCCCACCTTTTTTATCGCTGGGTTCTTGTATTTCGTTTAGATCTCCCATTACTATTGTCGGGATGTTCAGGTTTTGTATTTCAAGAGTTAGGGCTGCCCAGAATTCATCCTTTTTGTTTTCATTTGGTGGTGCATAAACTAGACAAATTGCAATTACATATCGAGTTGAGAGATGTGAGTATTTTAGAATGATGTATCGAGGTGTTTGGATCATAATCTCTATTGTTTCATTTATGAGCTGGTGTTCCTTCCATAAGACACAGATCCCCCCAGCCCTTCCCACGGCAGGAGACCACACAAAGTTATCAAATCCTGAGCGTCTCCAAACTTGATCGGATGGTTCCTTTTCTGTTTTTGTTTCGACAATCGCCATTATTTGTATTCTTTCTAATTTACAAAATGAGTCAATTTCTGGCCAAAACGATTTGCGACCTATCCCACGACAATTCCAAATGCTAATCTTCATTATAACAAATTTTTATATAGATCACGACGTGTCGGTAGCTCACATTTGTTAGTATGGGTGAAGTGATATTATTTTTATAAACTTCTGACCGGCCATTAAGGGTTAAGTATTTAGTACCATAGACATACTTATGCTCCACTTGTTTATTAGCCTGATGAGGTTTGAAGTTTTTAATAAATAAATGAGTGTCTTGTTCATCAGTGGTTATCATTACTACAATTGTTCTATTGGCGCACTTGTTACCATGTAAACACACCTGTACACGATGTAAGCATTCCTTAAGAAAGATTGTCGAGCTTTTCACTAATGATATGGATAAGTTTCTATTTCTCCTCTTCATGTTGGCCAAACTGGCATCACCACCTAGACTGGAGGCTCCATATCTCATGATATATAGCTTTGGGGTAAGTGTTGTCGTCTTGTAACCTTGTGATTGTTCTTCTTCAATGGGTGGATCCTTAAGAGGCTCAAAGGCAACATCAATGCAACCTGGACAAGAACTCATCTCAAGACTTAAAATTTGCATGGGTTTGTTAGAATAACATGTGATAGATTTGGAAACATCACAATTCCTAAGGAACTTCCACCTGTGGTTCAATGCCTTTTTGAAAAAAGCCAACAATTCATGCATCAGAGCTACGTATATAATGGACATATTATAAATAGACCATCTCAAGGTTGGGCTCGTCATTAACTTGTTCAACATAGCTGCATATTGATCATAAAAAAGGTTTATAATCAGCCGAGAGTTCCAAGGGTGACTTGTAGTCATTCTAGTCATCTCATCCCAGTTGGCCAAAAAACAATTATTGCACAAGGAACTTGCTATGAACTGGCCTTGTATACATAATTTGTTGATAATCCTGTAATAATAACCATGATCGGATTGTTTCACCTTTTTCTCGTTCTTGCAAGACTTTAAGTTGTAATCAGCATATGCAAACATAATGTCACTGATTTGGTAAACAGTGTGCGGTTGCAGTTGGTATCTCCGCATACTATTCAAACAATCAAAGAAAGTTGTTTTTTTAAGGAGGTCATTGATTTTTGGCTTTACATCAGGCTTGGGTTGGGTCTCTTTTATGTTCAAATGGCAGTCAGGGAAAATCACATAATCTTTCCCTTTGTTCTTTTTGGTGCTAGAAGACCCAGCACCCTTATTGTTCAAATACACAACACTATTCAAGGTCTCCTCGACCATAGTGTGCACAGGTTCAGATGGGGTGTTGTTCAAAGATGGTTGTTGTTTAAAGGCAGATTTGTTCTCATCATATATGACAGTTTTGAAAGAGTAAGATGAAAAGTCGAGATGGAAAGAAATATACACATTTTCACAAGCAGTTATCGTTTTATAGGACACAAGCAAGCATATATGAATCTGATCAGCCTCAATAAGCAAATTGTCATAAGGTTCGGAAGGAAAGCACCTCTCAAAATCCACCGGAGATATCCAGGGAAGCCGCGACGAACCTAAGCGCTCCTCCCTTGATCTGTAGTCGTCGATGTGGCAGACGACGCAACCATACCTCTCCCCCTCAAGGCTCCCGTGCTGGCTGGGCAACTTACTTACTTGCAGAACGTCTTCCGTGTCTGGGGTTAGGGTGGAGACAGGCCAATCTTGAACATCCCTTCTACGAGGATGATTTTTGGATCCTCCTCTTCGATTTGTCTTGCCTCTCTCTCCATAGCTTCCTTGATTCGAATGATAACCCCTTAAATTAGGGATTTGGTCAATTTTTCGATCTGAGACAAGAAGTCCCAAATTTGGGACCGGAGATTTCCGATAGCGCTCGTAACGCTCAGAGTGGGGTTTTCGAAAGGAGCTTTGGTGAAGAAGGGGATTTCGAAGGGGGATTTGGAGGAGGATTAGCACAGGCCATCGATTTGGGTGTGTGGAGTTACAAATCAGTAGAATGGGGTTTGTGGGGAGGAACGGCAAAAGGAGAAGGAGCGAAGGGGTCATTGTTTCCACGTAGGTAAATGATGTTAATTGATATAAGAGTATAAGGGAATAGCTACATTTCAAGAAACAATTTGCTTTAAAACTCGAAGTATGGGCGATTGCATGCATGTGTTTATAGTTTTTTTTTTAGGTGCAAATGCATGTGTTTATAGTAGAGACTATTGTAGTTAAACACGAAAAATCAGTAATACTTCAAACTCCTATTTTAGAAAACATATATAAATGATTAATGAAAGCTATCCACATTATATTTTTTTGGCATGAAGTATGAAGTTATACAAATCCGTATTAAATAATAGTGTCTTTAACTTCAACATCCGAAACTTTACGGGCAAGTGGAGGAAGCATCTCCATTCTCCAATCAATCTCCATCCGCTTCCGCCTGCCAGTTTTTGAATGGGATATAATAATATTACGTTGCGTACAACCACCACACGTCTAAACGATGTCGTCTCACGGTGGTTCGGAAATGGAGACTTATTGGCATCGAGACATCGAGCCAAGGTATGTCATGGCGTCGAGCCAAGCCATGACATATTACGTGTCGAGGCAAAGTCATGTCAAGGGATCTAGGTGCATGCTGTGGCAAGACGTGGTATGCGCGCTGCCAGTGCCAAGGTGCTGAGCCATGAGATGCATTGGTGCACACGTCGAGCTAAGACATTCTATATACAAGACACTATGGCTCCATTCGGATTTCTTTTTTTAAGCTAACTGGAGCTTTTCTTTAGCATTTTTTAGCTAAAAAATTTCTATATTAGTGATAGAATATGACATTCTATAGTATTAAATCCGAATGGAGAATTAATTTAAAAATATAGTACGTCGTCATTTATAGCTATCCATGCAATTTGACGATGTTTGAGATTTAATACTATATATTTTGGGAGATGCTATGCATCACACTCTTTTACTATACATCAAACCCTAAAATTACCTTAATACCCTTTTTTTTTCAAATAACAAAAATTGAGAAAAATAGTATATGAAGATATCTCATAAGATTCTTGCTAGTAGTAAAGATATTTGCTTGACTTCACCATATCAACCATCTTTAAAAAATAAAAAAAAATGATTTTTTCCTAAAATAATAATTCCCGGTAATTTAGCTAAAATTTTCTAACCATGTACTTTTAACTTGTAATAAAAAAAAACAAAAATAAAAAAGGACCCAGTAATAAACAAAATATTTAAAAAATGAATGAATTGCCCCTTTAAAAAAAAGCACCTACAATTAACAATCCCCTAACTTTGATGCTAACATTCAACAATTTATAAAAAAAACCAATTATAACATATTTTGCAAACTACTCAAATCTTCTTCAACGTAATTTTTTAGTAGTATAATTGAAAGCTAAATTATTAGGATTATTGAAAAAAGGTAAACCCTCGTTGAATAAAAGAAATGTTTACATAAATCATACTCCATATAATAACCATATGTAGGTGATTTATTTAAGGCGAGTTATATCTAGGAGATTTTATAGGTAAAGAATTAAAGATTGAGTAGATTTCCATATGTTTTATAATTATATGATAGATTGTTTTTGCTAAAATTAGATCAAGGGTTCTATCTCAAAAAAATGGTAAAATGTGAAGACAAATGAAAATATAATGTGAAGTTTAGCAGCTATGTATATTTTTCTTGTTCAAGACGTGGAACTTCGGTAGCCAATTGATCTTGCCCATGCAAAGTTAAGCCCAAATGTTCAAATATTGCGTATAGATTTGAGCCAAAAATGAATCTCCAAATCTAAGAATCGGCTGATCTTAATTTAATCAACGACATACCAAAATCTTCTTTTCGATTTTATCCACTGCATTGCTCATTAGAGTCGAATTAATGATCTCTGGATATTACTTAAAATTTACTTTCCTTTAAATACATTATCATGCACCCATTTCATAAACAACAAATTATGTTTTCCCACTTGATCGATCGAATATTAAATTCCAATTTGAAGTAGAATATTTCATTCTACCTTCTTCTTGTGGCTCGGAAACTTTAGCCATAGCCCATAGCTACGGGGTCCTTCTTCTTGTGGTGTACGGCTGTACCTAATAATAATAATAATAATAATAATAATAATAATAATAATAATAATAATAATAATAATAATAATAATAGATATTTAAGAGTATGGGTCTGAGTAGTCATTCATTGACTGTCTACAAAAAAAATTTATAAATCGAAGAGAGGAAAGACATCTTTTTGAAATTTTGGGGATCGAAGAGAATGTAATATGCTAGTCAATCTAGCACAATTTTGTAATGTTTATAAAATTATCTTTTAATTTAGTTATTTATTCTTTTTGGTTGCCTGCATCTTAACCCCCCACATCCTCCTCTGGCGGAATTTCACTGGGTAAATGTCGTATAAATCGAAAATTTCGCCTGGTAACCTTGTGGTTAAGACAATTTTGCGTAGTACCCATGTATTTATACTATTTCACAAGGTAACCCTGTACTTTTGACAAATTTTGCTAAATAACCCCACCGTAACTTTATAGTTAAAATTTAAAATTGTTTCTTTTTTATTTTCTTTTTTTATTGAGAAAAAATTGTATACTTTTTTTAAATCTATTAAAAATTTAATATTTACAAGAATTAGTAGATGGATTTTTTTCCTTACTAGGTAGTGATATTATGATTAGAATATATCATAATTATATTCTCCATATATCTATATTATGATTTTTTTCATTTTAGATTCAATTGACATAATTATATAAAATAACTACCTTATTACATGTATAATATTTTATTCTACAAAGTGTTAATTGTACAAATTTAAAAGGCTAATAACAAGTTAATACGTGATGAAATAAAAATTCTTCAATTAATTAAAAAATTATATATACTCTCATTATATGTAATATAGAACTTCTTCTAACTCAAACGTGTTCAACTTGATATATACTATTCCGACCTCGAATTTCATCGGTTTCGTTCCAAAAATATTCATTACCTTGATTTAAATTTAATTTTAATATATTATAAATGTTTATTTTTATCCTAACTTAAACTTGGTTTTTCAAACATTAACAACATATGATGCTACACAAAAAATTTCTATGATTTTAAATTAAGCATGATAATTAATTAACGTAAATCCACTAATTGTGACAATAAACAAGAATTTAAAATTGTTTACTTTTAATTAAATTTAAAACTTTGACGGTAAAATAACGGTATGGTTACTTGGCAAAATTTACCAAAACTACAGGGTTATCTCGCAAAATAGTGTAAATGGGTTGATACCGCGTGGAACTGCCTTAACCATAGGGTTATCAGGCAAAATTTCCGTTTATAAATCTATGAAACAATTTCAAATGATTAAATTTCACCAGTTGATATTGAAACTGTGATTTCACGGTTCCTCTCCCAAAACTTACAACAGTTCCTCACCTTTGTTTATGATGATATTTGAATAGGTTGTAAAACAAATTTGGAATACTGTATAAGAGATTAGTGATGGAACCGGGCTGGTCTACGCACGCTCGTACCAGTTTTATCGGGTTGGGAGCGGGCTGGTGGCGGGTTTCGGGCTGGACCGAGCCGATGGATTTATTTGTTAAAAAAGGGAGAAAAAGATAGGGTTGGCCCACTTGCCACATGTAGCCTTGGCAACGGCTACATGTGGCAAGTGGTAAAGCCTATCTTGGCTCATCTGGGTTGGGTCGGGCCAGGCTCCCAACCCGGCCGGGCCGCGCTTTAAAACTCCGACTCGGGATAGGCCCATGGCCTAGGCGGGTTTGACCCATCAGGGATGTGGGCTGGTCGGGCCAAGATTTTTGGGCTCATGACACCGGGCTAGGCCGGGCCGGCCCGTCTTGTTTGCCATCACTATAAGAGATATGGACTTGGATTAAAAGGCGTCTCATTTATTTTCGATATATTTTTACCTGGGAATGACATTTGGACTTGATTAAGTTCTTGTTCCTCTGTGAAGAATTAAATTTCACTCTATCTCCTTTTTTAGCGGTTTTTTCTCTAAATTAGGGAATTCCCATCTCGTCTTTTTTTTAGTCGAAATTCCTATATCGTCCTAATTGGTCACATTTATAATCAACATGTACGGTTATTTGAAAAATAATTTTCTCATTGAATTTTTCGTGTGTTAATTAGTTCACGTAAACTAATTTTATATGGATTATCTGTGTGTATACAAAAAATATTTAAGTTCAAACTATTAAGAACATTAATCTTATTTGGAAAAATAATATGATAAATTAATTTCTTTAAAATAAATTAATCTCATAAAAAATTATCTCATTTTTGAGGGGATTTAGTTAGCTCTAAGTCTCTAACTCATTTTCATCCCCATTTATGATCTATTCCTATTCATATATTCCCTCCGTCCCTTTTTGTTTGTCCAAAAGGACGGTTTTCACGGTTATTAATAAAATGTGTAAAGTTGTATGGATAAATGTGAAAGTTGAATTATATGGGTAAAAGATAAGATTGAATATTGGTTGTTTTGTAATTTAGTGAGGTAAAAAGTTGAAAAGATATAAAGTAGATGTGATGGTTGGAAAATATGGGTAAAAAGTTAGATAAGATGAAGGTAGTTATATAATTTAATAAGGGTAAAAAGTTGAAAAGTGATAAAGTAGATGATAGAGGTTGATAAAGTTGGTAAAATATGATATTGAGTGGGGGTAAAATAGTAAGAAAAGTATAGATATAAATGGAAAGAATGAAAGTAGGACAAACAAAAGGGGACGACGGAAACGGAAACTGGACAAACAAAAAGGGACGGAGGGAGTAATTGGCATTCTCTAGAATCTAGGTCGAAAATTTGCCTCTTATTGCTATCCTTAATTGATTAGACTACTCACTAATAACATGGTCTTCTTACTTTACCCATTGGCTATTGCTAATGTCGGATATTATTTTAGAAATATCTTAAGATTGAGTCTTAGAAAGAAAAAATAAAAACCACAAACTACAGTTTCATGGAATAACATACTTGCTAAGCATAAAATTGCCTGTGTAGACCACTAAACACACATAATAAAAATCCCTCAATAAAACTAGCACCAAGCATTCATCAACAATAAGTATGTCGATTACCACTTATAGATAAGAGCATCATATGCCAAACTAGCCATGCTTACGGTGAAGTCGGATTTTGACCGAATCGAACTTCGTGCTTGTGGCACCTAAATTTCGATGCTCAATATCTCGAAACGTAGGCCTCATTTAATGTCCGAAACTTTTCGAGAGGTCTTATATTTTGGTCCTCTACCGCGATGTCATCTCATAATTCAAAAACGCCGAAGTCGGATTTTCACCGAATCAAACTTCAGGCTTGTGACACCTAAACTTCGATGCTCAATTTCTCGAAACGTAAGCCTCATTTAATGTCCGAACCTTTTCGAGAGGTCTCATATTTTGGTTCTCTACCGCACCAGAATTCCAAAACGGTGAAGTCTGATTTTCACCGAATCGAACTTCGTGCTTGTGGCACCTAAACTTCGATGCTCAATATCTCGAAACGTAGGCCTCATTTAATGTCCGAACCTTTTCGAGAGGTCTTATATTTAGGTCCTCTACCGCGCTGTCATCTCATAATTCAAAAACGCTGAAGTCGGATTTTCACCGAATCGAACTTCAAGCTTGTGGCACCTAAACTTCGATGCTCAATATCTCGAAACGTAGGCCTCATTTTATGTCCGAACCTTTTCGAGAGGTCTTATATCTTGGTCCTCTACAACGCCGTCATCTCAGAATTCCAAAACAGTGAAGTCGGATTTTCACCGAATCGAACTTCAGGCTTGTGGCACCTAAACTTCGATGCTCAATATCTCGAACCGTAGGCCTCATTTTATGTCCGAACCTTTTCGAGAGGTCTTATATCTTGGTCCTCTACCGCGCCGTCAGCTCAGAATTCCAAAATGGTGAATTCGGATTTTCACCGAATCGAACTTTAGGCTTGTGACACATAAACTTCGATGCTCAATATCTCGAAACGTAGGCCTCATTTAACATCCGAACCTTTTCGAGAGGTCTTATATTTTGGTCCTCTACCGCGCCGTCATCTTAGAATTCCAAAACGGTGAAGTCGGATTTTCATTTTTTCTCTAAATCAGGGAATTCCCATCTCGTCTTTTTTTTTTTGTCGAAATTCCCATATGGTCTTAATTGGTCACATTTATAATCACTATGTACGTTTATTTAAAAAATAATTTTCTCATTGAATTTTTCGTGTGTTAATTAGTTCACGTAAACTAATTTTATATGGATTATCTGTGTGTATACAAAACATATTTAAGTTCAAACTATTAAGAATATTAATCTTATTTGGAAAAATAATATGATAAATTAATTTCTTTAAAATAAATTAATCTCATAAAAAATTATCTCATTTTTGAGGGGATTTAGTTAGCTCTAAGTCTCTAACTAATTATCTCATTTTCATCCCCATTTATGATCTATTCCCATTCATATAATTGGTATTCTCTAGAATCTAGGTCGAAAATTTGCCTCTTATTGCTATCCTTAATTGATTAGACTACTCACTAATAACATGGTCTTCTTACTTTACCCGTTGGCTATTGCTAATGTCGGATATTATTTTAGAAATATCTTAAAATTGAGTCTTAGAAAGAAAAAATAAAAACCACAAACTACAGTTTCATGGAATAACATACTACATTCTAAGCATAAAATTGCCTGTGTAGACCACTAAACCCACATAATAAAAATCCCTCAATAAAACTAGCACCAAGCATTCATCAACAATAAGTATGTCGATTACCACTTATAGATAAGAGCATCATATGCCAAACTAACCATGCTTATGAATTATGATAAGTGGCAACTAACCTTTTTTCATCTTTGTCTAAACAACTAACCTTTTTAAAAAAGAATCTAAAACTTGAACATACACTGATACACATACACAAACACACTCTTAGAGCGGTTAATTACCTTCTTTTAATGGGAAAAGGGGTTTAATCAACCTTTTAGTACTCCGTATTAAATTTAATCCCAAAAAGGGAAATCAACTGAAAACACAAAGCAATGATTGGGCCCCACATTCGCCCCTTCTGCGACTACAAATACCCACCTTCCCCTTCTCCGCTTCCATTCCTCAACTCAAGCCTTCAAATTTCCTCCTCCTCTTCATCTCTGCAAAATCCCAAATCCAAATCCCGTTCAATTTCTCTCTGAAACTAACTCGGCTTCTTCGGTCCTCAAGAGGTAACAAGCAACTCACTTTTTATTACAGTATAAATTTTCAACCAAGTTTGAATCTTTTTTCCATTTCGCACACCGAAAACTTGATTAATTAATTAGTATAATGGAATCCACCGAATACCCATCCATGCAACCACCCAGAAAAAATATCCAGCTCACCTGCAGATGCAGATCACCAGCTGTGCAATCATGCATTTAATTTCAATCTATAAAGACTCAGAAATTTATCAACAAGGGGGGAGGAAACTGAAACGCTTTGTAACTTGAACTGTTGTTGTTTTCTTCACCAATACTATTCCTCCTCATGTCGTCTTCCCACTCTAGTGCGCAGGCTCCTTGGAATTTAACTAACCCGTTCTTGAATCTCCCTCCTTTGCAGGCTCTATAAATCCCACCCATATCCGGAAAAAAACAGAGCCTGCTCAAGCTCTGTTTTTTGCGATCCCATTCAATTGCAAAGATGCCAGCATGTTTGAGCAGGAGCGTGGGATTGCCACCACTCTTCCCCGTTTCGTCGTCTTCTCTAAAGACGATGCAGATGGAGGATCAAGAGAACGGGAAGAGGAGGTCCGTGCTCAGGCGGACTCTTTCGGCGGCGGAAATGTGCTCCAAGAGTTGGAGGGCTCAGGGGATCAAGAAGACGGCTTCGGTCGAGCATCTCCAGAGCCTGGTCCGTGATGAGGAGGAGGGAAATGGGTCCGGATCCGGGTCGGAGGGGGCCTTTGAGGATGTGTGGAGCTCGATTCGGAGGAAAACAGAGGAGGCGGAACAGAGGCCGACGGCGGTGGATGTTTGGGGGTCGATCCTGTCGGAGAAGAAGGCCGGAGAGGATGACGTGGCGCCGGCGGCGTACGTGCACCCGCTGGTCAAGAGATCGGCGAGCTCCCTCAGCGAGAAGAGCCTCGAGATCTGCACCGAGTCTCTGGGCTCGGAGACCGGCGCCGACGGCTTCTCGTTCTTGGACGCCGATAAGGAAGGTGTCGCCGTCCAAAACGACGTCGTTTTTGGCGCGGAGGTTGACGAGGAGATGAAGGAGCCAGGTCAGCAGGAGGAGGAGGTGGGGCCCATGGTGAATTTTGGTGGTTACGCTGTGGTGGGGGCCACCAGGACGAAGAGGGTGGCGGCGGAGGAAGGGAAGAACAGGACGCTCCCGCCGCCGTTGCCGTCGTTGGGACACCGGGAGGACGGGTCGAACCTGCAGATGAGGTGTCACCGGCAGGACGGGCGGCTGGTGGTGGAGGCGGTCTCGGTGCCGTCCCGCAACTGCTTTCGGGCGGAGAGGCAGGACGGCCGCCTCCTCCTCACCTTCTCCGATAAGGAGTCGGGTGAGGAGGGTCACGAGTTCGAGGAGGACGACGACGAAGATGAAGAGGAGGAGATTAGCGACGTGTGGGGCGTCGAGGAGGAGGAAGAAGAAGGCGAAGGCGAAGACGACGAAGGACTAGAGGAAGAGTTCGCAATGGAGGAGGAGTATGGGAGAGGAGGGATGGTGATGATGACGACGAAGGATGTGGACTACAAGTTCTTGTGCTTGACTAGGAACAGCCCGCCCGCGGCCTCGTGGGCACACAGGCTCAACAAGGTGGTCCCAACTCTGGACGGCGAAGACATGGCGAAGTCGAGCCCCGACTCCAAGGGGATGGGTCAGATAATCCCGATCACGGCAGCAGGCACCGCCGGGACACTGAACCCGTACGTGTACGGGTGGAGGAGCGTGCCGGGCGGCGGTTCCAGTGTCCTAGAGACTAAAGAAGGTTTCGTAGGAGGTGGAGGCTGCAACGGCCAGCTTCAACAGGCGCCCACGAGGAGGTCGCTCTTGTTCTGGCCGGACAGGACGCGTTGCATTGCCACATCTTGAATGGTCGAGTGAATTCATGAAATCATGGAAACCGTACAGCTATTAAAATTGAATCGCACTTTCGATTGAAGTTAATTAGTGAGTTAATTGCCCCCTCTTGGTGGATTTACCGCCCTCTGTCACGTGTCGACTAAGGAAACTGTGTTTTTTAAGCTGGTTTTTTTTTTCTTTTACTGCCTAGGTAGTACCTTCATGTACATCTGGGGAAAACCTATATTACTACTATCTTGTACGGCGCATGGCCGAATAATTGTGGTCTATTGAGAGGGAGAATAAATTTTTGTTACATCCATCCATCCATCTGCCGTCTTCGTATATTCCTACATGTACGTATGTACTCTTTTATTTAATACGACGTATCTAGTAATTTATGCTGATAAGTAATAACGTATGTGAATGTCAATATGCATACCCGTCCTATGTAATATGTATAGTACTTTGTCTCATGTGTAACTATACTAAGTAATGACTTTTTATAACCTACGTACATTTCCATGTTCAAATTAGAAGTGCGTATTTAGTAAGCCTTATTGGCTGTTTGTCACTTTTTTTTATTTCTCTTGGGTTAATTTAATCCAATTCAAATTATTACAAGTTTGAATCGTGTATCATGACATATGTTTTATTATGTACGAATTTTTCGTATCAAATATAAATTTGATAGATCGAAAGGTAGAAAATTTTGAGAGACCGACAAATATAATGGACACTAAAAAGCAACGACATACATGACATTTAATGACGTTAATATACGACCACTTCAAGAGGAAGTTAGGGGCTCCATAAAGTTCAAATGCATGCCATTTGGTCTTTTGAGTTTTTTGGGTTGAGGGCACTGCCCATGAGAGTCGAACCGGTGACCTTTGGGTACTACCCTTGAAGGCTTAACCGTTTGACTAAATGCCCGAAGGCTTTGGTCTTTTGAGTTTAAGTGGAGGTGTGTCTCTTCTATGTTGGCGTCTCAGTGGTCGCCATAGATTTTTGCTTAATTATAGTATTATGCTTTGTTTTGTGTCTTAATCAATTTGCAATACGAGAGTAATGACTGAAAGTTGTCTGCACTTCATGAAAAAACTAAGGAGAAAATGGAGTAAAGCATGCATGATAATGTGATTTAATAATTAAATTACCATGTTGGTCAATTCTTAGATCGGTCCAGATCCTCTGTCCCCTTTACACGTCCCATTTTCATGTCCCTTAAATCTCATTGGCTCATACTTAATAGAATTAAGTGAAAATTGGTTTTATTTTATAAAATAACTTGCATTAACCAATCAAATTGGAAGGACATGGAAAGGGGACAGAGGATCCGGACCGTTCTTAGACTACTTGTGGCCGATTAAGCCCAATTTGGACTCATCTAATCTGGCATGTATGCGCTGTACGTCATGACAAATTAATTTGAAATGGTTTTCCTTTGTTGCATGGTCTTTGTAGAGTATGAAAAAGGCGATAAATGGATTGATGGGCTTAATAATTGATTATTATACTTTTTTTGTTGACAAATCATGCATTTAGACTTCTGACGTTAGAATTATAGAATATAGATACATACGTAGCATAAGCTAGCGTATAAGCTTACACTTGTAGGAAAAAACTGTCCAAGAAATCACAATATATTCTTAATTAGTCAATTATATTACTGATTACTTAATAACGTTTTTTAACTAAAAACCATAACTTATATATCCGTATTTCTGCAATTTGTCCAGGACGAAATTCATTCCAAGTACGCAAATGAGAATACAAATTTCCAGCAATCATGCCGTTGAAGGGGAATATATATATATAGATTAAAGTTCAATAGTGGACAATTAAATATGAGTGAACAAGTGAATAATTGTAGGCCTTTAGATGCTATTCCAATGGATGGTCCAGATTACATATAGAAATTTGGCCCAAATTCAAATTTGAACCTCATCCCTTAATTATAGGGAGTGTTAATTAATTTTTGGATTTATAGAAAAATCACAAAAAGAAATCCCTTAATTATAGGAAGTGTTACTTCATTTTCAAATTTCAACTCAATCTCGTAATTATAGCAAGTGTTAATTATATATTGGATATTCACACGTCTTGTACGAATTATTAAATATATATACATGTTATAGTCTTGTATATACATCTTGTGATCATTATATACACTATATTTACAGTCTTGTAATTTTCGGATTTATAGAAAAATCACAAAAGGAATCCCTTAATTATAGCAATTGTTAATTAATTTTCAAATTTCAACACAATCTCGTAATTATACCAAGCGTTAATTACATATTGGATATCCATATGTCTTGTACGAATTATTAACTATATACAGATGTTATAGTTTTGTATATACATCTTGAGATCATTATATACACTATATTTACAATATTCCGACAGAATTGATTAATGTACGATTAAACATATGAATACAATAGATTTCTATATACATTTCTCAGGTTGTTATATTCAGTATTACTGTACATATATACATATTGATCTGTAGAAATAGGTCACATAAACAATCTAACCACAAGAAATTCCGTATATACATGCCTTACGTTTTCATATACAATTTTACTATATACATATACATCTTGATCTGAAGAAATAGGTCACATAAACAATTCAACCACAACAAATTTCGTTTATACACCCCTCAGGTTGTCATATACAATATTACTGTACATATATACAATAATTGGCAACGTGGTGGTTGGTGATGGCTTTGGCGACGTGGTGGTTCAATGTGGTGGTTCCGACGAGACCTTCCAGCGAATTGGTGGTGTTGACGGCCGGCACAATGGTGGTTCGATGTGGTCGACGCAATGGTGGTGACCGGCGAAATACGGTGGAGATATACTAAATCAAATCAATCATATACATAATGAAAAACTTATATACATTCCTCGGGTTATCATATACAATATTATTGTACCTATATACATCTTAATCCGTAGAATTAGGTCACAGAAACAATCAAGTGGAGACAAATTTCGTATATACATTCCTCAGGTTGTCATATACATTATTATTGTACCTATATACATCTTGATCTGTAGAAATAGGTCACGTAAACAATTTACACAGAAAATCACGCCATATACTAAATCAAATCAATCATATACATAATGAAAAAATTATATACAAAATTACCTTATGCCATACTTATACGATTAATAATGCGCAGCATGGTGGTTCGTGGTGGCTTTGGCGACATGGTGGTTCGGTGCGGTGGTTCCGATGGGGGGTTTTGCGCAATGGACGACGAACCACCGGAATACAAGCCGGCGAACCACCACGACGACGGCGAATGGGGATTGCGAATGGGCGCCTGCGCAATGGACGGCTCACCACAGTACATGCCGGAGATTGCCACGATCGGTTCTGCGTAATGGACGGCGAACTACCGCAATACAGGCCGGCGAACCGCCACGACGACGGAAAATGAGGGACTGCGAATGGGCAACTGCGCAACGGACGACGAACAACAATGGAGGACGGCGACGTGGTGGCCGGCGAAGTGGTGGAGGCTACAATGGAGGCCGATGATTTTTGGGAGCGTCTCTTCTGGATCTACAATGGAGCGTAAATTCTGATTTTACAGAATTGTATTTATGGTAGTTATAATTGGTAGATGATGGAGAAAATCTCTCCTATTTAAGATTTTTTGTGATTTTCTTATTTTTGGATATTATGGACTAATATCTCACCATCCATTACAAATCTCATCCTACGGATGAGATTTGTTCACTTGTTCTCTATAGAAGGTTGTTCACTTGTTCTCTATAGAAGGTTGTTCACTATAGAACCTACCTCTATATATATATATATATATATATATATAGAAAAATGCTCTAGTAAAACACTCTCTTAGAGTGTAACATGAGGTGTTATGAGAGCCTTTGGATCAATCTAATCAAACGGTCCGGATTAATTAAAAAGAGGGTGTATATTTGTGGTTGGGTGGAGAAACACCAGATCAAAAATTAATCCCACTATTTCCGCATATATCTAGTAAATATTATGCAATCCCTTTTTTTTTGGTGAAAAAATATCTTGCAAGATCTTCCTATGCTTGCCTTCCATACCCAATATTTTTCATCAAAGGAAAATCTCGTTCTCTTTCATAAAATATTTCCGCCATCTTCAACCCAAAAGCTCCCATTCTCCATTGAAGCAAATCATCTTCCCCATAGTCATCAGCAACGATTTCGTTCCGCACAAGTGTTCTTGGTAAGTTTTCGTTACTCCTCTGTAATTTTTTTCGATTTATTTGAATCAAAAACCCCTGCGAGTATCCGATTTCGCTACTCTCGTTTTTAGGGTTTCGATTTTGGATTTTCAGTACACGAACACAGATTTGGTTTGTTTGTGGGTCGAAATTGCTGTATTTAGGTTTAAGATTCTTGAACAAACCATGTGATTTCGTATGTTTGAAAAGTGTTTGCAAATCTTAGGGTTTATGTGAAAATCGTCGGTATGAAGTCCATAGTCTGATTTGGGGCTTTTTGGTTGTTCTCGTAATTCCTAATTGGGTTTTATCTATTTGTTTGCACAAATCAATGGCGAAGACTAGTGAGATGATTCAAAGGAAGAGGAAGGTCGAAAGAGGTAAAACAATGTTCTTGATTGTGCATGGAATTATCTTATGCCGTAGTTTTTCAATTCGTTTGTGCATACAACAATGATGATGTCATAGTTTTTCAATTCGTTTGCGTATGTTATTCAATTCAATAGTTGTTCAATATGATATTTCATAGTTGAAAAACGTCGTTGCATAGTTGAAAAATCTGTTCGACATATATGGATTATCATTTTTTTACGACATAAAATGAATGTTTTTTATTTCTGTTTTATGTATGTCTATTGTGTTTTTCAACATATTAATAACAATTTTTCAAATAGTAGATATAAATAGTACGTTTTGTATTTTTCATGTTGTATAATAGTGTTTTTCAATGATCATAAGACAACTTTTTCACATTGTAGTTTCAATGTTTTTCATTTCTGTTTCATGTGTGTCTATTGTGTTTTTCTATATATTGATAATATTTTTTCAAGTAACAGAATTTAACTATTCTATATTTTTCATGTTGGACAACAGTGTTTTTCAATGATTATAAGACAACTTTTACAATAGTATATTTTCGCTTTAATAGTTTTGCATTATATGATGAACACTTGTTCAACAATATTAGTTGTTTGTACTATTATATATGAATTGATATTCATATATGTGTGTTTTGTTTTGCAGTTATTTAAGAAGGGGGGTGAATAATGGATGAAGTTTGAAGACAATGACATTTTTTATATCATACCAACGTATATTGAAAAAGAGATACACTTTTTCAAACTTATTGTAGTATGTATTCGAGTTGTAACAATCCTGAGTTTCATCTTATTCAATGCAATACATTTACTTTTTCAATGGTCATGTAAGATCCTTATTTTCATTTCAGCTTATAATGAATTGATTTTCATGTGAAGACAAGTACTTATTCAACTATAGTAATATATGAGCACACCAGATTAGATAAAGATTCATAAAGTAATAACACATGTTCAAATCTATTTCGAATGTTCAACCCATTGTACAGAGTTAATTTGATTGTTCAACTCTATTTTTCAAACCATCGAACAAAGTTATTCAAACACCGAATAATAGATTTTTTAGGATTCACGAACGATTTTTGAATTTTATGCTCAATTAATTATTATTTTTTAAAATATCCCCATTCTTGTTAATCCCTAAAATCAAGGAACTTCCCATTTAAAAAACGTGGCTTTCCCCCATAATTAAAATCCGATTTTCCCTCTTGAAAATCCCACAAATCTCGCTATTTACCATATTTGCAGCCACATTGGTTTAATCACAGCCCCCTCATTAAATATAGTTATTGTGTACCCTCAAATCTCACCCTCCATTTAGACTAATCTAACGGTCCACATCATGTTACATGTTGTACCACAACATGTATCTCACCTGAGCGTTCCTCATATATATATATATAGAGTCAGGTTCTATAGTGGACAGCTTCCTATAGAGAACCAGTGTACAAATCTCATCCATAGGATGAGATTTGTAATGGATGGCTGGATTTGTATCTTCAATAAGAAAATAGAAATATAAAACAAATATTGGAGAGATTCTCTCCCATATTTGTAACCACCCAAATCACAAATTGCCAAATCAAAACACGCATCTGCAGACGCTATTGAATCTCATCGCCATTGCTCCTCCATCGCTACAGAATACCGGCGAGCCCCCACGATTAATACCGGCGAACGATCCCGCAAGCCACCGACGACCACCACCACGATAGATCGCGCAAGCCGCCGACGAGCCGCCGGCGAGCCGCCCAGTGTTCATCGCGGCTATGGCGAATAGCGGGCGGCCAGGGCGACCGACGATAGATCCTCTGCTTACCGGCGACCACCAGCGTGTTCTCACCAGACACCAGTGTTCCGGCGACTGGCGATAGATCCCCTGCTCACCGGCCACCACCATTGCGCCAGCCACATCGAGCCACCATTGCGCCGACCGTCGCAACACCGATTCGTCGGAGCCCCCGTCCAAACCACGGCAACGAACCACCCCCCGTCGGAACCACCACATCGAACCACCAAGTCGCCAAATCCACCACGAACCACAACGTTTCCAATTATTAATCGTATAATGGCATCAGGTAAATTTGTATATAATTTTTTTATTATGTATATAATTGATTGGATTTAGTATATGTCGTGAATTTATGTATAAATTGTTTATGTGACCTATTTCTACAGATCAAGATGTATATATATAAAGTAATATTGTATATGATAACCTGAGGAATGTATATACGAAATTTGTTGTTGCTTGGTTGTTTTTGTGACCTATTTCTACGGATCAAGATGTATATAGGTCCAATAATATTGTATATGACAACCTGAGGGATGTATATACTAAATTTGTTGTTGTTGGATTGTTTTGTGACCTATTTATACAGAAATTTGACGTGGCTGGATTGTTTAGGTGACCCATTTCGCCGGCCGTCGGAACCACCAATTCACTGGAAGGCACCGTCGGAACCACCACATTGAACCACCACGTCGCCAAAGCCACCACTAACACCACGTTGTCAATTATTGTATATATGTATAGTAATATTGTATATGACAACCTGAGGAATGTATATACGAAATTTGTTGTGACTGGTTTGTTTATGTGACCTATTTCTAGAGATCAAGATGTATATGTGTACAGTACTATTGTATATGACAACCTAAGGAATGTATATACAAAATTTCTTGTGGTTGTATTGTTTATGTGACCTAATCTACTTATCAAGATGTATACATGTAAAATAATATTGTATATCACAACCGAAGGAATGTATATACGAAATTTGTTGTGGTTGGATTGTTTGTGACCTATTCCTACAGAATAAGATGTATATATGTATAATATATTGTATATGACAACCTAAGAAATGTATATACGAAACTTGTTGAGATTTCGAACACGGGAACGGCGCCGCCGGAACACTCAGACAACAACATCACTTGATGGCGGCGATGACACGAGCAAAGCCGACTATGGGGCCGGCGATAGCAGCAGCAGGGTGGAGGTGTGACGGTGTGCGAGGGGCGGCGGCGAGATCCCACACTTAGCCCAAATCCGGATCTGGGCAACCGTTTAGCGAAGAGACGAACGAGATATGGGGAGCCGACGGCGCAAAAGAAGAGAGAAACCGACGGCGGCGGAAGCTGTGGAGAGGCGGCCGGCGACTTGGAGGCGAGAAAAGGTAGGGCCGGTGGTTTTGTGTGGGCGAGAGGATGAAGATGACGATTGAAGAAAGGGATCCACGAAAATCCAAACAATTCTTCTGATTTTTCCAAATTTTCAAAATTAATCACCACTTCCTATAATTAAGGGATTGGTTTAATTTTGAAATTGTGTCAAATTTGTAGGGGTAATCTGAGCCCTCCATTAGCTTAACATCCAATGGCCTATAATTGTCCACTAGTTCACCAATATTTAGGTGTCCACTATTGATCTTTATTCTATATATATATATATATATAGATTAAAGTTCAATAGTGAACACATAAGTATTAGTGAACAAGTGAACATTTGTGGGCCTTTGGATGATAATCAAATGGATGGCTTAGATTACATTTACAAAATTGGTGCAATTTCAAAATTAAACCAATCCTAAATTTTAGGAAGTGATTGATTAAGTTTAGAATTTTAGAAAAAAAAAAAAAAACTGATCAGTTGTGTTTTTTTTTCGGTTAAAAATTTTAGTAAAAGATTTTATTTTTTATCCTATTCCCAAATTGTACCCTAATAGTCGAACTCCCCTAAATTCCTTCTCGTACAATTTCTCTAACCACAACAAACTTCGTATATACATTCCTTAGCTTGTTATATACAATATCTCTGTACATATATACATCTTGATCTGTAGAAATAGGTCACATAAACAATCCAGCCACAAGAAATTTCGTATATGCATGCCCAAGGTTGTCATATACAATATTACTATACGTATATACATCTTGATCTGTAGAAATAGGTCACATAAACAATTCTGCTACAATAAATTTCGTATATACATTCCTCAGGTTGTCATATACAATATTATGGTACATATATACAATAATTGGCAACGTGGTGACTTTGGCGACAGGGTGGTTTCGAAGGGGCCTTCCAACGAATTGGTGGTTTAAACGGCCGGCGCAATGGTGGTGGCCGGCGAAGTGGTTATTCCAAGCGCATTGGTGTTCGATGTGGTGGTGAGATTAGTGTCCGGCGCAATGGTGGTGGCCAGCAACATACAGTGGAGGCTAACGAAGTGGTGGTTCGGCGAAGTGGGCACACCGGTGGCGATGTGGTGGTTCAGAAAAATTCGTATACATCTTGATCTATAGGAATAGGTCACAAAAACAATCAAGCCACAACAAAATTTGTATATACATTCCTTATGTTCCTATATACAAAATTAATTTACATATATACATCTTGATCTGTAGAAATATGTCACATAAACAATCAAGCCACATCAAATTTCGTATATATATATATATACATCCCTCAGGTTGTCATGTACACTACTAATGTACATATATACATCTTGATATGTAGGGATAGGTCACCTAAACAATCCAGCTACAACAAATTTCGTATATACATTCCTCAGGTTTGTTTATACAACATTATTGTACATATATACATCTTGATCTGTAGAAATAGATCACAAACAATCCAGCCATAACAAATTGCTTATATACATTCCCCAGGTTGTCATATACATAATTTCTGTCCATATATACATCTTAATCTACATGAACAGGTCACATAAACAGTCCAACCTCAATAAAATTCGTATATACATTCCTCAGGTGGTCATATACATTAGTTATGTAAATATATACATCTTGATATGGAGAAATAGGTCACATAAACAATCGCGACACAACAAATTGCGTATAAACATTCCTCAGACCATCATATACTCAATTACCTTACATATATACATATTGCTCTGTAGGTTTAGGTCACATAAAAAATTTACACATAAATTCACGACATATACTAAATCAAAACAACCATATACATAATCGAAAAAATATATACAAACATTACCCGATGTCATATTGATCTGTAGGACCGCTCGAGTTACGGTGGCCGGCGTAATTTTGTGTGTATTCCGGCGACTAAGAGGTGGCCTATTCACAAAACCTGTATTTATTATCAAATATGAAGGTCACCGGTGAAAATTATAACAATTGAAAAATCATAAAACCTATATTCACGATTTCGGATCTCCGCAATGGAGGTGGCCGGTTTTCTCGATTTTGGAAGACGGAAGCAATGGAGGTTGCCGGTTTTTGGTAGACGGAAGCAATGGAGGTGGCCGGATTTGGAAGTCGGAATCAATGGACGATATGGTGGCCGGCGATTAGACGAAAGCAATGGAGGTTGCCGGTTTTTGGTAGACGGAAGCAATGGAGGTGGCCGGAGTTGGATGTCGGAAGCAATGGACGATATGGTGGCTGGCGATTTTGGAATGATGCTCTGACGATTTTCCCCGATTTTGGAACTGCCTGCATACTAGAATAGATTTGTTTTTATTTTCCCAAAATATATTTTTGGTAGTTACAATAATGGGAGAAGATTTCTCCTATTTTGATTTTTTCTCTCTTTTTTTATTTTTGGATATTATAGAAACAAATTCCACCATCCATCACTTGTTCTCTATAGAAGGTTGTTCATTATAGAATCTATATATATATATTTTTCCCAAATAGTAGGATTGTATGTTATATGATTGTCATATGAATGAATCCTTTATTCTAATTGGGAACCCTACATTAACTATAAATATTAATTCATTAGGTTTTTTATTTCAGGATTTCGTAAATATTTCAAAAGTTTAATTTTTCACCTTGGGTAATAGTTTTTCCACCCTCGCACCCTAAATTTTTTCCACCAAAAAATAGTTTTCAAAAACACAATTGTTAATGAGGTAACCAAATTCTGAATCACCTTAACAGCGCCGCCTAGGAGATCAAAGAAGAAGAAAATTAAGACAAGATCACCTCCTTGGCACTTTCACAAGGTTCTTAACTAATTCATGATTAGAAATAACTTTTTTTTTAGGACGTATCCTCTAAGCCACGACATAAAAAAATCATAATTAGTACATTATTTAAGATATTTTTAATGAATTTATCATTTCTCTTTTAGGGTTTAGTTTCTAAAAAATTCATAAATTAAGGATGTACCCCTAGTACACACTATAAAAAAAACGACTAAATAATAAGTTAAATGCACGAAATGAACTCTAAAGTAAACCTTTCTTATGTTTTTTTTGGGTCGAAACCTTTCTTAAGTTTTTTTGTTGTGCATTACTAGCCTATATATTTACCACCTCTCGTATCATGGTTCCCAAAAGCTACATTACTTATTTTGATTCTTAGAGATAGAGAATTGGATTGAATCGAGATATGGTTTTACTCATCTTGATAAGGAGGCATCTTCTAAATTAAAAATAAAAAATAAAAAACAAAGAACAAATGTTTTCATTTGTACATTGGAATACGAATAGTGGCAATATATATCCGAGATTTGATCATCATGATTGAGCCTGACCTATACAGAATGTAATTTTATTCGGCTCCCAAATTGACGAAGCAACAAACAAATAGATAGCCATCGTGATTAAATTCGGAAGACGTAACTTCTTTCCCCTTCATTCATTTCATTTCATTTCATTTCATTTCATTTCATTAAAAACCCACGAAATTTCCTCCCTATTTTCGGGCCTTTTGATTGGTGGCTTGGCGCTCTACTGCAAAAATCTTTATTCGTATCCTAGTGCTTCTTTTGCTGTCTTTTTATGGCCTTTGATTTCAACTTTCTTAGCCATTTGGTCTTAATGAACATGATGGGGTACAAAAGCCATGACTTTCCATAAAGCTATTTAGATCTTCTGACGTGAATTCGATCGCAATCGTCATTTGTCGAGACGTCCTGACAAAAGATATACACACTTTCGGTTTTCAACCTTCTTCATCACTTTTCATTGTTCATACATCTCATTTGCTCATCTCTGACAAGCCCAATCTAGCACAGATCTTGCACAGTATGTTAAATAATAAACTCAATCAACTGTAGAATTCAACTAAAAAGGAGATCTGAGTTCAAGATTTTTGGAAATGTTTGTCTCCTGATCAGAAAGGGGTTCAAGACAAGAGACAACAACCTCTATTATACATTTTATCTGATCTATAACTTGACAACATTGTCTGCATCAATTGATCACTTGCACTCAACCTCACGAAATACAAACCTAGAATAATTTATGGAACCAAAAAGGACAAACTTGACAAAAACTACCCCCTGAAGAATTACCCACAGCTATATCTCAAACTTCACATGAAAATCACAAGAACAGCCCTCATCTGCAAAATCTCAACTAGCTGTTCACTCAATTGTACAATGGGCTGCTTCTTCTACAAAGAGAGCCTGACTCCGTAGGTCGTCTTACACATCACCATCTCAACACAGGTGAAATTATTGAGACTGCTTGGCTTACCAGTTACCAGTATCATAATTCCTGGACTGAAATCTTTCCTTGGGTTGATCATGATTCATGACCCACCAACTTTGAGTCTTGAGTAAGTGCTATTTCGTATGTGCTCTGAAAATTTTCTCCCAAGGATACAGATCACAGGCGCAGGATGAATCTATGTACAAGTGTCCTGGAATAAATATTTTACTTCAGCTGCTGAAGTACCCTCTTTACATCCAAGCAAGAGATCCCTTATCATTTGGCACTTGGGGACGGCCTCTAGTCGGTGTTGCAGGGCGGTTTGCATTTAGCTCCTGTTTAGGTTCAAGAATAAATGAAGTAAAATAAGGACGATCTATAAGTAGCGAATGCACAAAACATTTATAGCCTTGTTTGGTAATCCATGTGGATTTTATGGTAACAACTAAGTTTTGAAATTTGTGCTGTGTATCCATTTCTCGTTAAACATAATTGCAAATAAGTATTTACAACTTAAAAAGTGACTACAATGTGGACAAAGGAATCCCTAAAATACGAGATTCAGATTCATTAAAGATACTTTACCTGCATCCATGTATCATCTGTGTGGTCAGCTGAAGTTTCTGATGATCCCATAGGAGGCAAGGGATGGATGAGTTTTGGAACAACCACCAAGTCTCTACCAAGAACTAATATAGCTCCTGCATTATTTGCAGTTCCTACAAAACAAGCAATAAATTTTTTAGCGCTTGAATATAGGTGGTTCTAGAAACTTGCAACTTATATGGAAGATTAATACATACAGCAGAAGTCCACATACCACAGTAGTTGGTGGCTGAAAACAGCGTAATCAAATGCCCCTGGGCAAAACGCTCAAAGCCATCCATTACGCATTCATGTGCACGTACAATCAATTGAAGATCGTTGTTGTTACAGAATTCAATAACACGATCAGGCTGCATAGAAAAAATGCAAATATAGCGGGTCAAATAAAATACAAGCTTTTATATTGCACACCTATTGCAGTTTGTTTTGTACATCATATTTCAAAATTATAAATAACATATTGTAAGATACGGAAAATTTATTGCTATAATTCTGTCTTCATACTCCCACCGACTGAAAATTTATAAATAGAGAAGTAAATACCCCATATGTGACCAGACCAGGGCCCCTGGCATTTGGTCGCAATCCTTCAACACTGTCGTTCTCTGTTGGATCAGACCTGAAAAGAGTTTGTTAAAAAAAAAATTAAGCGGGTAGAAAAATCAATAAACTTCTACAATGATCACATAGAGGAAAGGTAGCAATACCACAACAAGTCCATGAGGACGATTGATCCTGCTTCCATAGTGATTGGACGCTGAATATTCTCAATCTGCTCTACATGACTTATAGACCGTCCAATTCCACCATGCATGCAGATTATTTTCTTCTCAATAAGAGCTGCTAGAGGAAGCCAGTTAAACAATCTGTTTACCCGGTGCCATGCCCAGATCCCATCTCTTTCACCCTGTTTAAAATATCAGGAAAGTATGAGAAATACACCCTTTGAAATTTCATTTTCAGATATGCACACAAGGTCATACCATTCGCTCAATGCATTCAATTCTAAATCCAAAAAGAGCATTGATGTCTGCCGCTTCATGATTGCCCCGAATTAAATGTACATTGTTGGGATGCTCAACCTGTAATATTTTGCCAGGAATGCTCTTAGCACATTATTGACTAATTGCAACACAGCAAAATCTCAAAATATGTAGCATGGCTGAAATCAGTGATACCTTTAAGGCAAGTAAGAGAATAATGGTCTCCAAGCTATGCTGCCCTCGATCAACATAGTCTCCCAGGAATAGATAATCGATATATCTGGGGTACATACACACATGTAGAGAATCATAATCAGATGGAGAAGCATATAGATAAAAAAGTACATAATTATAAAGGCATTTTCAATTAAAAACATAAGAAAACAAGTATAGTGATGTGAGAGTATCCCATTATGAAAGCCTAATATATATTAAAGAAATATGCACTTACGCTATGTCTCCTGCTGTTGATGGAGAACCATACTCGTCAAAAAGCCTCATCAGATCTCCAAATTGTCCATGCAAATCACCAAAGATTTTGATAGGAGCCCTAAGCTGAAGCACACTTGGCTCACTGGAAAAAATTCTTTCAGCACTGTCACAAAGCTCTGCGATCTCACTGCAGTCTAAGAAAAACTGTCGTCGAACTGGAGGCTTCCAACCACGAGGCTTCAAAAGATGTGCAAGGACCTGGTGCAATGTTGATGGTTGCATAGTAAATTAAAGGACATCACATGTGTAAATAATCAAACAGAACAAAAACATAGCACCAAAATAAAAAGTACAAGATATAGCATATGGTAACATTACCAAACATATCAACTATGAGATCGACCTGTTAATAATTTTGCATAATAAAATCAGAGCTCAAGAAACTACACCTAGCACTCCCTAGCAGTTTATCAATTGCTGTAATGGGAATTACAGGAACAGAGCAGCCATCTTTCTCATGTTTCTCGGTCCACAAATGAACTTACTACTTCAATTGGTCTAAAAAAGATTACCTTCTTTGATAAACTATTGATGGAAATCTGCCTATCCAACAACTTCCTCGCTGCAGTAGCGCTTTCTGGTGTTCCATAGCTGACCCGTCTACCTTCATTCTCAAACTGATCAATTGATAGTTGTCTAACCATGCCACCCAAAGCACCACCAGTCTCTGCAGGGACAACAACCTGAAACACGCAAAACACAATATGTACCACATTTGGTTATTTAAAAGAAGTTTTTGTGCACATAAATCTTGAGGACTCAATTTATCAAATCTCATACAGATATGTAAACTTTCAAATTTCACATTGTAGTTTTATGCATGCCTAAAAAACTATTTAGACTTTCACTTCTTCAATAAATTCCACCCAGCAATTTTAAACTTTGTACTCTGAACCAATCCAAACATAAATTAATAAGAAGAAGTTGGAATTTGCCACTGACAGCTCGGTGATGCAGTCTAATGCCAGCAGGAGGTGTGATGTTATTTGTTGTAGAGTCTGGCTTGCTTAAGGTTGACATTTGTGTACCACTAGGTGTTGCCTCAGCACCTCTATCTCTATCTGGAAGTTCAACTTCACCATTAACTTGTCTCACTTTAGCAGCAGCTAGTGTATGCTTAATGGCTTCTGCTTCTGCCGCAGAAGCTTCAACCAGTGACTCCACACCTTTGTTAAGCCTCCTGGAAAAGTGAAAAACAGCTAACAGTTGAGATATCTGGAAACTAAGCCTATAACTTACATTTTTTACCCCAAAGAAAACGCACTCAACATACCTATGCGCTTGAATCATGGCATTCTCATGGCTTATATCAGCATACATATCACCATTTACTGGAGGGGCAACAGGACTCCCAAGAACAACTGAACCATCAGGAGTAGCATCAGAATCAGATTGTGTAGTTCGGTCATCTGTAAGGCCATAACTCCCTGGCAAGCGTCCTGGGGGTAAATAAGATGCAGCAGCTGCAGCTGCAGCATGTGAGGCTGCAGTTGTTGTCTCAGCAGCAGCAAGATCTTCAGCAACCAGTAAATCATCAAGCAACACCCCTATAGCACAGATTATGGCAGTGACAGATCATCAAGACCTCCAAGGAAAGCATAAAGTTTGCTATGATGTAACTAGTCAATTAAACTACAGCACGAGTATGAGATAAGGAATAAGCACAAACTAAAATATGTTACATTCAACAAAAGTTAAACAAATCAAATCTGATACATGCCCAAAAAAACATAAGCATGTATAGACACACAGGGTTCAGAACCTTTTTGCGAGCTGGGTTCAGAACCTTTTTTATTATACCTATTGCATACTGAAAATCAGCAGAGTTTAATCTCCTTTTACTTTGCACGTATAACCTATTACAATGAGTTTTGAGTATTGGTTGAAATAGAACTTAACAATGCATATTCCAACTGCAGGACATGTTACATAGTCAAACTAAGAAAACACATGCAGCTGAAGTCCAAAATTGAGTAGAAATGAACCAGTCACATAACTAAGCAATATGACATACTAAAGGTCTTAAATAAGAAAATAGATCATGTCATGAAATCAGCATCATGTCTTACCACCACGTAAACCACCATATATAAAGATCAAGTCACCAACTGCAGCAGCAGCATGTCGGCAGCGTCTTGTTAGTTCAACGGAAGCATCACCTCCAGCTGCATCAGCACTGTATCTGCCTGTCCTAGGACTAGTAACAACAGACTGCGTGTCACACCAAACTCCAGCTGCCGTATCCAACACTATAAATAAACAGGCAGAAGTGAAACTATGTACAGAGACTACACAATTTTGATGCCATTACAAAAGGTATACATATCATAAAGAAATGGCCCATAAGTAGATCCTGACATTCTAAACCAACTCTAAAGGAAGAAGCAACACAAAGAAGACTTCAAAACATGAACAGCATTGCTGCTTCATGTTAATTTTAACTAAATACCATTAAATAGAAACTTTTTTCAAGGAAACTGCAATAAAATAAATATACACTTATTGTGAAACAGTCCAGCTTCACCATTATATTCAATAGAAAAGATTGACCTTTATTGTAAGAAATGCACAAAGAAATAGGCTTCCAATCCATAATGAAGTACACCACCACAAATAATCAAGATCAATAAGATAACAAGGAGAACCTATCAGAATCATATACCAGCAACACTTGACGAATCCTCCACCATGCGCCCACCACCAAGCGCCCCACCAGATACATGTAGCCGTGCATTTACAAAAACCTATATATTATAATTTCAAGTTACTGTTGTGGAGAATGTTCTTGGGGGAAATGAGAGAAAAAACAAACCGCACCGCAGCATGCTGATATCTTGGAGATGGTGAAACACCAGGGGCAATGGCCCATTCCCAACGACCATCCCTATGTTTAGCAAGTCCATATGCACTGGGTAGTGGCTGTGAATATATCACCAATATAATACATACATGAGCTTGTGCATCTGATGACATAACTATCTTATGTCACACAATATCAAGAAAGAATCTATCATATCTGAATAGAACTAAGTAAAAGCGGCACTACAGTTGCCTCTATGACCGATACCTATTCACCTGATTTTCCTAGAAAAGTCAATAACTATTGGCACATACAACCTCTATAAATAATTCTACTAATGTCACATGAGAGCAAGGTCAAGCCAGTAGCATGCAAAAAGAATTGGTAATGATGCATGTTCGGCTAATACATGCACTGAACAGGTTTGATAAGGTGATAACAAAACAACTGATAAGGTGATAGTGTTGCTATTATGGATGCTTAATAGTGCAAACTGTGGGATGCCAACCATGCAGTACAATTGAGCAGTGGACTATCAGGGAGTATCCCTCAACAGATATGCAGAAATAACATGTTATATGAGTAGCTAATGCATATCTCTGGACTCATAATCCCCTATTGATATCTGCAGTACACATAATGTTCTTATCATCAACCAACTGCACCATCAGTGCATGATTTCCTCTTGGCTCCTTGCCATACACTGCCACAACTAGAGAAGATCATTCCAATTACATACTCCTACAACTTTCCGAATTCTCCCATGTTCTTTATTTAAGGTTCAACCTTCCCAAGTTCAGACTAATGCTTTGTAAGGATCACTTTAACTAGAATGATAAGCCTTTGCCACCATATCAGGAACAAGTTGTTGTGTTTAATTAAGTATAGTATACAAGCCGGCATGTTATAATGTCCAAACAGGTTGTAAGCACAGCTTGAGAATAGCATATAGAAAAAAAGAATTTAATCACTTACAATGACTTAATTAAATCCTTTCCAACTATCTGGCACTAAATTTATCACTTAACCTCATATGATGCACCAAATCAGAAGAATCTACAAACATTGCCACTATACTATGAACAAGCTGATAGAATGTTATAAATAGTACAGTGTAATTTTGCCAAGAATACATTGTCTACAAACTCGACTGACAAGACAGCTATGGCTTAACACATAAACACAGCTATGGCTTTCCTAAGGAGATTTCCCTCACATATAACTAGAATATAGCAGCCAATCAGCCACCCATGTCACAAAATATAAACAAATTTCAAAGCTAGCGAATATCCATGCTTGAAACATATTATAAAACATCTCTACTAAACTAGAAAAAGTTCCCAGTTCTTGTAAGATATAATTGACAAAATCTTTAATATATTCAATTTTTTAGATATGCGTTCGATCCTAAGTAATTGCAAGAGGACACATATCAAAAAAGTCTTAGTACTTCTCCACAGCAAACTATAAAACTCACCACACTACTTGCATCCCTTCCTCCGCAAAGCAAAAGAAGGCCATCTGAACGTGCACTTGCTGTGGCATACCTGATCATAATCAAACAAAAGCATGAGAACATTACCAAGATTTAAACTTCCGTCTCCTGTTCTGAGGAGACCAAGAACTGAGTTACTGATGCTTAATAAACAGACAAATTGATTGGACACGTCAAATTAATTACAATGGCATTCAGCAGTCTGTTTAATCACAATTTACATTTAACCATGCATGTAACTATTAGAAATGACATGTAAATACCAGCAAAATGAATCTTAGGCGCTACAGCTACGACCACTAAATAAAAGATGCTTTGAGTCAGCAAAATAATTAACTAGCTGCAAATTCACTAGATTGAAAATACTCGTACATCAAAGTGGAAGTTTTCACACCCCTAGGTTAAGAAGGAAATTTGTAATCAAAGCTCTAGAAGCTAAGTATAGCAGCATAAAAAAGCACAGCAAGGACAGCTGAAAGACTAGCATTCTGACAGAGCAACTTGTAAAATCACATATATCAAGGTTCATAGACATTTAAAATTTCCACCATCAGACAGTCAAACTAAAACCTAGACCCAGTCTAAGTAAGGGATTGGCATAGAAGTGATGTGTTAATCACTTAATAGACATAAAGCACCATATGACTACTGAATGACAACAAGGAAGAACTTACATGCATGGAGGAGGACCTTCACCTTCAGGTTCCAACTTCCTCCATTCATATGGTTTAGCCGCTGTATCCAAAGCCCAGACGTCTGCTAAAGGTCGCTTCCCTGCAACACATTCATAAAATATCAGTGTTAATATACCATTTTATGGAATACAAGACTCAAGTCTAGCCTAGGGTAACTTCCTAACCATCATTTCCACCAATAGCCATCAGATATCTTTGTCCCACAAGAGCCATAACATGTCCATAACGTGGCCCAGGACCAGGCCCTTGGACAACAACCCTGAGAAAGTAAGGCGTGAGTCAGTTTTTTAACTAGCTGAAACACCAAGATGATTGTGTAGTGCAGAACAATGTAGCAAGACTAAGCATCATTTCCAGCATCTAACCTATGCCATCGAGGCCTTTGCTGTGTGAGGTCAAGAACATGAAGATCCTCAGCAGATAAACCTGCTGGACCTATGCCACCCTATCAAAAGAAGTTTATCAATGCAAATTAAAAAAAATGAGCCAAATTACAAACAATAAACAACAAATACAACAAAGTAGCCACGTGTAAGATATGCTAACCTGGATAACAACCATAGTTCCAACAGCAGTAGCCACGTGTGCAGCCCTTGGTGTAGGTGGTTCTCCGATGGGATTAATCCTAGACAGTTAAGTTAAATCCTTTAGTTAGCACTTAACATTAACAAAAATGAGTGAACACACAATAAAGTAGCGAGTCTAGTGACCGCATCAAGAAATGCAGCAGCAGCAGCGACCTCTATGATACAGATAAACCATGCACAGATTCTCATGCTTACCTGGACCATTTATTAGTCAACACATCATAGGAATGAATATCGGCTGTAGCACCAGCTAGTCCTGCAAGACATTTTGGCAACAATCTCACATAGCATTCTTTGTGGTAGTATCAACATCAAAATTATCCCATAAAAACAAGTACCAAAACCAGAAAGAGAACATATAACTATGTGAGGTTTTGTTTTGTGTGCATTGATTGATACTAATAACGGAACATGTCCATTAATTCAGGAATAAGGGCAATGAGGAGCAGAAAGACCCTGATGTGGACATAAATTACTGCCACTTTTTCAACATTCTTAGAGTTAACTATCATATATCCAATTTTGAAAAAAAAATATTGCTTTCCGAAAAAGGACACTTTCCCAAATTAGAACTAACAGCAATATGTTGAACGCATTGACTAACATGTGGAAAGAAACTCCTAATGGAACAACACCATGTTCAATTCAATGCATCATAACAACAGTCCAATTGTTTTCTACTTATATTAATACTGTCCACATCAGTTGCTGATATAGCTACCAAAACTCACTAGCAGTCCAGCCAAACTAGGGTTCCAACCAGAGCAAGCTACAGGATTCAGCATACAGATAACAAATCAAGCCAACAGAGAAACATGTAACATACTGATGCCAGCGCTTCCGGCCGACGACGGAGTCCCCGAAGCCGCCGAATTCCCTTCAAGCGCCGTGGCCCCACCGAACAATATCAACCTCTGTCCAATGTACCCCGGCGTCCCCTCCTCCCCCACGGCGGGCACAGCCGTGAGAGTATGGCCACACCTCGGCCCAGGCCCGTCGTCCTTCTTCTCTATGATTGCATTCACCACCGTATACGTCGGCGCACACCGTGGCCCCGCCCCCGGCGTCACCGGCGACGACTGCTCGGCCTCCTTCTCCGCCGAAGGCGTGGAAGCCGAGCTGTGGTTCTGCATCGAATCTTGATCAGTATCCGACCCCATCGAAGAATCGACCTCCATGAAACTCAGCTCACAACGACTCTAAAACCTCAAAAACAAAATCCTACAAATCAATACACTCGGTCAATCCAGATCGGAGCCTGCGCTGGCATAGTTTCGGATTTCGGATCAGCAGGTGGGGCCAAGGTAGATCAAAGGCCCCAGAAACTTTACCATAAGCGTTCAAGAGACCAGAAAGCCGATCAGAACCCTAGCTCTCACAAATCGTTTTCAAATTGAACTCTTCAGCCGCCGAAATCGAAAGCCAATTCAGAGGGAGAGAAGAACTATTTCTGACCTCCCTCTTCCAATCTTTCGCGAGCTCGAAGTAAATCGAAACCTCGCTCGCTCGCTCGCTCTCTCTCTCTCTATATCTGGATTTCTCTTTCCTCTTTTTCCGTTTTCCCCACACCGATGTCTGCTCTGCCAAATTGTCAATCAATTTCTCTCTCTATAAATTCCTGCGTTTAATACTGTGTTAACTCTTTTTTTAATGATTATTTTGCCAATCCAAACACTTTATGAGTTCAATAAATCACACTGTAGCGGTAAATAAACTAAACCTACACGTAACGCCGCCGAGTAACGGTGGAAGAAACGGCAGAACAGTGGCCGGAGAAATTTCAGAACGGGCTAAATGGGTTAAATAAGAAAAGGGAAATTTATATATTAATTTTTCTTGATTAGTTTATCACAGTATTTTATAACGGAGTAACTAGCAGATACAGTGAAATACAGTTGGCTTGGCCCTTGGGGCAAGATATTTTGTGTTAATTTATTAGAGGGAATAAAAATGTAACGACAAACAACAAAAGAAGACATGGAAAGGAAATGAATGCTAGGGTTTACATACACACTTACATGGGTATGATGTCCAGGTGAGGTGGAACAACCTGTGCAAAGCCACATGGAAAGTCCACATGCCACACCCTTTTTCTTGTGTACTTTTTTTTTTTTGGTGAAGTTTTCTTGTGTACTAGTACTACATGATATCTTGATTTTTCTTTTTATGGATTGAGATATGAATAAGATATTTTTTTTATTTTGGTTTTCAAGTGTTTGTTAGTTGCATTTAATGCACTTCTGAAATCATAAGGTGGCATAATGGTAGTGGTAAGACCGTAAGAGATACAAAAAACAGAAGATACATTTCCAAACACATCATACTTAACAATGCCATTATGAACATATAAATACTAACAATATACTCCCTCTGTCCCGGTTTGTTTGTCCAGTATTCCTTTTCGGGCGTCCCCTTTTGTTTGTCCACTTTCCATTTTAACAAGATTTCACTTCAGTGAACCCGACGCGCAGTTTTGAAACCTGCTTTTGGTACTCCGGAAAAACAAATCTTGATCGGCCCTCTTGATCTTGTGCTTTCCTCTGATGTGGAAGAAGGGAGGAGATTCTCGAACGAGGGAAAACCGAGCCAATTGGGGGTGGAATAGAGGAGGACCTCCACAATTACAAGATTTTCTTTCGTAAGACTAAGACCGATACAATTCTAATAAGATCTCCTCTTTGGCAGGAAGGATTAAGCTAACAAAATGAATCAATCACTTCAGGACAAGAAAGCGGGTGACCCCGACCGAGAATTCTTTCCAAGTCGAAATGTTCGGAACAGAGAACTTACAATAATACAACGCCACATTCTCCGAAAATTGAGGGAGTTCCTCTTAAATGAATGAATTTTTTTGAGAGACTAGACCAGGTACGAAGAATGAATCTATATCTGTGCACGGAAGTTGCTATATCCACTCTTTTATCTCCATTATTCCACTCTCTCACCTACTTTATCTCTTTTCACCTCAATCAATCACATCTTTTACCCATACTATTCAACTCTCTCACCTACTTTATACCAACTTTTCCAATTACTCATACTATTTTATACCGTTCTTAAAACCCGCGCAAATTGTCCTTTTGGACAAACAAAAGGGGACGGAGGGAGTATTACAAAAAAACAGCTCTAAAAAAAATCAGGATAAACTATGCTATTAGCATACGTTACCAGACAAGCTAGGCTTTTTCAAAAGCATAGGAAAGCTTTCCAACATATCCATCAACTACACCAATCAAAGCAAATAATAAAAGCAAATGGTCTTAGCATCACAAGGTATAAAAGTAATACTTATGTGATAAAGGAGTAATATATATGAACCAAATACCTAGACCCGGCAGAAAGTGACCCGAACCCGAAATCCGAACCGAACCGACCCGAAATTGGACCCGAACAACAAAAAATGAACAATCCGAACACGACCCAGACCCGAACTGAACCCGAACCGAACCGAACAGCACCCGAACCGAACTGACCCGAACTAAACCTGAACCGAACTTCACCCGAACCGAACTGCACCCGAACCGAACTAACCCGAACTAAACTTGAACCGAAATGACCCGAACCGAATTGCACCCGAACCGAACTGACCCGAACTAATTTTTATAAACACAAGTTACATTCCTCGTTCAATGCTCAATTAGCTTTTATTGTAATATTTTCTATATAATTTAACAATATGCAATCAAAATCAAAATGACACCAATACCATAGTGGTAATCTCTTCCTTCAATAATTCGAACGTTTGGAGTTCAAACCTCGAAAAAAATTCATCCAAGAAAGTGTATTACATAATAAAATATTCATATTAATAATTTTAAAATATTTAATTAACATTAATAAGGTGTTTATAATTTAGTAAATTTACCAATGATAAATTACTAAAAAAAAAAATTAAAATTTGTTTCATGGGTCATGGGTAATTGTAAAAGGGTGGAGTGGTAAGTGGGCTAAAATGCCCACATGTAGAATTACATCTAAATCGTAGAGTTGTAAACTTATAAGTTGTAATTTGTTTCATGCGTAGTTGTTAGACCCATTTTAGAGTTGTATTTTGTTCTTCTCGTACGTATGTATATGTATATAATGTAAATAGTAATTCATTTTTTTAATTAACTAAGTAGAAATTAAATCTAAATTTTTGTCAATAATATGTAGTAACTATGTTATATTACAAGACACATTAAAGTACTCATTAAAGTGCCCAAACCTTCTATGTTAAAAACTCACCGTTGCGGGTGATCTTATAATTAAAAAAAAGTTGAATCCAAATACCACCCGAATCCGAATTGACCCGACCCGAAATGATCCGATTCGAAGCAATCCGAAAAGGACCCGAACCGAACTAGACCCAAAACCGAACATCCGATCCGAACTAATCCGAAATATTACAATCCGAAACGACCCGAACCCGAACTAGAACCGAACCCGAACAACATCCGAACCCGAACCCGAACCGAACCGAACAAGACCCGAAATAACTATTTGACCCGAATTGACCCGAACCGAACAACCCGATCCAAACTGACCCGAACAACCCGAATTGCCAGGTCTACAAATACCCCTGTCCAAAAGTACATTTTTTAGAAAAAAAAACTAAAGTTAAAAAAAATGCTCATTCAAAACTTCCTGTAAAGCTTAGACACATGATTACTGAGCTCTCGAGCTTGTACACATGACAAGATCTTCACAAGCATACAGCAGAACCAAGCTACATCCCATTATTTTATGCAGCCCAACAAGAGCATCATAAAACATATAAAAGTCATAATATAACATCGTACACAGCATCTGATGCCCCACGTCCTGAACTTAGCCTAGCCAAGATCAACAGCAAGATCTCAAGAGGCAGGACCCACGTTGACAGGCTTCTGAAAGACTCTGACAACAGGCATTCCATCGCCATCATAATTAGCAGCTCTCCATGATCGATCCTTCTTCCTCTGAGGCTTCTTGTGCTGTTTGTGTGCTGCGGTAGGCGCCTTCTTCTTCACTTTAGCCTTATCTTCAGCCAATCCATTGACAACATCAAAAGACTCGAGGTCCTTCATTACATTTTCAGGAATGGACCCACTAGCATCAGCATCAACTAAAGGTGAGCTTTCATCATCAGATAAATCAGATGCATCAGATTCTTCTTCTGAAGATATTTCATCCTCTTCCTCCTCTTCATATGACATTCCAGGTGGCAATTCAAAATGGGGTAGTTTCCCATCAACATAATCTTTCAACATTATTCTGGCAGCCTTGGTCTCATCAGGAAGCCCACTAGACCCGACATAGCCTCTAGAAGCACAGTATGATCTCAATAGCTCTGAGGCTAGAGGAGGCCGATTTTGTGGCTCATAGGACTTTGGCTTTGGAAGGCTAATCTTATAAACTGCTTCAATTGCACGTCTTGGAACTCGGTCAGCAACCACCTGAACAGCATCTCTGTGAGCGGTCATCCTGTCAATAGGAAGAACTCCACATGCAATCATCTCGTATCTTGAGCTAGTAAAAGATGGGAACACCAGTCCAGGGCAATCACATAAGGTGAGTTTTTCAGATATTATTATAGTTTGGAAATGTTTAGTCTTTCCAGGTGTGGATGTGACTCCGGTACGCTTTTCACCGACTAGAGCATTTATGGTTGAGCTCTTACCTACATTAGGATAACCCACAAAACCGACAGTCACAGAACCAGATGAAGATTCAGAAACAGAGTTAGTGGAGCCGACATGCATTCTCCTAGATGCTATGTCCTCTGCCTCAGACTGTAAGCGGGTAAGAAGTTCATCCCTGCCATAGATTTTCACATCAAGGGTATCATCGGATTCTTCAGGAATGGCCTCAGTCTCCATTGTTATGGTGGGCTTTTTGCCATCAAGAGTTGCAGTAGCAGCTTTGGCTGACCAGAATAGAAAGAGGACACCATGATCACGGAAGTATTTAGCCCATTTTACCCTGTGGAAGAAAAGCATCCAGGCAACAATTAGAAACAAAATAAAAAATAAATTCTTCAAAACGGCGTCAATATTTAAGAACTGCCGAAAGACACACCTGACATTATACGGTAGAAGGTCAGCCTTGTTCATGAGAAGCAATGTCCTCTTGTGCTCATCAACCTCCTTCACATATGCCTACATCACAAGAAAGTTAATCCCATGTCTATATAGCTAAAACAAAATCACAATACACAATAACATGAAGTATGATGCTCAAGCGGATTCCCCCTCCTCCCCTTCAAGCATTAGTGTTTGGTGATTCAGTTAAATCCAATCACAGTGTATCAGATAACTTCATTCACAATGGATCTAATTTCAAAATTATAAAATAAAAAATAAACAGAGGTGCATTGCATAGTGAGACGTTCTCCTTGTGCCAGATATACTATTTTATTTACTAGGCACATTTTTTATATAAAAAAAAAATTTAAAAACTATGAATCAGCATCAATACTCATATAATTCTGTTTCACTGAGTAAATCAAATCATGGTGTCAATAAGAAGAAGCTGAAGAGCCATCTGCACAAAACAAGCTTCAGGATGGCAATGGTACCATATCTCTCAAGACTCTTAACCTTATCCTTAGGCTTGGGGTATCATGTTATATGTACAGGTTTTTGCACTCAATTTCAGATACCAATTAATTAGAACAGCTTGTTCAAATGAAGCTAACTCCTATGACTCCTTGACCTAATTAGAAGATTTTATTCACATGAAGCTAACTCCTATAACTCCTTGACCCAATGAACTTGTAACAAAAATAAGCATTTTATTGTAATAACAATATTCACTGGTGTATTCTGTTCTCTACATCAGAACATTTTGACAGCCTGGGTAATTGATTACTCAATTTACCCTCCAACTTCTGTATTATGATGAGAAGGGGAATACAGGTTTACCCCTTACACCACACATGCAGTCAATAATGTAATGAATAAATGTGCAACAGAAAAATTAGTACCTCAAGATCAGGACATCGGTAGAACATGGGATCTCTTGCATCAACAACGGTGACAAGCTGAGATACAAAATAAATCAATATTTTTATGAGATTGTTATATAGAATCATTACTAGCAGAAGTATCACAAACGAATGCAGTGTTCAAGATGGAAAAAGAAAATCAAAATGAGCAGAAGAAGGGCATGCATATAAGTGTTGATTACAACAACTATATTCTTCAACCTGCAAACACATGCTTGTTTAAGCAAATACAAGTGGTAAATCAAATTACCAGATCACTACGTTCAATGACCCGCCAAAGCTGCCTCCAGATGTCAAGGTTCTTCTCAAATGGAGTAAGAACAAGCCTTTCATTATCCTCAAGCCTAAAAGATTTGAAAATAATATCTCTGATTATAAAGCCCAATAATGAAAACCGATATAAACCACGAAATATTTCAATAATCCTAGAAATCAAATTTTCTACAGCACAAGAAAAACAGTGCTTGTCTCAACATCACAAAACTTACTTTGCAAGACCTCTGCGCCAAATGAGGAAGGCTTGTTTTTCATTGGTATCAAGCTCTTCTGGCGTCATACGAGCATTCCACGGAGGCCTGTATAAACAGAAGAATCCCAGAATTATTCATACTAGCAAAAGGGGGAAGAAGCCTTACAGAAAGTAATCACTAGCTTCAGAAGAAAAGGATCAATCACCTGCGAGGAACACGAATGCTGCTAGCATGCAAGGCCTCTTCCTTCTGTTGTTGTACTCTCTTCTCTTCCAGTGTACGGCCATCAGCACTAGAACCACCATCCCTATTCTCATCGAAAACAAATAGACACGACTAGCTAAAATTAGGTCAAAATTATTACAGCTACTGCATTAAAACCCTAGCAAACCCTTCACTATACGAATTTCAACCAATAGCAAACAACCACCATGAAATCGACAGATTACACCAAATTATCGCCATAGAAAACAATTCAATCAACCAGAAAAGCTAGCAGGGGAGAGAAAAGCATACAAATCGATAGCGAGAGAAGGAGTAGGGTGGTCGGCGTTGAAGAGGAGCTCGGCCTCCTCGGCGTTCTCTATCACGGTTTCGATATCGGTGACTTCAGTAACGGACTCGAGAACCTTCTTGCGTTGTAGCCTGCCCTTCTCCTTGGCCAATTGGACCATGTGATTGTGCTTCTTCACCAGCGCTCTCCCGAGCGCCGTCTTATCGTTCTTCCCCATGCTCAGAGAACAATCGACGGTCTCCTCCCAAAAGACGGCAAAACCCCTATAATTTCAGGTCTCTTGCGAACGTATAGCTTTTCGATAGATGAAGAAATGGAGGTGGCGCGTTTTTCCCTTGCAAGGGTTTCCTAGCGGCCGTTTGTACTTTGTATGGCGGTGGAAGATGAGAATGGAACTTTACTTAAATTGCAAAAAGTAGCACAAATTTTGTGGGTTGAGTGGATATTGCACTTTAGCACTTAATAATTTTTCTTTTTAAATCAATAATTGATTGGTCTAATTTGATAACCAAAAATATGGTGATCTAGGCATGGACAATTGTAGAAGCTTCAACCAATTATACAAACTTTTGCCACTTTTTGAATTTTCTTTTGGTTGCAGAAATTTAGCGACCTAGGCATGGACAACTGTGTAAGTATACGGCGTAATTGCCCTCAAGTTGAAACATTCAGCAAAATTATTGAATAGATCGTCTTACAAAGAACCATTATATAACACCAAAATTTGAAACAAGCAAGCAGGAGATTACAATAAGACCCGTCTTACAATAAAATCACAACACTTGTATCCAAACCACTCAACTTATTTTACATACTATTAACAACACAAATGAGAGCAAACCAACAAGAGCCTGAACAATAAACTACGTAGAATTATAACTCATCTGTACCAGCATAAATTAACTGCAGCTTTCATAGAGCAAAAGCTAGAGTTCACACGATCTTATTTCTTCCAAAAACGGAAGATGGTTTGTTTAACACTGCACAACTGACCACTCGGAAGAGCTCAAGGATGGGATTTGGGGCGAGATTTGTAACTTACCGCTCCGAATACTCAAATGCATACAACGTCTATACCTGTAGCAGCAAAGAACAGAGCAATCTGAAAGAAGATGATCTTCCATTTATGAATGCGGGTCAACTGGTTGTTGAGTTGATTTTATGAGGCTTCCATTTGGTTTCTTCTTATCCTTCATTGGCCTCTCTGCAAGTGGTGTCCTTTTGGCTGCAGATTTTGCAGGAGTTTTACCCATTTGAGGTCTTTGATTTGCTGCCAAATACAACACAACATGTATATAATTATCGCCGCGAGAATTCCCAAATATGAATGCTGTTTTTGGATGAAATTAACTGAAAAGAATAAAGCTCTATAAAAGAAGCTAAACAATTAAAATCTAAGAGCGCCCACCTGTGTTTTGACTTTACTGAGCTAGTGACTAGACTACGAAAACTATAATTGTAATAAGCCATGGACTGACCATTATTGGGCAAAGACAGACGCTTCTTAGACAGCTTATCCTGAACTGTGCCTCTCTCCTTTGGATTGCTAAGCGATCTGGTCCCACCGGGTCTAGAGCTGACTTCTTCAACCAAAGAATCAAAAGTTTGTTTCGGCTTTGCCTTCACAGACACTCTTGATGTCTCCTGTTTCTTTGCCGGTTGGGAAGGTGAAGAACCATCAGAGTGAGAAGGCATGACTTTATGACTTGCCAGGTTTGGATAAGGCTCGGAATTCACAGGTTTTTTATTGACTGGTTTCACACGAGTTTTGTGGTCATTCATTCCTTCTGATGCTTCATTATCCGAAAATGTCACTCCATCTTTTAGACTGATATCAAGGAAGCGATTCTCCCAAGGCCGTACAGCCATCCATCTCTCCAACCAATTCCAACCCCAGTTGTTTTCATCAGGCTGGAAGCCAGGAGGAGCTGCTTGCTGTCTTGATCTGGCTTGCCACTGCAATAGGCAAGTATTCATTACAAAATTCAGCACATGGATTTAAAAGGTGACCTGGCATAGTAGGTACCAATAGACTAAAATGTTAGCCGTGTGAGCTTGAAAAGAGTGCTAAATGTCATGATTCATCCTTTTGCACTTGTCATCCACTATACCTCAATACTTAGAGATGGGTGAAACTTAACCAAAATATGCAATGACGTGTAATACAATCCATAGCAATTAATATTGCATGCAGAGTGTAGACACAGTAGCATTACCTGATTAGCCAAAGCATATGCCATAGCTCTCTCCCGTTTAGCTGCAGCCTCCTGTCTCTTCAGTAACTTGGATTGAATTTGTTCTACAGAGCCAACACCGTCACACCATCCATCCTGCAGATCCAGAAGTTAACTAGGAACTAAAAAATACAAAACCCCAAGGCCTCCTTACACGATCAAGGTGAAGGAGAGGTATCAAAAATTTTGAGAGGTTTTGACATCCCTCGGCAACTTTTCAGATGCAAACTCTATCAAAAAAATGTAAGCTTCTACTATACTAAAGAGTAGGGATTGAAGGCTGTCCATCTCCTTTTTCAGTTATAGAGAAAGAAAAGATATCCATCTTCTTTTTCTCAAGCAAAAGGAAATCCTACTGAAGGATAAAGGCAGATTAACACAGAAGAACATACACCTGAAAGCCCAGGCGGAAAAGAGACCAATGATGTGGTTTGACTAATGAATTTCAGTATATTTGATTATAAAGTCACAATGACTTGAGGACTATATCCAACTACTGGCATTGAAAAGATGAGGTCTCCCTAATTGATTGATATATGAGGGGTGGAGGCTGAAAAGTAACATGACCATTCTCTAGTCTTCTCACCTCTATTTCTCGTACATGAGCTTCTTGTAGAATTTGCTGCTGGACTTTCTGCTGTGATGTGTGACTTTCCAATGCTATACGAACACGTCTTGCTCGAACACGAGCCTGAACTCTTACTAAAGCTTGCATACATCTCAATGTTATAGCAGCTTGCTTTCTCACTGCATGGCCCCTAACAAGTGCTTGAAGCCTTACTAATCCCTTCAAAGCCCGTAAAGCACGCCTAGCCTGACGAAATATGCCAACAGATAAGGATATACGCATTTCCCAATCAAAGCAATCCATTGAGCAAAAACATTTATATAAATATGTTTTTATCTAAGTATAAATTTTAAAAAACGTCTAAGTTATTGAATCACTGAATCAAATTATGTAACTAGTTCTTGGAGTCCTTAGAAGTATACTACATGGGTTTTTCAAGAATTTCCTTATATGGATTCAGTAGTTATCAATGTTATGCAGATTATGGCATCACAACAGGAATAAACAATAAAAGAACAAAGCATGGAAACTTGCTTATTGGGTAGTTGCAAGGAATCATTTTGATGAACCGGATGCTTATCTTACTTTAAGTGGTGCTAAAACATACCTTAATTAATTACATCAAAATAGAGACATATCCTAACTAATTTAGAAATATGCATTAGGCAAGAAATTATCTGACAAGAGAAAGGGAATAATCCTCCACTTTTAAACAGTCAGTAGGATGGAAATACCGCAAGAGAACAAAATGCAACAATATGCAGCCTAGAAGTATGGCACTAGCTAACGAAGTGAATCAAGCTTCAAGGGAGATTAAAAAACTTTAGCCAAAAGGATAAAACAAATCAGAAAACCATATTATGAAAATCAAAATAAAACCAAAGGCATGTCATTCTTACCAAGAAGCCTCGAAAAGTGGTTTGAATGTAGATAGCAGCCCATTCTTCCCTTGTCTGCTGTTGGTACTCAACCTCACACTGTTCTTGCACTGAGGTAGAAGAAGCAGGGGCATCATCTGAAATTGACCTGATGTGTTCATCTCTATCGTACTCCTCCAAATGATGAACAATACTTTCGCGCACTATTTCATCATCAATCTCAATTGATTTTTTTCTCTGATGTCGAGATCTTCGTGTAGAAGATGCTCTCTGCAAAATCAAGGACAAGAAATGGTCATATGTGCCCAGGAGCAAATATCAAAAGTAAACTTTTAAGGCAGCATTGATATGTCTAAATGTATCCAATATAGAAAATTGTCACATGCATCTTAGTAGCCTTAACTAAACACCAATCAGTTTAATCTTTTGTAAATTCTGACATGTATGTAACAGATGGCATGAAGTTCATCATTCTGCTTAGTACTAATAAATAAGCTCCCTTTTCTAACTTGTGGATACTAATCTCCATCGCCAATCAAAAGAAGATGCCTACGTGATCAAGTAACTGGTACAAATATGAAGTTGAAGAAGACAAACATTACATAGTATTAAGTGGTAAACTCATAAATGTATGCAATTGCAAAATATTAATAAATGCATGAAGACCCTTTTAGCATGGTAGGAGAAAGAAACAAGATAAAAAATATATGAGACAGGAAAGCTCACTCTTTCATCTTTCTCTGCTGACTGTGATTTTTCAGATTTCCTTAGACCCACTAAAGCTTTGATCCACTTCCCAGAGACACCCATGATAATCTAAATGAGCTACATCAACTACTCTGCAACAGAACACATTAAACATTTGTTTGTCAGGTACAACTTGCAGGTAAGCAGCTAGTAGAAATAGCTAAATTAAGCAAGCGAAGATGAGGATGAGCAGAATGCAATCTCCAAGTTTCCACAAATAACGTGCTACAAGCTCATCAAAGTAAGAAAAGTAAGAAGCTTCACTAGAAGTCCCAACGCATGTGCTTAATACAGTAATAATTAAGAAACACAAAAACTCCTTTTATAGAAAAATAACATTATATTGTTCTAGACACAAGGAGCTGAACCAATGAAACTACAAGTTGTGACTAGTAACAGAATTCATCACAAGTAGGGCTTTAGCCTGAACTGAAACGGGACAGCTCTGTAAAAAATTCTTAGATGTTTCATCTCCATATAAAACATGCTTAATTCACAATGCTGTTCAGAAGCTCAAAGAAAACCAAGGCACAATACAATTACACAGGCATGTGAATCCAAATTTCATCAACACAGCTTGAAATTGGACAATCAATTCAACACCAGTAAAATTGGCGGAGCCAAAATCAAGTCGCCAACGATTCCTATAACTTGATTCCCACTCCGGTCCACTTAATCAAAGCTCAATTGCATAAATTCAGTGAAATTATGATAAAATACAAGCTAAAGCTCAGAATTCCAGCATCGGAGCAGCCATACGTATGTAGATCGTGAGCTCAAAGCACATCAAATTGCCAAATCCACTAACAAAAAAGAGATCAAAACAGGTAAACTCGAAAGAGCAGTCGAGCTAACCAGAAATCGAGCAAGTAAGAACCCTAACCAACAATCGACCAAGGAAAACAGAGTTGGAATTGAATTGCGAACGCCGTTTTGAGCCTTTCGACAGCGAAAAGGATCTCAATCAACTAGTCAAACGAAGTCAAGCCAGAATTCCGCCTTCGGCCACAGAATTCTTCATCCTACTCAGTGTTGACACTACACACTCCCAATTCTCCATAGTAGATTTTATTAAGAGGCGTTTGGTTTGTGTGGACAGCTGTGCTCTAACGTACGCCCGAAGATGATGAATACACCTTTTTCGTAGTTAGTGTTGGTAATACGACGCCGTTTCGCAGTTGAGGTGTCGCTTTCGGCCGTCCTACCTTTCGCGCATGAGACGAAGGAGTCAATCACGGGGATTTTGCGTAGCTCGGAATTCGAGGTGGAGGGTGCGTAGTGCGCACATCGGCTCACGTTAGCGCTGAGCGGTGCCTCTTTCTGGTGTGGAATAAATGATTGCTCGACTTTGGAGGGAAAAAGTTGGCCAAAATCTTTGCTAATTTAAAGGAGGCATCCAAGTTTTCGGTTGTTCTTTTGCTTTGGCTTTTTAGTACGTTTTTCAAAATTCAAAATGGGATTTCATTTAATTGAGGGAGCTTATGATATTAAATTTCGTTTGCTGACTTTGGAAATTAAGGTTCATGGCATTTAAGGTGGAACTATTTTAGTATAATAATATTGATACATGTGAATGTGTGATGGTATTATATAAATAAAGATAACGGCATAAGTCTCACCTGCCCACAAACGTTTCAACATATTCTGTGATACAATGCTGTTGTCGGTTGTGTGATCCATAATTGAACTCTTGCATAGTCACTTAGTCAGTGTGTTCTTTAATATTTTCATCAAAAAAAAAGTGTGTTATTTAATCATTGATTAATTCAAAATTTGAGGGAGTTTTGGTATCAAAATGTTTGGGCTTCGGCCCAAATATGAAATGGGCCAAAAGGTCTGGACCATGACGGCCGGCCACCCTTATGCAATGTTGGACGCCTCGTACCATGCCACTGGCCGAACATAAGCTTGACACTTGAAGAGAAGAACGCAACCAACTTTTAGCTCTTTATGACACGTGGCAAACATGGAAGGTAGTAAGTGTCCCACAAGAACCGTATGACTAATCCGGCCACATCATCAGTATATAAAGAGAAGAAATGGACAAAGATTCTTGGAGATGGAGAAGAGAGCTTTACCTTTGGAATTCTTTGACCTTTATGTACAATTTGGGCTTACAATCAAAGAAATTCGTTGATATTATCAATACAAATGACGCATTTCTATTTAATCGATTTTATTCTCATAGCCAAGATTTACTAGCGTCGTTCAGAGGAAAGTCCTTCTGCTAAGATGTCGATTTGATCATGCAATTGAACTTGAAAAGGAGACATCTCAATTAGGATCGAGGATAATTTAAAACCATATAAAAGGATTATAATTGTCCCGATTGAAACTCCAACCTATAATCACTTCTATGACCTTTACAATCTTTTTCGACCATTTTCATAGAAGGATTTACAAATCATCCCTCATTTATTATCTTTCCTACCCATTTTTCATAGAAGCTCCGTCAAATCCAACCATGGAACTCACTTTCTTGCCCTAGATGATTAGATCAATGATTAGAAATACATTATTACCCTCAGAATCACATTGATCTATCGTAGTAAAAACAAACGGGTGCTATGTTTGGATTCTTTCACACTAGGCATTCCAACACAATAGCAACAAGAAGTCAAAAATTGTGAGAAAATCATTGAAATCCGAGCCACCTAAAACGAGTTCAAAACATAGCAAATTTGATGCATCACTAATTACACGTTCACATTAACATTGATCTCTCATCTCTTTCTCAACAACAATGATTGATTAATTAACCCAAGTCAATCTAATGCATCTCATTAAATTGTCATAGGACCCAAATTTCCAAAAGTTGGTACAGTATATATTTATTTTTTATTTTTTTAGTTGGGTTGTAATTGAAGGGATTTGTTTATATATCAATATATAATTTACTTGTTTTTTATTTTAGTTTGTTCTTCAATTTTAGTCTTCTCGCCAAAATCCAGAACAATGATTGAATTAAAATTTAGTTTTATGAATTAGCATTGGAAAAAATTTAATAATGTTGATAACATTTGGGTAAAAGATATGTGAAAAAATAGTTAAATAAAGATAAATTCTACTGTATAAATTAATTATATATCTAGAAAACTAAGTTAGTTTAGATTATAAAAGATTAAAAAAATATAAAAATATCATGCATATGGATCCATAAGTCAAAGTTTAAAAACTAGAGTTTGTTTGGTAACCATACGAGGTTCCGGTTTTTTCGTTTTCTAAATCATAAAAATAAAACAAAACATATGTTGGTCAAATTGTTGTAAAAATGAAGAACCTTTTATATTTTAAAAACTTAACCCTAAAAATATAAAACCTCAAAATCCTGATGTAAAGAAAATAAAATCATATTTATATACAATAGTACCACCATCGATAATACATTGACAGTCAACCAACACTATCACATCCACGACCACTTCCTCCATCACCATCGCCACTACCACCTCCAACCACTTCCACCACCTTCACGACCACCATCACCACCAACTTCATCTCCATCACCACCACTAACTCTTGCACCATCGATCTACCCAACCACCAGCATTGTAGCCACCGTCAATCCACCACCGTGGTCACCACCTCCACTTACTGTCACTTCCTCATTCACCATCACCACCAACATCACCGCTTTCACCTCCACCACCTCTACCTTCACCATTACTACTGTCACCTCCACCACCAACGTACATCATCACCTTTGCTACCGTCGTCGCCGCCACCGCCACTATCACTGCCAACATCACCTCCATTCCCATCATCTTCGTCACCACCACTACTAGACCTCCACCCACACCACCACCGTCACCACAATCATATCCACCACCATCATCGCCATCACATCCACAACCATTGTTGCCACCACATCCACCACCCTAGCTCGTCATCACCTCCTCCACCACCACCACCAATACCACCTTCTCAGCCCCTAATTCACTGTCGTCATCACATCCACCACCATCTTCGCTTCCTCATCCATTTCTCTCATCTCTATTACCATCACAACCACCACCAATCACTACCACCACAACTAACACCACTAACGCCTCCCACCACCATTGCCACCAACACTATCACCACCACCACCGTCTCCCCTACAAGCATTTCCCCTTCCACCACCACTATCATTGTTACAATCACCACTACTACAATCACCTTCATGGCCAAAACCTACACAATCATCGCACCACCTACCTCGCCTCCACTATTATAAGAACCGCATCCACCATTTATGTTGTCATTGCCACCACGACCACCTCCATTTATGGCCATCTCACCCCGCCACCTCCTCCCTAGCTTAACACCATTACAATCATGTAAACCATCATTCTTACATTATCTAGTGTATATTATATCAAATTTTAGGATATAATATATATTATGATTCTTTGTGTCATGATTATTTTTTAAAACATAATCAAAACAATTTTATAATATATTATGATTCTTTTTGTCATGATTATTTTTTAAAACATAATCAAAACAACTTTTAAAATTCCAAGTTTCAAAATTGAAAACTGATTTGAGTTTTAAAAAGATGTAAAACTTATAAGGTTTTATATTTGGTGATTTAATTTATACATTCCCTTCCGACTCCATCATGTCTTCAAGGAAGCGAACTGCGTCGCCGACTCCCTCACCACCCATGTTTTTTTCTCTTTCCTTAGGTGTTCATCTCTTAGTTGTCCCCCCGGTGTGTATTGATAAGCTCCTTAGAGAAGATGTTCGGGGTGTGGCTACCCCTCGCCTCATAAGCACCTAGCCTCTTTTCTTTTCCCGTCCCGGAGGGGCGAGCTTCTCTTTGACAAAATAAAATAAAATTTAATATGCTTATCTTATATGGTAATAACATTGAGTTTGGCACATCAGCTCACTAGTTGAGCACTCATGGGTGACCATGAGGTCTCGGGTCGAGACTCCAGGGCAATGGTTTGCCCTTTTATCTTATATGGTAATAACCAGTTCTCATCCCTTGCGGATGCTCTAGGCGAACCCAAGTAGTACTTGTCGTGACTCTAATCCCTTACCTTATTACAAAAAATTTATGATAATAACATTCGTTAAAAAGACTTGTTGAAAAACAATACCATAGAGTTACTAGGTGAGCTCGTTTTGTATAAATGAAGGATTTCTCTATTATGTGTCCTAAGGGCATACTATAAAAACCTACTAATGGAAAAATTTGGTAAATCTTAAATTTTGGGTTTTTTTGATCTTTTTTGTGACGGGTTTACTATTTTCTCTTTAGGGTTTAAGTTTGTACTAACAGATGACCCGTACCTTGTACAGTGGTGTTATTTATTTATTTATTGCTTTGTGTATGAATTTACTATAACAATTACAAATATTATCATATATACTTTGTTTTAAAACAACGCTTATTTTTGGATTACAAAATGACATGATTCTTGTATATCATCATATATATAAATAAATTTTATTTATGTATTTACTTTTTATATTTACATATATAAACATATATGTAAATAATTGAGGTAGAATGAAATAAGATAAGATGCATTATCACATTTTATTAACAATTGATACAAATCTTTTGGCATTTAAACTAAATTACGTAAACTAACCTAAGTATAATAAAATCAATAAGTCTAAATAAATTTCGGATTAATATATTATAATATTAAATATATAGATAGTATTTAGTAAGTTAAATAGCAAACCAAATTATCTCGTATATATGCTATTGTTTTTTGAAAAAATAATTAAATAATAAATATATAAAAATGTAATGAAAATGTAATGAAAATGTGACCGATTTATTATCTTAATCAAGAAATCTATCTTTTTTTTCTTCTAAAGTGTAATCAATATGCAATATTAGTGATATATATGTTAAATATAATATATACTTTTTTATTGATATAGTAAAAATATATTTAAGATATTATTTTAATAGAATGAATATTTGTCTTAAATATAGTGGTAAAATTTGCTACCATTGATGATTTAAAAAAATATCATAATAAAATTACGAAAAATAATTTAAGTTTAATTAAATGAGTAAAATATTATGATTATGATTTATAGATTGTGACAAAAAAATACTTTTTTAAATAAAAGGTTTATGATAGATCTATGTATTAAATAAATGTGTATAATGATAAGATAGAGATTTATATATTTGGATAGAATTATTAATTAAACAGCACAAATTCTCATATAGAACTAATATTTTAATTGAGTATCTATAATATTATGATAAAATTAAGATTTAATAATATAAATTTAAAAGGGGGGGGGTAATGTGGCGTAATATAGTGACAGAATTTGCTTCCGCTTTAGTATATAGTAATAGATAGATAGATAGAAATTTAGTATGTTTATAATAGTCTCTTAGGACACACAATAAAAAAACTGATAAATGAATGTCACGAGTATCATTTATCTAGTGTGGAGTTTACAAGTAGCAATAATGTAGAAAAATGACACATGACACACCTTTTTTTTTAATTAAACTTGTAATGTTTTTACACTTATACTTTATACCGTTTTTGTACTCATAAATTTAGTACTTTATAATATCATATTATAAAGTGTAAATCCATTTGTGCTCGGAATTCGTCTTTAAAGTTTTAACTGAAGAATTATGAGCAAGTAATTGTAAAAAATAAAAATAAATATTGTACTGTACAAAAAAAAAAGTTGGAGTGCAAAATATATACGGAGGCCCTCGTACTTGTACAGGATGTGCAAACGGGCCCCGTACTTTTTTTTGTTCTATTGAGCACCTGTACATATCTAATTTTGTTCTATTGAGCACTTGTGTCCCAATTAGTGTTCGCGTGCATTTTACGTGCTCTGTTTAATTGTCATGTAATGACCACGTAACACGATTTTTGCCATTTAATGTCCACATAATGCAAATTCAAGTCATGTAACACTCTATAATGCCACGAAACACCGTAAACAAAAAAAATTAAAACAAAATTGATTTTGGTGTTTTACGGTGTTTCATGGCATTACACAGTGTTACGTGGCTTGAATTTGTATTACATGGACATTACATGGCAAAAATCGTGTTACATGGTCATTACATGGCAATTAAACAGAGGGCGTAAAATGCACGCGGACACTAATTGGGACACAAGTGCTCAATAGAACAAAATTAGATAGGTACAGATGCTCGATAGAACAAAAAAGAGTAAAGGGGCCCGTTTGAACATTTTGTACAAGTACGGGGACCTCCGTATATATTTTACCAAGTTTAATGATTTATATGCAGACGGGCCTGAAGGCCAACTTGAACACGATGTGACGTAACAGATTCTGCATGCTTTACCTTATCCCACCTCTCCCACGCACCAAACATTCTCTTTCTCCATTTCCATTTTTAACTCACCAAAAAACATATTCTTAAAAGGGAAATTTCGCCCGGGAACCACGAGATTTTACAAATTCCGCGTGGTACCCAAAGATTTTCGATATTCCATGTGGTGACCACGAGGTTTTGCAGATTCCGCGTGGTAACCTTGGTCAATTATAAAAAAGTTAAAATTATATAAAAGCTTACCCATCCTTTCTACTTAATTACACAAATCATCCTTTTTAAGTTTTTTAAAAAATTATCTAATCTATTTTTATAAAACACCTAAAATCATAATTTTGGTATTATATTTTTTTATTTACTTTTTTTCCATGAAAATACATATTGTTATTTTACAAAATCTTATATTTTTTTATTATTATAAAAGAACCACATTTTTCAAATTTGTATAAAACAAATAGTTCTTTTTTTCAAATTAACAAAAGCATACCTAATTTTTAAAAAGTTACCATTTCTTATTAACAAAATATAAACTTGAACTTTATTAATAGTTGATCATTTAAGAGGGTGTTCTTTGAAAGTTGGTGCATTAGTTCAAGTAATGTGTTTTTAAAATAATATAAGATTGTTTTTTCTTAACATAATGTACATATATCATGACATTAAAAATGTGTAAACATTATAGGTTTTTTTTACAACATGTACAACTTTAGGCAATTTTTTGTATTTATAATAAATTAACATTTGAAAATAAAATATGTATTAAATAATACTTCTCACTAAGTATTTTAAGAAAATAGATTTGATAGTTTTGTTGAAAAAACCTTTTTAAAATGATACTTCAAATTAGGTATAATAAATTGTTTTTATTTTTTCAACAGACCTATCAAATCTATTTTAATGTTTTAATACAAATTTGAAAAAAGTGGTTCTTTTTTAAATAATTAAAAACTATAAGATTTTGTAAAATAATAATATATAATGTCATGGAAAAAGATTAAATAAAAAAAGATATACATAATACTAAAATTATAAAGTTAGGTGTTTTATAAAATAGATTAGATAGTTTAAAAAAAACTAAAGATAGGGTGGTTTGTGTAATTAAGTAGAAATGATGGGTAAGTTTTTATATAACTTAAACTTTTTATAATAGATCAAGGTTACCACGCGGAATCTGCAAAACCTCGTGGTTACCACACGGAATACCTAAAACCTTTGGGTACCACGCGGAATTTGCAAAACCTCGTGGTTACTAGGCGGAATTTTCCTTCTTAAAATCTTACTAGTATAACATTTGCTCAAAAAAATATCTTACTAAAACACTATTTTTTTTTAAATGTGAATTTCTATTAAAACATTAAAATATTTTTGCATGTTTGTATTATTTTAAAATATTTTTACATTAATTTAGTGGTGGAAATAAACTTAAAAAAATGACATTATTGATTCTATAGTCAATCAAAGCCAAACAATAGATTTGACCAAAAAAATCAAACAATATAGTGATATAAGCCAACCCGATTTGAGCTGAACTCGTATTCGTTTGAACATACCCACGATCAATATCACACGTAGACCTCGTCTACGTACCTGTGACATCGTGCACAAGCACAAAAGGTAAAATATACTACATTGTCAAGGACCACGTATTATAAATATCAAGTCCATGTTATCCATCATATCGATCTATAACTGGCCCTATTAATAAAAGGTTTTAACAATACCCCAAATTAGAGTCTTAAACAAATTTAGTTGTTTGTGTAAGTTTTGAGCTTTCATCTAACTTGGGTTGAATGTGGTCAGGGGCGGAGCGAGGGGGGGTCCTGGGGGGTCACCGGACCCCTCAACCCGCCGGAGAAATTAGTATACCGGAGGAGGAGGCGTGGCTGGAGAAACCGGTGGAATTAGGGCCGGCGAATGTGTAGGCGTAGCTGGAGAAAGGTTGAAGACGACACTTTTTTTTTTATTTTAAAGAAACGATCAAAACGACGTCGTTTTGGTCAATGAATTTTTTTTTTTTTAAACCCACAGCAGGTCTCATGAATCACGATCGAAGAACGCTTCTACGCCCCCCAATCGCACGCCCTACCGACTACCGAGTACCGGTTACCGCAGTTTCGCACCGCCGACGTCGCTCCTGCCTCCTTGACTCCTCCGGCCACCGCTTGGCGCCTGCTCCGCGGCCATCCGTATACTTGCTGTCACTTGCTGATTTCAATTGATCGTTTGTTTAATTGGCCAAATAGCTAATCCGCTTAATTGATCCTAATCCGTCCCTAATCCGTTTAATTGATCGTTTGCTGTCCCTAATTTGTTTGATTGTAAATAGTGAATTGAATCAATTGATCGTTTGGTAAGTTTGCAGTCCGCCTGTCCCTAATTTGTCCCTAACCCCTCCGGCCCTCCCTAATCCGGCCAAATTCGGCTGTGATTTGTTTAATTGTTTGCAAAATCAATTTTTAGACTTTATTATACAGGGTTTGAAGAGTAGAATACTATTAATTTTATTTGTGACCCCCCTCACAAAAACCTCTGGCTTCGCCACTGATTGTGGTTGCATGATGAATCCAAATCCCAAGGGACCCGTTTTGTTGTTTGATGCCATAAAATTCGGTGAGGCCTTTTGTTTGTCTGATGGTCCATTTAATGTCGTCCGATCCCTTCTGGTTTGATTGTGACCACACTGCTCATACGACCCGTTACTATCAACTATCAACTCCTTCCAACCATCATCGGTTTGTTAAATGAAAATATCATTGTTGATTATTTGTTAATCAATTGGCACTTGTACCTGTCACCCCCAATCTATGAAGAAATTAGATCAATGTAGATGTAGATCACGGTTTATGGTAAAATGAGAACTAACAATTTTTAAGAAAAAAAAGGTCAAACCGTCAAACTATCAAAAAAGCTTAACCGTTAAGCCAAATACTCAAAGATGATAATTAGTTGGATTTGAATCAAATGAAAACTTTTCTTAATCTATAACAAAAAACCATGAACATGAAATAGAAATATGTGAACATCAAATAGATATACGTGAACACATAACATGAAATACATGAACTCCAAAAATATTTGTGACATGATTTTGTGTTATTATGTGTAGTAATATGATCCATAACACATGATATTGAGAAATTTTGTTATAACATATATTAATACGATTCATAATCAAAACATAATTTTGTTCACATATTTTCTCCTGTTGTTCACATATTTATGTATTTTATTTATGTTTTTAGTTTATAGGATAAGAAAAGTTATAACCGGAATCAACCTCTAATTAGTTTGGCGTATAATAAGTATATATTAACCCTATAAATTAATAAACTTTTTAAATAATTGTATAAAATATGTCTAATTAAACCTTTTTTAAGGAACCATTAAACAATTTTTTTTTTGTGACCTTAGGGCATAGACTCTAGAAAAAGTGTCCTAATTAATTAAGTGCATGGCTTTCTACAAAATAGTTTCGTGAGAGTCCTTCTCCAACTTTTTTGGTAGAAAGAATCTTTACTTTCTTGTATCCGTACTACTCAATGACTCAAATCTAGTATATTGGTAGGGGAAACACTAAGCCAAATGGTAAAAAATGGACTACAATCTAGCTGGTCTAGTTAGAATTTGCAAAGGGGCATATATTTTATTTTGTGTTGGCCTCTAATCTATAGTTTGACAGGGCAAAGTCGCTCTACACTTAGATTAGATACTAGTATTAGTTTCCGTGCCTTGAAGGTACGATTTTGATTTAACTAAAAAACTACTTTAAATTAAGTTTATATAAAGTTATTCAAAAAATAGTTTAATATAAAATCTTTTATTATTTTAATAATATAAATTGAATTATTTTAATAAAGATGGATAACACGGTTTAATGAGGAGGTGATACGTGTCGGGCTAAATATTATTTCTCAGCTCCGCTTTAATAGAGTATAAATTGTGAGGATGGTGATGATTAGATTTGCTCAAGCCGTGCCTTCGTCCCGTACCACTATTACACAGCTAGGCAATTGAGGAACGTTGATTATTAAATTTGGTTAGGATTTGTTTTTTATTAGATTTCTTATATGGGCAATTTGTTTCCATGGTACGAAACAAATTCTATCGTATTCAAAGGTATTAATTAAAAAATTCTACCGTATCCGATATTATAATTTTAATACGTGCTAACTCCCATTATAAGACAGTATTTATAATAGCTTATTGATACGGTAGAATTTTAATTGGTAATTTCAAAGGTAATTTGTTTCATACGATAGAATACGGTAGTTTGGTAAGTTAGGATTTATTTATTTTTTGGATAAGTTCTATAGCATGTTTTATTAAATTTTAATTAATTAAAATACGAATTAGTAGATAAGATTAGTAGATAAGAAGAAATCTAATGTAGGGTCTACGTACAATGAAATTTCAACTAATCAAACAAATTGAATTGTTTTATTAAAGATGGGTGACGCGGTCCAATGAGGAGGTGCCACGTGTCGGGCTAAATATTAAATCTAACCTTCGCTTTAGTATATAGTTACGATGATTGTGTAACTATTTTAAGGATTTGATCCAAGCAACTTCATGTCATCAAGATGATTAATTCAACTTGATCTTGGATAAGCCTTAGCTGTCCCGCAGCCACTAGACCAACTAACTTGTGTTCGTTATTCTAAAAAACTTGCATAGGCCATGTAGGACCTCGTGTGAAGCTATCTACCTCAGATTGCAAATCTAGAGTAAAACAAGTCTGGTATATAATCCACTAGGTTACTCTTCCTATATATCTATACTACCTATACTATAAAGCGGAGATAATGTCTTTAACAAAAATTTGCGCCACGTGTCATTTCAATAATAAAATATTCAGTCGGGCCCTCCTTTATACAAATTAGGTATTTACTATTTAATCTTATATAATCTTCCCATAAATTGATTAATCTTATCCCGTTAAAATTGATTAAAATTTACCAAAAAGTATGAATTATCCCGAAAATTATAAATTATCACTTACCAAGAATTAGTTATAATCTTCCCATAAATATTACTATTTAATAAAACGTAATATTTATCATAAAGTAATTTTTAAACAAATCCAACTTATTTATATTATGAGTTGATTTACTATTGGTAAAAAAACACTAATCATAATACGCAGAGAAATATATATGATCCTATAATTTTAACATGATCATTGACATTACATGTACGGGGGTTAAACTAGTTTTCAATTATTTTAGATTGGAACCTAATTGCCAATTATTTTAGATCGGATCCTAATTGGATTAGATTATGTGTTGGGTTTAGCCTATCGAACGCGAAGTGCACATGGGTCTAACTTACTGCGCATTCCGTGCACATGGATGGATGCCACCTCTCGACTCACAGACTTTGATACTCCACCTAGGCATTGGAAGGCCAGCCCCAACGACTCATCTAATCCTTTTATGCCGCCTAGCTAGGTGTCTAATCGAGTCGCCTAAGAAGCCTTCTGGGCCACATAGGGGCTAGGCAACTCTTATGTCCCCGGGGGCCTATCGGCTTTAAGAACATGGCTTGTGTTTGGTATGGACCTACGTACATATACGACATGATCATCTTGAAAAAACATACTTGTGGGGCGGTTTAATCAAATTATGCTTCACACCACGACCCACGTATTGGCCAACAGTCACTTCTTAGTAACAACATTGTGCTAACAAAAGTTAACCATGAAACATCCGGGTGGCGTCGACATTAGTGTAGGATCTGAATTAGTAATTAAGAAGTTGTCGACACCTACGATGTCGGCGACCAGAGTAAACAACAAGTGTTTACGCAGTGGAATTAAAACGCAAGAAAGACTTAAATGTTACCAGATTGAACACGATGATTTAGAGTGAAAAACTCTCTACAAACCAACTAGTTTGTATAGGGAAAACCAACTAGTTTGTATAGGGAAAAACCACTTGCCCTCTAAGCTCCAACCTAGAGGGATTTGAAGAGCACTTTCACTCGTTATATTGATTTCTCGGATTACAAAGGTGTTCCTACTCCTAGATGTGAATCCCACACACTCTAGCAACTACTATTGTCTTAGCCTAATCATCACTCAATACAACTCGCTCAACACTCAACCTCACAAGACCGAATCTCACGATCTTCTCTACTCACAACACTCGCAATTACAATTTTCACTCTTGCTCCTTTGTTCCTACAATGTACCCACGAAATAGTATAAATAGAACCAAATAAAATGTTGCTTGATTCAGCCCAAATGAGTAAGGCATGAATCGCACACAATCTCCACCATATCTTTCCATAAAAGAAAACCTAAGACATAGTAAAATCATCTTCATATCTACATTGATCACTTGATGATTTTCCTTCTTTGCAACCTTGCTCTTGCCTTAATAACATCTCTGGATATGCTGCACGCAATTGCCTTAAACAAAAACGCGCTCCTTCCTTTATTGTAAGATCGCACGCGTTTTTGACCTGGAAACTGGTGTCGACGACAAAGTCGGCAACCTCTTCGGTTTGGAACCATCAAAACACGAATCGGTTTTCTAACAATTAGCTTTCTATTCAAAAATGATCAACACATCACCACACATAATGCATTGATAGGTGGGAAGCAACTTAACATTTCACGAGTCTATGAAACCAAACTTTTGGAACACCGTATCAGTTATAACGCCATTTTTAATAAGTCCCCTTTTAACACTTCGTGGCTTATAGGCATCATCGATCATCACCAACAAAATTCTACACTAAGTAGAGCTTTGAGATGAAAATGTTGATCAAAGTATCAAACAAGTGAAAGAATATCATATGAGCTAGCCAAATGTACGTGTCATAGAACAACTTGAGCTAGATCGAACTCCAATATTATAGAAAAAAAAGTACATAGGAAATGTATAAAGGGATGAAGAAGCAACACTTGAAATGGAACTTGTTTTTCATTCCCACTTGTTTTATTGTACAAGTTACGTTGCTCACATTAATAATTGGCATATTTCAGTAGAATCCGGGGGATTTCTGGTTTGCCCCTTCTTCGCCGGTGATTGTTTGGTCCAGCTTATTTGGTTGTTTTTGGCCTTCAAGGTTTAGACCAAAATGAATCCTTGGGAAATGAGCCCACTGCAAACCAAATTATTCACGCCCCATATAAGCTATAAATATAGATAATTACATATCTATCAACTGAATTAGTAAGTTTTAGGGTTGATCAGATTGTTTTTACGATTTGTCCCTAAGTAGTATATGTTTACTAGGTCAGAAAAATGGTATATAGAATCGATAAATAAGGTTTAGGGTTGATTAATTATGTTTGTCTGATTTTATGTTTTTGGTCAAGACATTGGTCATGAGAGTCGATCCAGTGATTTCTGGTTACTATCCTTGAAGTTTTTATCACTTGACTAGATAACCGAAGACATTTTAGCCAGGACATATACATTTGAGCATATTGTGGTGGGTAGAGAGGCTTACATTTTTAGCTGCCAGACTAAAGGCTTCCCTGTGAGTGATCTCTGAATTGTTGGCTTTTATCCTTTGGATCTCCTCTCTGCCAACAACATATATCCATCACCAAATGCATGTACACAAAGTTAGTTCTTGCCATCATATATTACTGAAAATTTTCCATAACAAGATAAACCACTATGCACATATATATAAAAGCTGCATTGTTTGTATCAATCACAACTTTGTTTGCCAAGCAGTCTTTTCCAGTTAATAATTGGTACCAAAGAGCTAGCAATTGCTCCTCCTACCTTTTTCTATAGGATATATAGTTTAAGAAATTAACTACGGAGTACTTATTATATGATTCATAAGTACGTGTATGAATGCACTAACGTCAACTTTTTGCCCCACAAAATCAGCCAACAGAAGACAATTACTTACTTAATGAACTTGTTGTACGCAGAAGGAACCCGCTGCTTCTTTTCAGGAGCTGCCAACAATTCATATAATTGATCAAATTTCAAAATAGAAACACTGAAAGTTTCTCAAGAAATCAGCCAAACTGTATATCATCTCCCTAGATAGGATATATTTAGTATAAATTTGCATGTTTAAGTAACGGAAAGCTTAGGAATTTTTGACATAACATAGCGCGCTGCTCCACATTATGATGTATACTATATAGTATATATCATTTGCTTTTTCCTGTGTTTATCAACACCTTGAATCAGTAGTTCTAAGTAACCAAGTTTATATAGTTTGGAAGATTAATGAAGCTAGAACATGTAATAGAAGAGTAAGAGAGGGTGAAACTAACGGCGAATAGGAGGAGTACGCGGAGGATCATGCTCGGCAGACTCAAAAGAAGTAACTCCGCTCTTGGGGGACGACGATGATGTAGATGAGGATCCTACTAGTGTGGCTGTGCTCCTCGACGAAGACGAGGGCCCTGTAAAATGTTGCCTCTGCCAAAAAAAAAAGTCAAGACATATTCAACCAAAATTTAAGCTACTTGACTAGTAAATAAAGCAAAATGATCACATATATGATACCAATTAATTAAACATGAATTAAGAAAACAACTACGTACCTGAATGAGATCAGGTGAATGAAGAAGAGCCGTCGGAGGAAGAGGAGGCATGTTAACCGACAGAAGGTTCGCGCAATGCCCACATCTCACCGTCACCATTGTCAACATGCTGCTCCAAGGTACGCTCACCTGCACCGCCCCATTCATTCGCCCATTCGATCATATGTACGTATGCATATATGTTTTGTTACAATATTACCTATCTTGCATCACATTTTTCTTACTTGATACTTTGTCATGTCATGTTACTTTTGCTAAGAAGTTCTTACTAAGCTAGAAACCATTTAACAAGAACAAAATGGTACTGAATTTATCTATAGTTCATCATAACAAGGATATATTCATGTCATGCTCTTCATAATCATATATACAGACGATACCGATCGATCACATGGGGAAATTAACAACGACTATAAGGACAAACCCTAGCAATTTTTATTACGAAAAAAAGTAAAAAAAGAAAAATGATGGGTTTATATTTTATGATATGAATTCCACTGAGGCGCTGACACATTCAGAGAGAAAGCAGCCATGAAAACGATGTGACTGAAGCTTCCACGAAACAGAAACCCATTTTGGCGGAGTAAAAAAGTTGGTGGGTTTTTAAAAAAAATGGTGCTGTATTCTCTGTATCATAAAAACAAAAGGGCATCAAATTAAATCCGTAAAAAAGCTAGCCTGGTTAAAGGAGCATTGCTAATGATTTACTCCATTGATCACAACAATTCACAGCACTAGCTTGTGTCGTATACTTGATATATCTATATGTATCGGTTTTTCTTACTTGTACGACGTACTCCTTATAAGGCTCAAGGATAAAAGTCTAAGTATCACCATTAACCCTAGAAAAGAGAACTTAGATAATGCTAAATAAACACAATACATATACTAAAACCTTTCCAAATGAAAAAGTCATTGTTACACATATATTATAGACATAATAACATACATTCATGATTCATGGGTACATCAGAATGCAGGCCATCTGCTACTTGGTTAATTACCCAGTAAAAATAGTGTATAAGTTGTTTCAGTGTTTGCAGCTGAAACACATCTGACAGAAATTCAAAGAGACAAAGAAGGCACACATATCTATATAATTCTACATAAATAAGGGTTTTGAGAAAGTATAAAGAGTGAGTTGATGAGTAAAACTATTAAACGCTAGAGCATCAAAGTATGAAACAAATTATGAGAGGCCAAGAAAGAAAGAAACAAATTTCATACATATATGTATATGTATTTGACTTGTAATAATTATCTTCTAATTCTATGTGAAACCCTAGAAGCTAATTTAGCCCTAATCCTCTCCTTCCTCTCAAATCAGTCTTTTTTTTTGGTCGAATCTCAAATCAGTCTTTATAGGGCCAAACAACAAAGTGGATCAAAAAAATTAAGTTTTAAAGAACAAATCAACCAGCTAGCTAGAAACTTGGAATTTTCTGAAATCCAACTCAATTATCAGCCACAAACTTGAGTATAATTGCATGTGTACTTTACAAGTAGATAGATAGCTAGGGTTGAAAGACAACAAAGAAGATGTTGCAATCTTGCAATTTCATTTCACAACATGAAAAATGATTTAAACCCTCCATTGATTAATCAAGTGAATTTCTATGTGAACCAAAATCATACGATTATCACAACAAGATTGACATTTTTTCCGAAAACCGTCCCAAAATCATGAAAAGGGTTCCATTTTATTTGTAAAAATGGTCCACAATTTTTCACTCCCTTATGTAGCTCTCCCCTTTTGCCCTTGACTTCTTCTGCACTGATCTAGATCAATGGGCACTTTAAGTACTCTTCATCATAAAAGATCTTCAGAAGGTCAGGCAAAAAAACTGATGAAAATAACATAACAATTCTGCACTTTGTAAGCATAAAAGAAAAAGGAAAATAAATACCGCTAAAATGGTGTTGCAGAAGTTGCAGTGAACATAGCAGACACGCTCGGAAGCCATTTCCATTGACATATTATATATGCTTGATTTTTTAGCACGTACAAGAAATTAACAATACAAACCCACTAAAAAACTGAGAACAAAAGGCTAGATTAATGGGGGGGAAATAGAAATTAGCTAGGGATATATAGCTAGAGATGTATAAGAGGGAAAGAGAATGGAAGAGAAGAATCTTGTTGTCATACAAGATAGGAATAGAGAAAGAAAGAGAGAGAGAGAGAGAGAGAGAGAGAGAGAGAGAGAGAGAGAGAGAGAGAGAGAGAGAGAGAGAGAGAGAGAGAGAGAGAGAGAGAGAGAGAGAGAGAGAGAGAGAGAGAGAGAGAGAGAGAGAGAGAGAGAGAGAGAGAGAGAGAGAGAATATGAAAGTTAGCTTAGAAAGATGGGAAGGAATTGGGCAAGAAACAAAAAGAAATGGAATTGCAAATGACAAGATTAGTGAGGATTGGACTGGTCATATCAAGGGGACAACAACAACAAACAACAAGCTATAGATCAACCTAAAATACAAGAAAAAGGGAAAATAAATAAATAAAAGGAAGGATATAAATTTTGGTGGGTTTGGGTTGTAACTTGAAGGGAAGAGGAAAAATGGTGGTGGAGGTATGAGAATATAATTTGCTTATCTCTGTTTCTTTCTTTTTACTGAATTTGGAAACAAAGAATTGTTTAGAGATAGAACGAGAGGAGATGACATGATTGAAGGAATGAGTGGGCAGAAGTGAGGGCTGTTGTATATTATAGTAAGACCAAGTGGGGAAAATTCACATTTCACAAACACAATTCAATTTCAAAAGGGTTTGGTTTACACTAGACTTACATGCCAATTATGTATATACTTGGGTTTAGTGATTGATTGTAGGCCAAAAAAGTGGTCTTTCTAGTCCATAAGTTATTTCCTGATTTGGAAATTAGTAATAGAATTGGCCGGTGGGATTAAACTACACTCTTATACTTTTTTTTTGAGGCAATCTACACTCTTATACTTATTATTGAAGAACATGTATTAAAGAGTTAAGTAAGAGATTATTAAACCTAATCAAGTAAACATAAATCTACCAAAAAATAATAATTAAGTAAACATAAATGGTGTCAGAACTCAGAATCCAGCTCTTCAAATAAACTCTTTTAAAAGATTTAATTACAACCCTTAAACCTATAGGTTCAGATTGGTACATAGAAATATCTGCGAGCAAAATTCCTATTCAATTATAAAAGGAAAAAAAATATTGTGACAATAGAGAAAGTTCATTGTAATACGAGATTTTTTTTTACAAGATTCATTTGACGATTTAGCAATGATAAAACGAGGCGGTTAGGATGATTGGAAGAACCAAGCGGTTAGGATGAAAGGCAAGAAGAGTCTCAAGTTTGGAATGTGGAATTTATGCCATTGTGTGGTTGCTTACTATGTTTGGATGGCTAGAAACAAGAAGATTTTCAAGGATGAAAAAATAGAGTACGGAACTAGTACTAGCATTAGCATAAATCTTGTTAGAAATTGCATTGTTGCTAGATGGAGACGTTGGAATAGAGAGTCTAGAAAGGTTTTTGAAGATCTGGATATCGAAAGCCTAGAAAATTGCTAGGTATGCTAGCAAATCTTTGTAAGTCCCGTTTTTTATGAATAAAATTACCCCCTAGCCTTTTTATTCAAAAAAATGATAAAACAATCATTTCCTAAAAACTATTGGGCAACAAGAAAATTGTTCTTTCCACTCTTTTTAACCCTGATATTAGAATATCCAAGTTCATTTGTTTAAAACAAAAAATGGAAAGAGATGGAGCTGAAAACATACTTCCCACTAACTTAATTAACAAAATCATTATATTAATATCTCGATAACTTTATCCACATATCCAATACAAATGGATGAATCCCGTCATCAACAACTATAAAACTGGTTAATTAATAAAACTCAAGAGCATTCAAATATCTTTTAATAAGGAAATAACAGATGAGGAAAATGCTTGGAGTGTCAAGTTAGCCTCAAATGAAGAAATAAAAAGGGTCGTAATGTATATAGGTTCTGATAAATCCTCAAGACCTGACGGGAAGTCAACGAAATTCTATAAAAAATACTGGGATATTGTAGGACCACCGGTCATAAAAGCTGTAAAGAGTTTTTTGCATTCGGGAAAGATGCTAAGACAATTCAACCACACTTTTATTTGGCACATCCCCAAAAAAGACAACCCTCATACAACAAATCACTACATACCCATAAGCCTATGTTCAACAATATACAAGAAAATACCAAAAATCATCATCAAAAGGTTAAAAAGTCATGGAAAAATTAATACATCCACTGCGAGGTGAGGGACCTTTGTAGCTAATAGATCCAATCATGATAAAGTTTCGATAGCACACGAGGTATTTCATTCTTTTAGAAGAAGTCAAGAGAAAGATATATAAATGGATAACAATTAAATTAGAAATGGAAAAAACATATGATAGATTGGACTGGAGATTTATGTTTAAGGTCTTGAAAAAATTCGGATAGTAACTGAAACTCATTGGATGGATAAGAGAATGTGTGTGCACAACTTCTCTTTCTGTATTGGTAAACAATGATCTCACCGACCCTTTCCAACCTGAGCGGGGAATCATACAAGTAGACCCACTGTCCCCATTTCTATTTGTCCTAGGAGCGGAAATCTTGGCAAGGAAACTACATAAAGTCTAAACATATGAATAAAGCATTACAAATGAAACTCATAAGGAAAATCATCACGGAGCCAAACAACATTTGGGTCCAAGTTATCACCCAGAGTTATCTAAGAAACCATAACTTACTATACATTAAAGGCAAACACATCATGACAATGGAAACGCCTAGTAAGCCTAAGAGTTGAATTTCATAAAGGATATATTGATTTGGTAAGTAGAAATGGGAAATCAATTAATTTCTGGAATGATAACTGGGTTTTGAAAGAACCACTCAAGAAATATGCGAAGGATATGACAAAACCAAAGTTGAAAACCTAATAATGAGTGGAAAAACATGGAATACTCAAGCACCAAATGTTAATCCTTGAAATAGTAAAAAAAAATCAGTGTCATCACGATCCCATATAATTGTATAGAGGATCGAGTTTATTGGGAACCAAGCAAAAACGGATGGTTCTCCACCGCCTCGGTATTTGAACTGATCTCTAACATAGGGGGGCAACCAACAAACACTAACAACTGGATATGGAAACTAGAAACTTTTCTGAAAGTTAATTTTTTTTTATGGAAACTAGAGATGAATGGATTACTAACAAAGGAGAGATCACGACAGAAACATGTGCCGACATAGGGAGGTTATATTATGTGTCATTGTCCTTACAAGAACTCAGAGTGTCCCTACACGCTCCAGGTAATCAACCGCATTAAGGCTAACGTAGAACAAGTACTACGCATCTATAGCTGTACAAACAAATCACCGAGAGCTTTTATACTGGAAATAAAACAACAACTGGGAGCTAAGGACTTCACGGAACTAGCAGTGATTTGGTGGGGCATATGGCACCAAAGGAATAAGCTAATTTTCCAACAAACAGATAACGACTTTATCCGAAATCTCCCACAGTATATTAGGACACAGCTACACAACCGGGAGAAAGCAAAGTTATGGTCGAAAGATGAAGAGCAAGTAATGAAGAAAAAGGAAACTTACCAAAGAAAAACAAAAAAGAACACATTAAATTGAAAAAAAAAAACACCTCAAGGTTGGTACAAAATCAATTTCGACGGATCAAAATTGGATAATGGTGAGGCGTCAGTGGGAGGGGTTATTAGAGATGAAAATGGGAATATGGTATCCATAATAGCCAGGAAATATGGAATAGTGTCGGTAATTAAAGTTGAAGCTATCACTCTAAGAGACGTGGTAAATGAAGCAAAGAGAAGGCAATTAAGGAAGGTACGTGGTAATTGAGGGCGACAATCTAGAAATTATCAAGGCTACCCAAGGGGTCAAGAGGTGTCCTTGGAAAATTGACAGAATCATCTCGGATATTCGTGTTTTTGTACAAGAATTTGAGGAGGTTCGAATTGCTCATGTGGGTAAGGAAAACAACACCGTGGCTGACCAAATTGTGAAACTAAGCCACAACCTCCCATATAAGACTATTTTAAATCATCCAGAACTTATTGTTCTCATACGTAAAGATGCTCTAGGACGCTCCTTATATTAGGAGAGACCCTAATTCTCACCTACTCAAAAAAATTTTAATTTTAATCTTATTTGGAAGAAATACTTATCCTAAAGCTACAAACTTCTTGTGAAAAGAAAAAACCATGAAAACAAGATTAGCGGGTAAATTTATCTAGAGGCCCAGTTAAGCCTCTAGGATAGTATTCAGGGTTCTCAAATTCGATTCTTGTGGATACTACCCTAAAAAAAATGATTAAGTTAATACATTTAACTTCATATCAAACTAATCTAGTCGTTCAACACGAGCTTCAACTATTAAACACATGGCATTGTTTAAAAAAAAACGATTCTCTAGAACGTATAGTTTGATTTATAAGATTTAAATTATATCGAGCAAATGAACAATATTACTTTTTCTTTTTGTCTGAATATAAACAAATAGTACTTGTTGACTTAAAAGGCGCACTTATGGATGGATCATGTGCACTTGTTCTGGCTGCAAAATTTCATCTCCAGAACCGGAACCAAATTAACTGCAAAACTTAGATGAATTTGATTTGAAATGATGGAACAGTTCCTACGGATTCTTAGATCGATCTATTTCATTAATTCTAGGAAATTGTCATTCGCCCAAATACAAAGGAGTGGTCATTCGATCTAGCTAGGGCTTTTTCATTTCTGATATCATTTATTTTCAATGGTAGGTTAAGAACAAGACGGGATATATATATATTAGGAACCGTATATATATTTGTGGGAAATTGTATAAATGTGTCTTTTCGACTTTTCTCACTGAGAAATATGCTCAAGAAGTATAATTCTATTAAATCTACTTGATGTAACAAAATCAAACAATATTCTGGATATATTCTGAGAATATAATGATTTAATGAAAGTTTATTTTTAATTTTGAGGTTAGAGTTTGGTCTTTGTGGGTTGTACTTACACATAGATTTTTTTTTTATTTTTTTTGATCAGTGTACTTATGTCACGGGTTGAGACTCGCTCTCTAACTCGTGCGGCCCTTAGCTAGTCGAACACGCTCGATTGGCTAAGTCAGGCCTTGCCCCTAACGATTTATGATGGTTTTTGTGGGAAAGAGGACTTTGTATTACACAAGAGAGTATTACAAATGTGCTTTACAAGTGTGTATTTGGTGGCTAAGTGTGGATTGTGGGATTTGTGGATTGTAGGATTTGTGGATGCCCTCCCAAATGAGGGGTGGAGCCTATTTATAGGTGAGGCTCCCTCTTACAACGGAAAAATCCGGATACACGAGCTCCTAGATTAGTCTAGAGCTTTCCTACAAGATAAGCCCTTAAGATAAATTCTAGCCCCCGCTAGAATACTCCGGAACGCCCCTTAGATAAGTCTAGCCCGCGCTAGACGAATCCGGAATGCTCCACTTGGGCGCCGACCCGCGCCTCGCTCTAGCGCCCTCTAGATGGGGCGCGGCCCCTCCGGAATTCTCCGGAAGGCACACCCGCGCGCGCCCATGCCTGTAAGGGGCGGGATATCTCTGGACCGCTCCAGAAGCTTCCGCCCCGGGGTGCACTTGGCCTACAAGGGACGCGGCCCTCCTAGACAATTCTAGAAGCGGCCCGCCTTGTTCCGCATGGGGCACGGCCCTCCTAGATGTCTCTAGAAGCGCCGGCCCTGGCACGCCTTGCCCTGTTTGAGGCGTGCCGGCCCTTAGAAGGCTCCGGAGCGTCCCGGCCTCATCTTGAAGGCCCCGGAAGCCTCTGGAATCACCTAGGCTCCGTGCCTCGGTGACTTGTCCCGCGTCTATTTTGGTCGAAGGAACGCGGAGCGTGACATCCTCCCCCACTGGATCTAGCGACGCCCTCGTCGCGTTCCGCTCGTTTGCCCCTTGCAACGTCGTTGTCGCCTCGGCTTTGTCCCCCTCGGACTTGTTCCCGTTTGCGCCATCTCTGACTTCGACTCTCTTGGATGGTTGTTGCGCCTCCCTTCGAGGCATACCATCGCTCCCCTTGGTCGTCGTCTCCCCATGGCGTCTTGGTCCCTCGTCGATCGCGGAAGTTCCCTTGTCGTGGCCCCGTGCCTCGGACTTTGGACCTTCCTCCCTCGGTCGCTCCCCTAACCGTATCGCGCCTAAGCTCAGCACCCTGCGTCTCTCTTCCCCTGGAGACTGTGCCGCTTCGCGGATCCCGGCATTATCTGGACCTTGGGTTGATCGCTCCTGTGGCCTTGGCGACCCCTTGTCGCGCTCCTTTCTGTAGCTCAACGTTATCGCCCCTAGCCGATGGTGCGTCCCTCGCTCGGCCTCCTCATCCCTCGGGGACACGATAGCATTGAGTTTGCTCCTTTGTGGGCAATCCCGCACAAGGTGATCCCCATTGCAGAGGAAGCAAGCCAGGTGCTTCCTTTCCTTGCGCTTGCCCTTGTCTAGGTCCCCTCCGGACCTCCATCTGGGTCGAGAACGACGCCCACCGTCGTCCTCTGATTCGTCCCCCTGATCTCTTGAGGGCTTTCTTCTCGGCTTTGACGTGCGCTCGTCATCGCTACTTGAGTCGCTCTCGTCTCCTTCTCCCCCACTTTTACCCCTGTTACGGGAGGAGTCGTGTTTATCCCGGCTCTTAAACTCGATGAGCGACTCGGCCGCGCTCATGGCTTCGTTCAAACTCTGCACGTTCCGCCTTTGAAGCTCTTGCTTGGCCCACGGTTTGAGACCGTCCATGAATTGGAAGAACGCCTCGGTCTCGGCCAAGTCCGATACTTGAAGCATGAGCTCGGAGAACTCCTTGACGTATTCGCGCACAGTGGCCCGCTGTGTGAGTCGTCGTATCTTGGCTCGGACCTCGTCGTTTGCGTAGACGGGATAGAATTGCTTCTTGAATTCCGTCTCGAACTCGGCCCAAGTCTTGATTGGAGACCCTCCGGTCTTCTCACATGTGCGGCGCCTCCACCAAAGTAAAGCCGTATCCTCAAGATATAGTTTCGCGGTGCTTACCTTGCGTTCGTCCTCCTTGATGCCCACACCATCGAAATATTGCTCCATGCCGTAGAGAAAGTTTTCTACGTCCTTCGCCGATCGTTCCCCCTTGAACGGCTTCGGCTTCGGGATTTCTAACTTGTGCGCTTGGGTTGTAGCTATCATGCCCACCCCCATGGCTGCCCGGCATGCCTCAAGCTCCCTCTTGAGTTGGCTAACCTCGTCGCGCAACGCCCCCATGGCTTCCCGAAGGACGGCATTCTCTTTGGCTAGCTTGTCGTTGGCTTCGTTGAGTGTGCGCAGCAGCTCCCCCTTGAGCTCGTTCATGGAGGATTCAAGGTCTTCCCCAACCTTGGTTGCGTCCTCGATGGAGTCGCGCACCTCGCCCATCGACAGCTCTACTCGCTCTAGACGATCCTCAATGCTAGTCATCCGGTTCTTTGAGGCGCCCCTAGTCTTCTTGCCTCCCCACTGGGATGCGGTGCTAGGGTCCCCTGCCTCTAAGATTCCTCCGTCGTGGCTAGACATTGAACTCCCCTTGGATCGGTTGGCTCTGATACCACTTGTCACGGGTTGAGACTCGCTCTCTAACTCGTGCGGCCCTTAGCTAGTCGAACACGCTCGATTGGCTAAGTCAGGCCTTGCCCCTAACGATTTATGATGGTTTTTGTGGGAAAGAGGACTTTGTATTACACAAGAGAGTATTACAAATGTGCTTTACAAGTGTGTATTTGGTGGCTAAGTGTGGATTGTGGGATTTGTGGATTGTAGGATTTGTGGATGCCCTCCCAAATGAGGGGTGGAGCCTATTTATAGGTGAGGCTCCCTCTTACAACGGAAAAATCCGGATACACGAGCTCCTAGATTAGTCTAGAGCTTTCCTACAAGATAAGCCCTTAAGATAAATTCTAGCCCCCGCTAGAATACTCCGGAACGCCCCTTAGATAAGTCTAGCCCGCGCTAGACGAATCCGGAATGCTCCACTTGGGCGCCGACCCGCGCCTCTCTCTAGCGCCCTCTAGATGGGGCGCGGCCCCTCCGGAATTCTCCGGAAGGCACACCCGCGCGCGCCCATGCCTGTAAGGGGCGGGATATCTCTGGACCGCTCCAGAAGCTTCCGCCCCGGGGTGCACTTGGTCTACAAGGGACGCGGCCCTCCTAGACAATTCTAGAAGCGGCCCGCCTTGTTCCGCATGGGGCACGGCCCTCCTAGATGTCTCTAGAAGCGCCGGCCCTGGCACGCCTTGCCCTGTTTGAGGCGTGCCGGCCCTTAGAAGGCTCCGGAGCGTCCCGGCCTCATCTTGAAGGCCCCGGAAGCCTCTGGAATCACCTAGGCTCCGTGCCTCGGTGACTTGTCCCGCGTCTATTTTGGTCGAAGGAACGCGGAGCGTGACACTTACACATAGATTGTCGGGCTCTTAACAAAAACCACTTGAAAAAAAGTTCATTTCAAAACAATACATAAACATTGTTTGGATGAAATTACAAAAAAGACCCTATTTCTATTGACAACCAAAAAACCACTCTCGAATATCTTTTCTAATGTAAATTTAAAGAGTAAACTCATATTGCATTTCTTGAGATATGACTAATGCTCCCTTCAGCAACTCCTAAAAAAGTGCTGGTTGGAGATTTTTGATCGTTTGTTTGCCAAAAAGCTACACCTGTGGGGGAAGGAGGTTGTCGAAAACTCTAAAAAACGTTTAAGTGTTTCTAACAACCTCCTCTCCAAGAGCGCATAACTTTTTGATGAAAAAAACGCTATCAAAAAGCTCCAAGTATAGTTTTTTGAGGGTTACTTGTCTAGATAGCATCTCCAAGAGATATTCCAAATGCATTGGTATTTGTCAATTTGGAGATTTTTAACTCCAAGAGATATTCCATCTCATTCTCTAAAATGGGGATAGAGGAAAAAACATGGGGTGTTTTTCCCAAATTTGGGGAATTCTCCAAATGGATTGGGAGAATGCATTAAATGAAATACTATACATGGCAACATTTCATTGGTTATATTAATAATATTTTACAAAAAAAATAAATATAAAAAGTACAATAATAAGTATGAGATTATTGAAAATGAGGAAGCTCTTGGAGTTGAAGTATGTGTTTTTTGGAGAATATAGCATTTGATTCTCCATGTTAAAAGAAATTATGGAGAATTTGTTGAAAATGTCCTTAGTCTACGACCATTCAAATAAAAGAAAAACAAAAAACGAAAATCAAAGGGAATAAAGAGAAAGATGTGTATGAAGTAGTGATGGAACCGGGCCGGGCTGGGCTGGGCTGGGCCGGGCCGCCACCGGGCTGGGCCAAGGAACCGTGGCCCAGGCCCGGCCCGGAAAATTACCGGGTTGGTACGGGCTGGGCCACGGGCTGAGCCGGGACGGCTCACCCAAGCCTGTGCCGGTTTTACCGGGCTGGGAGCGGGCTGCGGGCCGGGCCGGGCTGGGAGTGGGCTACGGGCTGGGTTGAACATTATATACTATAATTTTTTATTTTTTATATTACTATATGCTTACATAATATACAATATACTTAAAAAAAATGAATATGCAACCTATACTTACATTATATACTATACTTTTTTTGGATGGACATTATATATTATAATACTATTGCAAAAATATAGTATATAAACTTTAAAAAAAAAATGAATATGCACCAGGCCGGGACGGGTTGGGCCGGGCTCTTGACCCCTTGACCAGCCCGTTGACTAGCCCGGCCGGGCTGGGCTGGAAAAGTCCGGCCCGGGCCCGGCCCATGACCCACCCGGGCTTGGCCCGTCTGGCCCGCGGGCTGACCGGGCTGGGCTTTTTGGGCCCATGACGTCGGGCCGGGCTGGGCCGGCCCGCACCATTGACCATCACTAGTATGAAGTATGAACTATGGGCAATGAAATTGGATTCCTCAATTCATACGTCAAATCATTCCGCTTACAAGGCAAAAAGGCAAACAAGACACATCATGGGAACATGGTTTGTTATCATTTCTTTTCCCACTTGTATTAATCTTCACTTGCACTATACATAGCATTACGTGCTCTCTCTTATGGTAGTTGGGAAATTGTAAAGCATTCATATTAGGCCTTAAAGCCCATTAAATCGGACGTATCCAGCTCATAAGTTAGGCCCAATTTTAATTGGGCTGCACTTATTCCATGTAGCAATAATGTTTTTATTTTATTTTTTAAAAAGCAATTTTTAACTACAACAAAACATTTCTCGTTTAAATTCCCTAAACTTACCATTGATACATCATTAACAATTGTATTTCAAGCCTTGCAACATTCATTATAGCTCAAGGGCCCTCATATCCTTGAGCTACCTCCCAATTAAAGTTGTTCACTCTATATAAATTTCTCGATAATGTATGTCATAGCCAAAGCCTTCAAATCTTACATGCATTAACTAGCATTCTAGCAATCATTTTCAGATAAATCATCATCTTTGTAAGACACTTCTACCCTTACATGCATACGTATCTTTAAAATGTTTATTTTTGTCTGTTTGAAATCTTAGCACACTCAAGAAAAATAGTTTCAATAATTCTTTATAGAATATAGGCGTAATTACAAAAGTAGAAAGATAGTTTTTTAATGAAATCAATGTTTGGAAACAAAATACACAAAATTGTCTAGCATATAAGATGGTGGACTACTCCTATTACTAGTTGGTTTTAAGATTGAATCTCATTGGGTTATATGTGGGTCTACCCACACGTCTATTATGGTATCAGATCTGACAATTTGTGTATGTTTCTTCAGGTGTCAGCTAGGGCCCTAGTTGCACTTGATGAAGCGTGTTTGGAAACAAAACACACAAAATTGTCTAGTATATAAGATGATGGACTACTACTCCTATTGTTAATTGGTTTTATGATGGAACCCCACCGGGCTTATATCTTGGCCTACCCATCCGTCTATTAATCAATGCTCATTTCTCAACTCTTAGTTCTTAGAGCATTCACTATCAAGGGGATTACCCCTCCTCTCTTCCTTATTTTATCATTTTTTATTAAAAGAGAGGATCCTCTTGAATGTGGGGTGAAAGAGAGGATCCCCTCTTGAGAGAGGAATGGGGTTGATTCCTCATTCCTCTATGCACATTGGCTTTTGTGCATTCCTCTCCATATTCACCCAATCAAAATTTGACATGTGTCTCATCTATCAACTACATTCATTTATTTTCATTACAATTTAACATTAACAAATTACAAATAAAAATATCTTAAAAAAGATATTTTAAAATGCAAAAAATAAAAATAATAATTCTTACAATTTTTTTATCTATAAATTGAACCTTATATTGCATACCTTTTTCATCTATCAACTACAATCATTTATTTTTATTACAATTAAGCATTAATAAATCACAAACAATAATATTAAAAATATGACATTTAAAAAAAAACAATTCCTACAACTTTTTTTGTCTATAAATAGAACCCAATATTGCATACGACTCTAAAGAACGACTTGGTCGATCACATTTGGGAGAAGTTTAAGGATTTGGCATTGGATTCGGATTGTGATTAAATTCTTATGACAATAATGTTCTTATTTATGCTTAATGTTTTCATTTTAAATCTTATTTTATGTTGTTGTTTGTATTATCTTAATGTTAATCAAGATTTAATTATTAGTAGTAATCAATTTATATTGTCATAAGTAAAATATATTTTTTTATTGAATGTTAAATTAATTAATTAATTAATTAAAATCATAAGGAGTGAATAAATCATAAATTGATAATATGAATATGTGGTAAGATATATGTATAAAAAAAATGGAAGAGAGGAGAAGAAATGATCCTCATTGTTGTGGGTGGAAATAGAGAAAGAGGAAGAGGAAGAGGAAAGAGTGGGGTAAAATATAGGGTAGGTGAGGTGTCAAAAGGAGGTGAAGAGAGGGAAAGTAAAGTGTCGAAATCCGGTGGGCCCGATACCGGAGAGAAGATGACGGAGGGGGCGACCGTCGTGCGCACATGCGCGAATGGGCCTGACCACATAAGTCCATGGGGTTCCATCCTAAAACCAATTGGCAATAGGAGGAGTAGCCCATGTACTTATATGGCAGGCAGTTTAGATTATGAATTTCGATGTGGGATAGGGTTCTCAACAAGCCAGTTGCCACTTGACACGACAAGACAAGACAAGACAACAACGGGTGGGGACAACCTGGCCCGACCCGATCAAACCCAGGAGACCCATGAACGAACAAGGCTCTGATACCATGTTGAAATCCGGTGGGCCCGATACCGGAGAGAAGATGACGGAGGGGGCGACCGTCGTGCGCACATGCGCGAATGGGCCTGACCACATAAGTCCATGGGGTTCCATCCTAAAACCAATTGACAATAGGAGGAGTAGTCCATGTACTTATATGGTAGGCAGTTTAGATTATGAATTTCGATGTAGGATAGGGTTTTCCGCTCAACATAAAGAGAGGATTGCATTTCCCCTTGATAGTGTATGCTCTTATAAATCCAAACACCCACCATTATAGTGGTGATTGGCTTATACATTTGGCGTTTGACCCTTTTGCACCTTTGGTTGATTTTTCCAAGGTCATGGATTTGATCGAGATATTGAAATACTCCGTAATTGATAACTATACAAACCAACAAGTGAAAAAAAAATGTTAAAAAAATATTAAAAAATTTCAAAAACGAGTGAAAAATTTAACAAACGATCAAAACCCAATAAAACTGATGATGATTGATCCCAACACTACTGAAACAATACCATTGATACGCATGAACAACTAGTTATCCCCATTTGAGGAGCACACCATGGGCCTCGACGTTGCCCCAAGAACGTACTCTTCGGTTGCATTCATATCTGGCTTTGTAAAAGAAAAGAGAAAACAACTAAGGAGGCCACTATTTTTATTGCTCAGTCACAAGTAAACAAACAGAAAATTGAAAAAATAATGCAAACAAAAATTGTTAAATGAAGACATGATTTTGGCGCTAATATGAAATATCTAGCATCTGCTTCAGGCATCCGTTGGGGTGTCAGAACTCAACAGGAAGTACAATCATTCATATCCTTTTCTTACTTCTGATTGTCACCAACATCAATTAATTCATTCTTCATTTCAGATTAATAAAATAATACGGAGTAAACTGAGAAGTCATCAATTAGGTAAAATGTATAGTCATATTACGTAACTGACGGTATCTTTAACGGAAATATTAATAAAGAACTAACAGTGTCAAAATTTGATAGATTAGCGAGTAAGATAGAAAAAAAATTAGAAACTAATTTAGAAAATGTACGAAATATCTACTATAATACAGTATAAAGCAGAACTCAAGTCTGTGTAAAAATTTGCGCCACGTCATCAAGTCTGAATAAAATAATGATTTTAGTTTTTTGCATTATATTTTCTAAGAATAATTCATTTATATACTTTATATCTTATCCAATTTCCTTATATATGTTTGATATCTTACCCAATTTTTGATATCTTACGATTTTTTCCTAACTTGATTTTTCTAACAATATATCCTTATATGACTAAAAAATATTCAAGTAATTATATTGATAACTTTACAATTTTTCCTTATTAATTAAAATTTATTTTTATCATTATTAAATCTTGAAGAATAGTGAAAAAACATTCACATATGTCAATAATCTACTAAATAATAATGCAAATATGAAAAATTGAATATAATTTTTTTAAAAATTGACATTGTATTAATAAAAGTACATGTATAGGTCAATGGATTCGGATTCTGGTCTGTCGAGTTCGGATTGTAAATTCTCGAGTTAAAAGTAAATTCGTGTCAGATTTCAATCTCGAATTGGCTAATTTGGATTTATATTTACATTACCCGTACATGGTACGGGATTTGTACTAGTTGAGGACAATGACATAATTTACCCATTACTTCATCCTTCCTTTCAAATTTCTGCTTCCTCCGATTCTTCGAAAAAACTCCTAATTAAAAAACGGTGAAAGGGTGGCCATCTTCGACGGCTTCCTTGTCGAATAAATTTAACCAATTCACATATAAGGTCAGGATCCGTCTTCTAATCCAAAAACTTAAGTCAATAGGTAGAGTTTCACGTTCCGATATTTTTCACAAATTATCGATGTAGGATAAATTATATTTCTCCAACACTTACATATATATGAACAGATATCCCAGATCAGACATATGACCCACCAACTTTAAGTAACGCTCATCATATCTATAGGGTGCACTATTTCATGGAGTAAATTGTACTCCTTGCCTAGGGTAGTTTCAAAACACCCTGAAAAAGACCCTTTCAATAATTTTTTTCATAAATGTCGGTTGAAAAATTCAAACTTGAATCTACCAAATAGCAATTCAAAAGTGGAAGGTCAGTTTGTCACCTATCAATTATCTTCTATATAGCATTTAAAGTGGTCCTTTTTTTAACCTAGTACTCCTAAATACTTAGCATTTTAGTTTTAAAATTATTTATCGTACTTTCTTCATTTTTTAGAGTTACTTTTTTCATATTATTTTACCCTCGTTGAATATCATATTTTATGCACTTTATCCAAATTTATCATCTATTTTTTTACTTTTCAACTTACCACTCTATTAAATTACAAAACTATCATCATTTTATCTAATTTTTCAGCCCCATTATTTAATCATTGCATCTACTTTATCCCTTTTAAACTTTTTTACCTCTACTAAATTACAAAATAATTTAGCAACACAATTCAACTTTCAATTTTACTCATAGTATTCTACAACAGCCAATTATCGATGTTCAAGAGAAATACATGAATATATGATTAATACGGAGTACTAAATTGCACAACTACGAAAATACAGTAATTATCAACATATTCTTGACCTCCTCATTCAAGTGCCTCCAACATTCACATATAACAAATTTAGTGTACACTAGCGTAATTTTTGCGTCGTGTGCGGATTTTATTAAAATTCCTTTATATAAAATCTTACATAATTATTCAATACAATAGTTTTAAGATCAATATATATCCTAAGTTTGGATATACTTTTAGTATCACATTTTTTTAGTAGATTATTCAAATTGATCATGTTTAAGTGGTAAAAAATATAAATTTTAACGAATAATATATAAGTTTAAAGAAATATACAATTCAACTACAAATCTTTAATTAAGAATTGAAAAAGTTATTATTATATTAATTAAGAAATTAAAGATTTTGATCATCTGATAAGTCTATCTTTTGACCAATATATAATTATCATAATCTTTCCTTTATTAATTAGTATCTTCATTAGTATGTTAAAGGTAATATTTGTTCAACTATACAAAATAAAAAATCTTATAAACAATCTATACATTTATCTATTTGGTAAATAAAATTTGCATTTTCCAATTTGATATAAAAAAATTTATATGGACAAATATATATATGACATGGATAACAGATATGATGTGGCTAAATAAAAAATTCAAGAATATGTGACGTGGATTAATGATAGACTAACACGTGTCAAAATCCTAGCTGGCAAAATGTGAGGACGACACGTGAAAAAATACTTTATGGCGCAATGTGATGACTCTAAACCTTACGACTTATATATATATACATAGATTCGCAACATTTCTCATTCAAAATCCTTCAAATTTTCGTTACAACAATTATACTAGCTCACAACATTTATTATTGCTCAAGACTCAAGAGCCTTCATATCCTTGAGCTTCTAGTTCTTATGCATACTTTTCAATAAATTGCACATCCACGATAATTCCTTAATAGTATATATTATTACATAAGCTAAAAAGATAGATATAAATTAGACCTAATACATCCCAAAATTAGTGCAACTTTTATGCATACTTTTCAAAAATATCTCCATTTTTCCGATTGCTCAGTCAACAACAAAAAAAAATAAAAAAATTAATGCAACCAAAACTGTTGGGAGGAAGAGAAGATTTTGGCGCTAATATCTGTGGTCCTGTTCAGGCATCCGTTGGAGTGTCAGACTCAACACAAAGGACTACCATTCAAACCCTCATTAAATTCCTCACCAACATCAATTAATTCCTCCCAACTCTCAAACCTCCACTTCCTCCAAAATCCACCGGCAAAAAACCTCCAAGAAAATGGCCAAAACGGCTGCCATCATCGCCGGCCTCGTCGCCGTCCTCGCTCTCTACTGCGGAACCGACCCGTTCAATCACCGTCCGACCCACGGCTTCCCGGATTTCGTTGCCAAGAAGGTGGACATGACGCCTTGGTCTCAAATCCCCTTTCCCGAAGATCCTCAAAACCGGCTTCAGAGCTCGGAAATTCGGTTTTTGAACCAGGTTCAGGGGCCCGAGAGCGTCGCCTTTGACCCGATTGGTCGTGGTCCGTACACTGGCGTTGCTGACGGCCGGATTCTCTTCTGGAACGGCCGTCAATGGTCCGATTTCGCCTTCACCTCCTCCAACAGGTTCGACTCTCTCCGATTTCGCACCCTTCTCGAAAAAGTGCTTGTTTGGTTAAACGGAGGAATTATAACTGAATTAATTTCCTATAATTAATAAAAAAAATCTTATCCGTACTTACCTATGAATTATAGGAATTGAGAAATTTATATAATTTGAAAAAAATGGGATGTTTTGGGATTTTCCAAATTCATGTGAATTCATTTGGAAATGGCACCTATTTGCTGATTTTAATTGAATTTACATTCAGATCTGGGTGCAACACAAAGCCTGATATGATGGACTACTTGAAAAATGAGCACATCTGTGGAAGGCCACTTGGGCTAAGGTTTCACAAGAAAACAGGCGAATTGTACATTGCAGACGCCTATTCCGGGCTCATGAAGGTCGGTCCTGAGGGCGGCTTAGCGAAATCCCTAGCAACAGAGGCCGAAGGCGTGCATTTCAGGTTTACAAATGATTTGGATGTTGATGATGAAGGAAATGTTTACTTCACTGACAGTAGCACCAAGTACCAAAGAAGGTGGTTTCTAATCGGATTTTTCGGTTTTCGCTATTGTCGTGTATATTTCTCTGTGTTTGGATTTGTGACTTGGGTTCAATCTTGCAGGAACTTCTTACAGTTGATCTTCTCTGCGGACGACAGCGGGCGCGTGCTGAAGTATGATCCGGTGGCGAATAAGGCCACTGTGCTAGTGAGGAACATCCAATTTCCTAATGGGATTTCATTGAGCAAGGATGGGTCATCACTGATCTATGCTGAGTACTGCCATGGAAGGTGATCAATCACTTGTACCATACTGCTAAGGCTTAGTTAATTTGGTTCAGGTTCAGTTTGATTATGTCAAAGTTTGGTTCAATGCCTTAACAGGTTGCAGAGGCTCTGGCTAAAAGGCGAAAAGGCGGGAACCACAGAAGTGTTTGCTGTCCTACCCGGATATCCCGACAACATAAGATTCAACGAGAAAGGCGAGCTCTGGGTAGCGATCCCAGCCAGGCGAAACCTCTACTCACACATCCTAGCCATCAACCCGAGACTAAGGAGCTTGATTCTGAATCTGCCAATCAAGGCCAGATATCTTAGCTTGATGTTTATCAAAGGCAGGCTGCACGCAAGCGTGGCCAAGTACAGTTCCGAAGGGGATCTGTTGGAGATGTTGGAAGATAGACCAGGGAAGGTAGTGAGAGCGGTGAGCGAAGTGGAGGAGAAAGACGGGAAGCTGTGGTTTGGAAGTGTTTTGATGCCTTTCATGGCTACCTATGACTTGGGTTCTGCTTGAGTTGTTCGTCGAGCGATTCGGTTGTTCTAGGAGTGTTGTTCTTGTTAATGTTGCTAGCTTCTTGTGTGTGAAATTGTGAATAGTGACTCTTTGTAGTTGATTGGACTTTGTGTTGGCTAAATGTTTTCTTGTGGTAATAATATTGAGGGTGTGTTTGGAAAATCCAAAAATCAATGAACTAAGAATCTATCTTCTTCAAATTGTATTGGTTGACATCTTTCTCTTCTTCAAGAGTAGTTATCAGATCAATCATCTGACCACTTCTTGCACACTGCAGTCTGAAATTCCACATGCCAAAACACAAATTAAGAGCATGATTATCACAAATTAATCAAAGGAAGTAATCTCTTTTGAGACCGAAAACCCACCATTCTTACCTCGTTAAACAGATAAACCAGAACAACAATTTTTTTTCTAGATATTGCAAGCTTTGAAAGTTGGTTGATTTTGCTCATCTCCCTCTACAAAAGAAGGGCAATCTGTGAAAATATCCCAAATTTGCCTATGTGTGTAATTCATGAAAAAGTTAAAATCTCTTCCAGAAAATGTCTTCGAACTTTCACTATTGCCCACACTTCCTTTATATATTTCAACTCCCTCCCCATTCTACCAAAAGAAAAAAAAAATCACTCCCTCTTCTTCAGCTAGAGACTGCCAAAGGTATACTTCCCTTTGCATCCTACCTCCTCTGTCTTTCCATTTTGCCACTAGCTAACCACTGATTATAGCTATGGTTTAGCTAAGCAAACTATAGTTAACTACTAACAACAGAACTAACTAACCTACAAAGCTAGTAACACTAAGCTAAGCTAGACTGTCATATACAAAATGTACAATGTCACACTCATATAGATGAAGAAAGGAAGAGGACAAAGAGCTTTTCTTTTGTACGGCTGATTTGGGTTTTGTTTGCTAATAACAATCTAATGATTGAACCAGGCTTATAGGGCCATCCGATTATGGAGGATGAACAGTTTTTCAAAGGTGATAAACTCATACTGAGGGGACTGAGGTTTCATGGGTTCCATGGAGTCAAACCTGAAGAAAAGACACTTGGTCAGAAATTCGTGGTCGACGTCGACGCCTGGATGGATCTTCAGCCTGCTGGAGCCTCTGATAGCTTGTCCGACTACCTCAGCTACACCGATATCTACCGGTAAGAACCCGAAGACATATTATCTGCGCGATCGTTGCCAATTTTACCTTCTTATGTTTGTTGTCAAGTTTAAGACTAAAAAGCTTTGCACTTTGTTTCTTATAAGCTGAACTCCTTTTTGTCCTTACAAAATGACAGCATTGTGAAAGAAGTGGTTGAAGGAGAAGCACAAAATCTGTTGGAGTCAGTTGCCCACAAAATTTCACACAAAACATTGACCAAGTTTTCTCAGATCTCTGCTGTCAGGATCAAGGTTGGAAAGCCTCATATTGCAGTAACTGGGGTGGTGGACTACCTTGGGGTCGAGATTTTCCGAACCAGAAAGATGATTGCTTAGATCTTTTTTTTTCCCGGAGAGGTGGCACTTTCCGTACCCTAGGGCGTGATGATTGCTTAGATCTAAAATGTAGGCCTTCCAACTTTCAATGTTGTACCGGCATATACAATAAGCTTTCTTCATTCCGTTTGAAACCTTTGATGTTATGATGGTTCAGATCCTGTTAATCTTGATTGTATTATTTGTATCAGCATAAGCTTTCTTCAACTTAACATATTCCCCTGGAATTTGATGCCTTTCATGGCTTCCAATGACTTGGCCTCGTATGAATGTTTGTTGGCTCATTTTACATAAAAGAGCCTCTATAAAAGTGCAACAAGTCTTTGAAACCTAATGTTAAAAATTAAAATTCAACCAAAAAAAATGTTAAAAATTAAAAGGGGTAATTTGTGAAAATATCTCAAAATTTACGGTAGTGATGTGTAATTTAGGAAAAAAGATAGATTCTTTTTCCGAATATGAGCGTCGTCTTCTCACTTTCTCTGCCGTCCACTTCCTTTCCCTATTCCAATACCCTCCTCAGACCTTCGCTAGATTCTGCTTCGTAAGAGCATTCGCATATCATTCAAAGGTAATTTGTGATTTTTTTTTCTGGTAGCTCCCTTTTCAGCAATTTAGGTATTGTTTTAGATTTAGTGATTGCCCAAATTGAATTAGGTCATTGCTCACCGTGATTGTTCGGTGGAGAAATTGAATTGCTTTTTGTTCTGAATATTGTGTGGATTTGGTGCAAATAGTTCGTTTTCATTTTAGGGTTGGTTAGGTCTGATTTGCGAAAAAAAGTCTAATCAAATCGATTGTGAACAGTAGGTGTTAGTGTGAATGAATCTGAAGGGTGATAAGCTGATACTGAGCGGTGTGAAGTTTCATGGCTTCCATGGAGTCAAACCTGAAGAGAGATCACTTGGTCAGAAATTCGTCGTTGATGTAGACGCCTGGTTGGATCTTCGACCAGCTGGGATTTCTGATGACTTGTCGGACTCCGTCAGCTACACCGATATATATCGGTGAGAAAATCCCAAGTCTTTAGTTCTCTATGTAAAATGTTTGATCATAATATGTTTGCTATGCTGTCTTCAAAGGGGCAGTTTTATGCCTGTTCTGGCCATGGTTGTTATTGGCATTTTTGTTCTTACACAATGACAGCATAGTGAAAGAAGTGATTGAGGGAGAACCACAGAACCTGTTGGAGTCAGTTGCCCACAAAATTTCACACAAGACATTGACCAAGTTCTCTCAGATCTCTGCTGTCAGGGTCAAGGTTGGGAAACCTCATGTTGCAGTTCTTGGGCAAGTGGACTACCTTGGAGTAGAGATTTTCCGGACGAGAAGCTAGAATGTAGACCTTCAACTTACATTGTTTGCCTGGAGTTTGAAACCAAGCTTTGTATCAGCATAAACTTCTTCTTCCTCTTTGAAAAATCTGATGTTTTGACAGATAAGATTCTGTATGAATGTCAGCAGTTTTTTTTTCTGCGTTTGAGCTGTTGTTTACATACGAGGGAATTGTGGGCATGATTCACAACAAAGTTGAGAGCTTCTTAGCATGTGTGGTTTAGACTAGTTTGAATTCATTCTTGATTCCTTTTTAATCCTGATCATGTTTATATTCTTATTACAAGACCGTGTTTTTGTACAACAACACTAGGTAGATGTATAGGAGTTCCACCTCATGAATATTTTGACATGATTTTGGATTGTATAGGAAAAGAAATACCGAGATGTGACAATGTTTTAGATTGTAAGACCTATTTCAATGTCAACATCAAGATTCTCGTCCCAAACGAGATGCCAAACAACCTTCAGAGACATTCTCTTGTACGTACTGTGATAACGTTCAAGAACAAAAAACGGCCAAACCAAATCTCTGAAGTTTTTATTTTATTGTTGAACGTGCTCTACATAAGGGTTGTTTTTCAGATATCATACATACATATGTATAAAAGTATATTTCTCAGCATCCAAACCAAATAGAACTCATTGTCTTGCCACAACTCTTGACTCGGCTAAATGAACTCATTGTCTTGCCACAACTCATAGCACGTAAGCTCCATCTCTCCCAATTTGAGCAACTACATATAAACAAGAAGTTAGATCCTGCATTGGAAAATCACTTGCTGCAAATCCGCAATCATCAAATTCTGACATAAAAGCAAATCAAACTAACCTGCAAAGATGAAATGCTTAATGTTGAAGCAATGGACATGATTCTATTCAACTTGTTGAACCTAGTGGTGTTTCTATACAGGACTCATTCAAATGGATTCCTCCAGACTGGCTGGCTTCATTTACATGGTCGCCACTTGAATCATTACCTGCATCGCGTGTCTCAGTTATCTGTCTCTCATTTGGAACAGAAACAGCATCAACATCTGAATCTCTAGGTGCAGGATTCGATCTGTTATCAGCATCTCTAGTTTCAACACCATCCATCACAGGAGAAACTGTCGCAGCTTCCACATTAGCCTCTCTGGTGACCTGAGATTGAGAACTGGGCTCTGCCACGGGTGTGTTCCGTGAAAACCACCTTTCCTTCCATCCTCTTGTGCTCTTTGATATAGACTCCTTGTACCTTTAAGAAACCAAAAGGAAAAGGAAAGCAGAAGCTCAATTACCATCATCACTCCAACAGCAGTTATGATATAACGAGTGTAAGTGAATGGTCAGGACAAAAGTGACTGGGAAAAGTAATGCAACACTGACCCCTCAATACTTGAATATATAAACGTCATTGAATTTGCAGCTAAAGAAAAAACACACTTCAAATCCATATATACCTCATGGACATTGAATTAAGTCGAGATTTTAGTGCATCTGAAAATGACTGGAGATCTGATGGTCCTGCTCTATCTTGATTAGTTGATGCCTGAGTAGGTGACCTCCTGAGAATTTAGAATATCAAGATACCACAATGAACTAAATTAGCGGGGAAAATATTAAAGCAGAATCTACTCCACTAAGAAATAAAAGAAGCAAGAAATTTACTCACCGGTTATGTGGTGAAGTTCCGTGTTGATTTGTTGCAGCACTTGGTCCAGCGGAAGAAACATTATACGACTGGCTAGACTGATTTGCAGATGTATATACAGATGGTTCGCCAATAGTAAGTGGGGATGATGGACTGGCGCCTGATGTTACGGTGAGTGGTTCACTTTCCCCTCTTTCAGGAGAGGATGAACCTGCATGAGCAGATGGTTGGGGCGAGAATACCAAGAAATGTGGGTGAGCATGATCTGATGACCTATTCCTGTGCCCATCCCTTCTAGAAAAATGGCGTGCTCTCCCCATTGCAGCAGCAGCAGCCAAGTGCTGAATTATGCGCTCCTCCAGCTCATTGTCATTCGCACCACTTGGCAACTGAATGCCAGCAAAGAAAACACAAAATGAAGATATGAGTATGAAGATATTGGTTGTGTTAGAAAAGAGAAATGGTTGTAGGATTTAAATCCTTTACACACATGTTGTATCTCAAAATCACCCAAGGTTGGATGATGAAATATAGCTGCATTTCTTGGTGGGTTAAGCCTGATGTTTCTTTCCTGTACCACTGCATCCAGTAGTTCCTGGCTGTGAATATAGCACACACAAGTCAGAAAAGAAAGCCATCTAAACATACCCATAAGAAGGGATCAATATGATAGAAGGAATATGACAATATACCCAGTAGGGTCTTTGAGGTTGATGGGCTGCCAACACATGGGACATTGAGAGCTTCTCTGACACCTGATATCATTTATATATCTAATCCGAAGTTAAAATGATGTATCTTCAGTATAACGAAGCTGGCCTGTTGAAAACTTTATAGCTTGATATCCAACTTATTCACCATTATTTTACCCACATGTGAACAGCCACAAAAGTGCTCTACATCAGCAGTACTCTTAAGTAAACAAATATGTTACAATCAGTTATTGTCTCACATGACTATGTAAGTCTCATACTCGATCAATGAGAGTTCATTTACCCAATTAGCATTCAACTAGTTGAATGTAGGTTCGATATTATCAAATTGTAAACGTATTTTGACATTTGGTCCCTGAGAGCTCAGAAGTGGAGGAGTGTGGAACCACAAAATTAGGCTTTTATCATCAGTTTCTAAAGAAACAAATCAAGCTCTCTACAGAAAAGTGATGCACATTGGTGGATATTGTACACAAGGGCATGTCCATACCTAATATCTTTATGAGATATCTCGTCTAATATAGCTCTTCTGGTGATATACAGTCCAGACCTAATATCTAATATAGTTCAAAAACAAGACCAATGGCTGTACTATTTCAGGCGACAACCTAGCTCACTAGTGTACAGTCACAGAAGCAAGTCAGGAAATACAACCGGAGAAACACAGCATGTATTTTGAAGCATTAGATCACTAGTGTACAGTCACAGAATATAAGCCAGACAATTGAAAGAGATATAAAAGCAAGTCAGGTACAGATGATACAGCAGAAACATGGAGGGAAAAGTCTCATAATGTCTTGGATCAGCGATTCAATTACCACTCAAGAATACACTGAAGGTGAAACTCATGCTTGCAACCAGTCACCTGCAATCATAAAAATAGAGCTAGTTAGCTGTCATGTGTCAAGCCCTTCGCTATAGCATTTCATCAAAGAACTCTTCAATAGAGCCAGTTAGCTGTCATTCTTTAACAGAACATTAAATTAATAACAATACCGTAGAAGGATCACTTTCACAGAACTCTTCAAGGCAGATGCTACAGGCATCATCACAAGCCTCTTGTATGCCACCTTCCACAAATGCAGCAGCCGACGTCAATTTAGCCTCCTCCAGTTTCTTCGTCTCATCCATCGGTGGAGTCTGCAGAGACATTACAAAATCAAATCTCCTTTTAACTTCAGCACCTCTTCTCATCCACAGTGTACAAAATTTCAACGTCATCACCGTAATCACAAATAGATAAATACAATTCAAGACCATGAAACCAGAGAGAGTCAACAGAAGATCATGTGCGAAGACCACACCAACCCCACCCCCACGGTATGCAACAAAAAAATCTCAAAAATTAAATATAAAATTCACATGATCAGCTGCAATAGAGTGATGAAATCGACAGAAACCAAGAAGAATTAGCCCCGATTGCGACGAGATCAAAAGGCTGGAACTGCCGAGACAATTCAGTCAAAGCCGGAAATCAAAAGCTCTCTCACCTCCATAGTATACGTGATCGAATAGGAGGAAGATGATGAGCAGATAAATCAGGGATAATCCACTGGAGAGATAAGTCTTGGGAGGAGTAGTGAGAAGCGGTGTTGATAAACCCTAGAAATGGAAGAGGAAAGGGGGCAGAGCGAAGAGGATGAAAGAGAATGGAGGGGCAGAAGTAGGGGTGTCCATAAAAAACCGAAACCGAAAAATCGAACCAATAAACCGAAAAACCGGCACATACTTTGGTTAACCGAACCGACATTATTAAAAATCTTGGTTTGGTTAACCGAACCGAGAATATTAACGGTTTTCGATTCGGTTTCGGTTTATGATTTTCGTAATAACGGTTAACCAAAAAACCGAAAATTAAAATTTTTTATTTTTATATTAATATATAAGTTTGATTTACTTTAAACTATTCATTTTTCAAATGATGATGTTGTTCTATTGAGCAATTTTGAGTTCTCTTGTTTGCATAGTTTTATTGTGACTTGTAATTTCAATTATTTACTTATCATTGTTATCAAATATGTCATGATATGTGTCTACATAAGCCCTTTAAATTATTAATTAAATAGGTTGTTTGAATGAAATACATACAATAATAGTTTAAAGTATTATTTGGTTATTATAACTATCAAGGCATATAAAATTAGTATATATATTTGAAGATCTAATCTAATTAGATTATATTGTTTAATCATATTCGATAATATTATTTATCCTTCATGTATATTATGATAATTTAAATCATATAAATTGTTATTGGTTAACCGATAAAACCGAACCGAAAAATTGGTTAACCGATCTCTGGTTAACCGAGATTAACGGTTTGATTAAGGTTTGTGATTTTAGTTAACCGAAATCACGGTTAACCGAAATCACGGTTAATCGGGTTTGGACACCCCTAGGCAGAAGAACTAGAAAATGGGGCCTTTTATTTTTTTTTGACTTTTTTAATATATATTTTTGGCGATGACTGACTGACAGAGCGCACGGAAGAGAATCAAATGAGCCCACCTTTGTCTCCGATCAACAGAATTTTGCCACGTGGTGTTGTGACATACGTAGGATTTTATCTTCTTTTTTTTTCTGATCAGAGTAGGATTTTATCTTCTTTCACCTAATAATATGGCGCATTTCAAACTGAATTTGCGACTGACATTATAGTAAGAAATTAAGAAAAGTTAATCGAAGCAAATCAACACCTATAATTATTGGTATTTTTTCATCATTTATCAAACTTGATTGTCCCATGTAGTTTAGTTTCTTTTGATGAGATACGAATTTAAAGTACTACATATTTGATAGTTTGAGAGACTATATATATTTGACACTCAGCAACTATTAAGTGGATCAGTAAAAAAAACTAAGTTGAATGTACGTGTTTGATTGATATCTACTATAATACAGTATAAAGCGGAACCCAAGTCTTTGTTAAAATTTGCACCACGTCATCAACCTTGAATAAAATAATGATTTTATTTTTTACATTGATTTTCAAAAAATAACTTATATATCTTCGTCATATCTTAACCAGTTTCCATATATATACTTAATATCTTACTCAATTACATCCTTATAAGAATAAAGAAATTCAAGTGATTTTCTTTTATATTTTTACAAAATTTCCTTATTAAATAGTATACATTTTTGTCATTATTAATCTTGAAGAATAGTAAAAAATTTCACATGTGTCAATAGTATATTCATTAATAATATAAATCTGAAAATTTGAATAGACCTATTTTATTTTAGAATTAAAATTGTATGATTAAAAGTACATATATAGGTCAATAGGTTCGGACTTTGATCTATCGGGTTTGGATTATAAGTTTCCGAGTTAAAAGCGTATTCGTATCATAATTTGATCTCAAATCGATTAATTCGGTTTTATATTTACATTACCCGTACATGGTACGGGATTTGTACTAGTTTTTCTATAAAAGTGAGAATATATAGAACCTCACCTATAATGTTGTTAAACTATAATATTCAAATATGTAGAATAATAATGAATATTATGTAGTGGCATGGTCCTAAATTATATAGTTAAGTCGGTAAGATTTTATTCTATTCATTTATATGAAATCTCATCCTCTTCGTCAAGTGTAACTATTCAAATAGTAGTTGATGATTAACTTCTCAACAAGTGCACTTTCTATCTTGAGCAGTTGAGCCAAACAAGTTCAAGTTCTTGTTTTCAAAATCTATTAAGAGTTAATTATTCAAACAATCAAACTCAGTACGTATATACTATGTTACTTTTGTCATTATTAAAAACTTAGAAGTGATAATATTCATGATGACCAATTCAAATCCCTTATGTTTTCTCATTATAATGTAATAAATATTTCCTATGAATATAACAAAATAGTTAAGACCATATTTACTGGTTGACCAACTTTTTTAGTCAGCGTAATAAAAATTGACTGTAATGTCGTATTGGAGCTATTCACGGGACCACTGCCATTCACCCACCCGGATTTCTTTTTGGTGGTCCAGTGCCATTCTCTAATCCAAGACTCGACTTGGAGGGCGGCAGTTAAACACAATTCTAGGAAGTTTAATTTAGTTGGCGATACTTTAGCAAATATGTCTTTTTCTTTAGAGTATAATGTTCCTCCTAGTATTATTCCTATTTTGTACCCTTGATCTTTCTCAATAAAACTTCTGGGCATTGCCCTTGTTTGTGACTGAAAAAAGCATAATAAAAATTTGATTTTATCACGTTCCTTTTTTCCAATGTGACATGAAGCAACATGACAATTGATGATCAAATATGTTTTGAGTATCGGAAAGGTCGGTCATACTTTGTTTTCATCTCCTTTTTTCCTATCGACCTATATATTAATTGAATAACAATGTTAGTAGGAAAATTTGCGCCACATGATCCTTTTTCTGCATGACATGTGTTCCAATAAAAAATTAAAGTACGGGTCAAGTTGTATTTTAGTTGAGCTTGAAACTGCTAGTGCTAATCCCACGTTCTCAAAAACTGCTTTGGTTTGAGCTTGAAACTGCTAATGCCACGTTATAGAAAACTGCTCAACTGCTCAAGTGAAGAACCCAGTATAAATTTTCCTCTTCAGTTCTATGGAGAATTGTTGTTGTTGCTTTCAAATCAGAGCCAGCCAACTCCAATCCCCTCGATGCTTTAGGATTTAATTGTTCGAGTTTGTGTAAGTCCCGGTTGATCATTGCTTCTGTGCCTCCACCTCTCGCCTGCAACTCTGTTGGATTTTCGTCGTCGCCGACTGTAGCGTGTGGTTAGGGGTTTTCGCCGCCAACAACGGCAGCGCCTGCAACCCAGAGGAGGTGGGTGGGGTCTGAGAGGGTGGAGAAGGCCGAGAGCGAGCAGCCGACAGCCATGGCAGCGGAGAGGAGGAGGGTCAATCGAGAGGTTGTATAGGATGGAGACGGATCGGAGGATGGCCAGCGGGGGCGGAGGAGGCCGGAGTTTGAGGAGGAAGAGGAAGGTGAGGGAGAGGTAGGAGAGGACTGTGAGGAGGAGGAATTTTGGGGTGGATCCTAGGGTTTTTCCGGCTTCCCATTCGAAATTGGCGATGGTTGGGTGGTCTACTAGCCATGGTTTTATAAAGTTGTGTAGTTTCTTCCACCCGATCATATACAATAATTTGAGAAATTTGTTCTATTTATGAAATTAGGTTATATACAGAGGTCTTTATTTGAAATACTTAGCACTCAATTATGTAGAAATATCACATGGAGTCAATCCTGTTTAATAATTATTTTTTGTACATTCTACCAAACAATAATAATTATTTTTGTACAACTAGTGTGTAGACATTTATGTATAAGAACTAGACATCTACTCCCGGCGTTGCTTGGGAGACTCATAGGGCATTTTGATCATGCCGACTCCTTTGTGTAACGTTTACTTGTAGGGCATTTTGATCGTGCTGATCCTTTCTGTAACACATTTGACTTTTGAGTTTTTAATTTCGGAGCACACCCTTATTGAGAACAATGGACAAACAATGGGATCAAAATTTCGAATGTTTAACCACTTATTACAACCTATTTTCAGCTCAAACTAACTAAAAACTGACTAGAACATACGTTTGATCTAGAGATATATCTTCATCCAAGTATCTGTTTGATCTAGAGATATCTCTTCATCAAACTATCTATTCCACACTCTTTAATTACACATAAACGCATACAAAACCATGAAAAGTTTTGGGAAACGAACTATGTAGGCCATCTGGAAAAGGTTGTAACTGGCTAGGATTCTCGGTGTGATGGTTAATCTTATTCCTGATCAACCTTACAAGATCGGAAAGGCTTGCATAATTGTAGGGTCTTGGAGCATTGTCCAAAGCCGGTGTAACGAGAAGCTCCCACGTTGTATCAATAAAGACTTCAGAAATCTCCAGATCAAAAAGAGCTTGCAAATTTACATTGGCCTTGAGAATATCGCTAGAGTCCCTAAAGGAACCAGATTTCTTTGTCTACCTTCCAGAAAAGTGGATGTTTCACTATTTGTTAAACTTTTGGCCTACAAAATAAAAAGGAGTGCAACTTTAGTAACACATACTGATGCATATATAGTATATAAAAAAATTATAAAATTAAAAAAACAGCATTCAAAAACTTTGCATTCAGTTATAATTACCAGCAGAAAAGCGTGTTCTCTACCACTAGCTAATTAAAAAAAACTACAGATACTAAAATTAAAAAACTGCAGACACTAAAATATAAAAACTTCAAATTTCATACAAATGCATACATAGTATAACGTAAAGATGTTTGAAAATATACAATATATAACATTCATAAATAAAATGAAAAACCAACAATCAGATATTAAAATTATAAGCTACCTTTGTTGTGGTTGATAGTATATCAGCTCAGAGATTAAAGTGTAGGCTTTGTAGCAGTTTCTCTTTAGATAATCAATTCTCAGGTTTCCTCTTTGAATGTTGCGTGTGCGTTTAGTTAGTCCAAATGCATGATGCTTTCCAATTGATAGACACCAAAAAACTATACATTCGAAGCTAAACATATCAACAGAAAAAATGTGTTTTCTGCTACTTGCTAATTCCAGGATCCCTCGCCTCTTTTGCTTTCAACTTTCCCTTAGGATTTTATGTTTTAGAGGAACCCCCGGATTGTATTGGTGCCCTTATTTTGGATGATGTTCACGGAAGGACTACCCCTCGCCTTATCGACACTTAGTCCGTTTTGTTTTCCTTCAATAAAGCCTTGAGAGGTTGCTCTCTCTGATGAAAAAAAACGCTCTTAAGCGTTTAAGTAAGTGGACCATTTTTTAGTGCATTGAAGGATTAAATACATAGTCAAAGACATGTATTGCTGGCTTAGTATGTTGGCCACCACACCACGAGTCATGTTGTAGTATATCAATTTGCCAACTCTTTAGAGCGTTAAAGGTGGCTAAGCATCTACAAGCGGTTATATCAATTAAATGAGGATGAAGATTGAGAGTGATTACGCTTGTGGATGAAGTTGTTAGGGTAGTTATATATTGCTCCAATTTTCTTCTTGCGGCGCCATGTAGCGCGTTATGGACATGTATCTCTTATGTGGTTGGATTTGCCAACACTTTTGAATATTTGAATGGATTGAGCCACTTTAGTGTTGCCTTATTCTTTTGCCATGTATGCATTTTTGAACATTTTAATAATTATCTTTTCAACTTGAAAAAGGCAACACAACCAATTGCTTTAATGTCGTCAATTCACTCCAGATCCTTTTTTTCTGAAAAACAAATTCGCTTAAAAATAGTTTTTCCCGTTAATGGAGTTGTAGCAGTTCCTTTAATACTGTTGGAGCGTTTTACCTCTCAATCGCCTCCCACCTCCTGGATTCGCCTCTTCCCATCCCTCCATTATTTGCGGAATTGAAAACCCCCCAAAATCCATCCAAATTCCAAAACCAGTGCTCCATGAGAGAGGATGCAGGCGGAAGTTTCCCCGCGACATTCTCCTCCATTACCCCCATTCTTCTTCTTCCTTCCCGATCTTTCCAATCTCACAAATCTCTCATCGGTCTTCCTCTTGTCTCTGTCTCCTTCTTGCACATTCTCGCAAGGTTCGTCTCTCTCAATTCGAGTCTCAAATTCCTCGTTTTTGGTCTGTTAATGGATTGGAGGTTGTTTGTTTTTGCAGGCTTTGAGCAAGATCGCGCAGAGTCGGCTGCAGAAGGAGATAACCGAGTGGCAGGTCAATCCTCCGCCTGGCTTCAAGCACAAAGTCACCGATAATCTTCACAGGTCCATCTTCTAGCTTAATCATTCTGTTTCGAAACGGTTTCGTTTGAGTTTCTATCTCTTTCTCAACTTTGCGGTGTGAATTAGATGGTTGATTGATGTGAACGGGGCGCTGGATACGCTCTACGCCAATGAGACGGAACCAATTGCAGGTTGATTTCCCTGATCATTATCCGATGGAGGCGCCTCAGGTTCCTACAGTTTCTAAAACCCTAGCTTTGTTCGAGATGGATTCTGTCGTCAATTTGGGAGTTTTTTTGCTTGTTTGTTTGTTTGTTGATTAGCTTTTTTGGATGTGTTGTTGAGCAGATCATATTTGTTTCTCCTGCGCCCATACATCCTCACATCTACAGCAATGGGCATATATGCTTAGGTACCTTTTTCTTCTTCTTGTTCATTCCCAACGAGACATACCTTTTTCTCTATTTCATAGAGGGGTAAAGAAGAATTACTTGACTCTTTTGTATGTAATAGATATTGCTACTGATGATAAGCAAGAATTAGATGAGGATTTCCAAAGAGAGGTATGATTTCTGTTTGGATTTGTGTTATTTACACATTGTTACTCTAAATTGAATGAAAATTTAATCCTATAAAAAATATGAATGATACAATGTAAAAGAAAATTTAGTCAGTGTTATGTTACTTGAGTTTCTAACCTAAGCCAAAAAAGAACATGATACCTGTTATTTCAGTTTGATGTGGGAATTATTGAATTCATGTGGTTGTTTTTTATTTCTGTTGCAGATCTATTTTGGTGCTGCTATTCGGGAGGGAAAACAGGCTGCCAAAACAAGCTACGGTTGGGGAGGGAAATGTTTGCTGAAAGATTGTAGTGGTTCTATTCAGCTGCTGGTGCAAATTTTTTACACATGTTGACTGAAAACAAGGCAGTCTGTGTGGTCTGGCTATAATTTCTTCTTCAAGTTCGATTATTTTCACTCCCTTGGGCTCTTTGAAAGCGGATTTTGTGCCGTAGTCTCTCTAATTTGGTTCAATTTGAGATTTTTTGGCGGTGTAGGGAGTTTGAAACCGAAATTTAGTGGTCTTGTAAGTTCGATTTGTTATGTAATCTGCAGTTTTAGTGAGAGTTACGTCTTCTATTCTAGGGTTTGAGGCCGAATTACGTTTAGGGTTTGAATATTGGGCCGAAGAACTTAACTTTAGCTTCTGCTGCTGAGGAAAGATCTGAACTTTTTGTTATTTTGCTTCGATGTGGCTGATTTGCTAGGGCCTTGAAATTTCTTTCTGTTTTCTTGAGCAGAGATTTAGAGAAGAATGGCAGGAAAGGGTGGGAAGGGTTTGGTGGCGGGAAAAACTGCAGTTGCAAGCAAGGAAAATGAAAAGAAGAGCCCATGTCTTGTTCTTCACGAGCAGATCTTCAGGTGAGGAGTCTTGGCTTCCAATTTAGATTTCGTTTGGTAATTTGACTTGTTGTGGTTTGTAGACTGTTGAGTGCTAAATATGTGTATGTGTGTATAAGCGAGTCAAAAACCGTATTTAAATTGTTTAGGTCTTTTAGTAGCTTATTCTATCCCATAAGAATACATAGATGAACAATTGTTTTTGAGCAGATTCATTCGTATATTGGACCAGCATGTACAGTTCTTCTTTGGAAACTTAAGATCTTTGATTAATAATTTGTTTCAAGCTACATTCATAGCAGAAGTTTTATTTTTGAATCATGAATTTTAAGTCTTTGGCTCTTTGCTAGCATGAGCCCACTGTGGACACATTCGATTATACTATTATATTACTATTATGATGGAAGTGATACAATGATTTTAAAAGTCATAATTGTAGTTCAATTTCAATCCCCGGCAGCCTATCAAGTTACTTGATTGATGTTCAGGGAGGAATTACTTGACCTATACCTCTCCAAGTATTCAGTCATTATTGTTGATGAAGCTTATGAAAGAGCAGTTCACACAGATGTGTTACTCGGGCTTTTGAAAAAAGTTCAGAATCTAAGAGTTGAGTTACATATAAACTTGCATGTGTTTATTTTCATGGTAATACTTTGAGGGGATTGCTGGGATTCTCATCCTGTTTTGTAGGTCTTGTTTGTAATTAGAGTTGAGTTACACTTGCAAAATGATTAGTAAACAATTATTTATTTGAAGATTTATGACTTTACAGTGGCAATGTTCTACTAATACATATTTCGTTCCAAATTTAAAAGTCTCAGGAATAACAACAGTCCATTACGAAGCAACACAACGTAAGCTTATGCCAAGGCCCGTCCATCGGACGGGCACGACTGCCTAGTAAATATAATTATTAAATACAATGGTAAATCTTTACAACACTTATTTTTCTCCTCACTGGGTCATACAAATTAATGTTTTTTTTTTGGTTTAGGGCATTTAATGGATGATAAAACTTACAATGTAAAGATCTACCGCAAAAAAAAATACTCACATCGATAAACCTTTTTATATCTCTTGGCATTACTATACATATGATATTTATTTCACTACTATCTTGATTTTTTAATGATGATTTTTGTATTTAAATTAAGTAAATAAAAATTCTGATGCTTTACATTATAATCATAACTATATACTAAACCGGAGGTTAAAAATAATAATTATCACGACATGTATAACATTACATTATATTGAAACACATCACTCATCTTTATTAAAATAATTGACATGTATGTAAAATATGAAAGAATATATATCATTGAAATTATATCTACAAGGTTTCCTTAAAGATATAATTAATTAATCTTTCTATATATCATTGAAATTATAACCATTTTATTAAATCAATTTGAGTGGTTGCAATTTAATTGGCTTATTTTTATTGGTCAAAACTTTATTGTAGATTCTACATATATAAAAGTTATATATATACATATGATTTGAATTTGATTTTTTTTTCCCAAAATAACTATAAAATAAAAAAAATTATTGATAAAAACAAGTATTCAATCCTCATACAAAAATTATACAAGCTCTTTAGAAGTTTTGGACAACGTTCTCTAAAGAATCTATGCAATGTCTTAAAAGTGTTACCATGTATTCGCCGTGGCTCGCAAAACCAAACTCTCGGGTCCGTAGCACGGAATCCAAATTCATCACATCCCAACAAGAGGAGGTTCGACAACGATCCCATGACCGGGGCAAGAGGTCGAGCGCAAGGGTCGAAGGGCTTGATCGCCGCCCAACGATCAACGCGAAACCTACGACGCTGTAATGGTCCGTTTCGGCTCCACAGTGGTCGGAACGAGATGATTCAAGAGGCGCTGGAAAGTAGACTCCGGATGCTACGTTTCTGGTTCACACATCAGATACAGAAACTCGCTGCATCCGGGTCGAAATCGCATCGCAATAGACTGCATCGCATTTCGCGGACAGGATTGCGGAGCAAACGTCCGACCAGTCGTCCAGGAGCTACGCTTATCGGAATCAGACGATCCACATATCAGAGGAAAGAGGAAAGAATGATATGCAAATCATCTTCATAAGATGGCCTCAGAAACTCTCTCGAAGAGCGTCAAAAAGGCATCCGAAGATCACTGTGCTGACAAGACGCACGGAACAGGGAAGCCTGCTTCTAGCCCTTTGTTCGGGAGTTAGAAACGTCGACAGTTTGCAAGCTTTACGTCCCTGGAAATCTGAACAAATTATCTACAAGTCCTCTGTTGGCATCCAAACCGGAATCGCACTCCAACCGGCCCGAAGTCGCAGCTTAAGACAGAGCAGTCTCGCTCTCGTGACAGCAACGCACCACTGTATTGTGCAGGATCGTTCGGGAGCTACGGTTGTCCGATCGGGACGATTCAAGACGTTTTGAAAAGATAAGAAGATGTATTATCTTTGGTCTTCATGGGGCGATGCTGGAAATTCGCTCCAAGCGGCTCAAAATCGGGAACGAACCTGAGTGTGAAAAGGGTATGTCCCATGAGAAGAGGCAATTGATCCCGCTTATGAAAGAGATCGCTTTCATCAAGAAGTTACGGGTTCTAAGCATCCTCCAAAGAGCGATGGTGTGCCCCCAAAAAGAAGGACACCAAGGCTTACGCGAAGGGGAGCATCCGACCCTTGCGGTAACCGCTTCTCCGTTCCGATCTCTGTTGTCGAAGTCGGACCTCTCCGGAAGAGTCGTTGAGCGGTCCGTCGAGCGGAGGCAGTATGACATCAACTTACCTGCCTAGAGCCGACATCACAAGACCACCCGCTCTGATCTCTGTTGTCAAAATCAGACCTCTCCGGAAGAGTCACTAAACGGTCTATCGAGCAGGGGCAGTATGACGTCAACTTACGTGCCCCAAAGCCGACATCAAAAGACCGGTATTGACCGACTTCATCTAGAACCCCCTACCAATTCGAGTTCGGCAGCGAGAACCGCGAGCGCGGGATTGGGAGCCGTGGGCACGGAGAACCCCCAACACGCCTTGATCAGTCCTGCAGAACAAACCGCGAGTGCGGGCGGCATACCGCGAGCGCGGGATCGGGAGCCGCGGGCACAGAGAACCCCCAGCATGCCTTGTTCAGTCTTACGAAATGAACCGCGAGTGCGGGCGGCACACCACGAGCGCGGTAGGTGCAATGAGGAACCGCCAAGATATGCCTTGCGTCCTATAGAGCGCCGCCGAGCGGGTTGTAGTGCGATGCGCACACTCGTGAACCCTCCAAGTTGGCAGTGTGATGCCCCGATTAGCCATGGGGAGTGCGTACAATCCCGTTAATGGCAAAGCTCGGGAGGGCCCGTATGTGGTGGTTGCGGTGTTGGGGCAGGGGGCATATGAGCCAGTGCATTGCACTTGGTACGTCACTACGAAGGAGAAGTTCTACCAATGATTTACGTACTATTCGACATATTGCCAAGGGCGCCCGCCTTTTTCGTTTTCTAACTCGTTGACGTTTTAAAACACTTTGTTTTTTTTTTTAAAATCCTCGGCCGAGAAACTTTCTGTCTTCATGTTTTCTTGTTTTTCAATACTAGAATCAAGTACTTGAAGGGGTTAAGCCCGAGCCATTGTTAGACGAAGGCCTTATGCGACGTTTGCATAAGAGTTGCATGGATCCCGTACTCATGGCGTGCGGATGTACGAATATACGAATAAGAGCACCTGAACTACATGACCACTCACCGTTGTAGTTCTGACCCCTATACATGGGATAGTGCAGGGCACACACGTATAGGGTTTCAGTGGGGGCAATTGTAGGTGGGTATTGATTCCGATATCAATTCGGTAGCCGTATCTTATTATTTGTCATATCTTATTTATTATGTCTATCCTTATTTATTTTGTTTCTATCCTTTTATATTTATTAGGATAGTTACTCTAGATTAGGATAATTTATGGAGGAAGATCTTATCCTTAGATGGGATAAGATATCGAATGGCTTGGGGGCAAGAAATCGCCTCGCCCTCGCCCTAGGCCCATTCGATCGGCCCATATGGGGGAATCGACCCCCTACGCCTGCCCCCTTCCCTATAAATTCACATGTATTCGCCATGTGCCTGGTAAGCCTAGTCTACATCGCTCTACCTTGACGCCTTTCTCGACATTGCTCCTTATTGACTTAAGCATCGGAGGTGGATTAGGGGTCGCTCGCCCCTAGGTCCATTGTTTTGTAGGTCATTGAAGATGAAGAGGTGTTTCAGGGTGGATTCATTGAAGAGGGAGTTGAAACTTGTACACTGACATATTTCGTGTACTAACAATATATTATAATAGAATTTATATTGAACAACTCAAAATCCAAGATAGAATTACTATTTGAATTAAACATATGTCTAAGATTAACATAATATATTTTGATATATTTACATTATCATACCCCTAAATGTGCTTTGATATCGAAACACTATATTATCATGTTTAAATAATTGGAATGACATAATTATCGTATTTGTGTATGATTAATATTATAACTCACTGAATATCAAAATAGTATATCCTTAATCTATAAGTTTTTAGTTTAAATAGTGACATTAATTATTCAAAAACTAATGTAAAAGAGAAATTACGAAAAGAATCTTATAATTTTTTTATAATATAAATTTTAATATTTAATAGGAAAAATCTAAACAATCATTATATGGAACTCATTACCCTAAAATAAAATTTTATGATGCATATAAATAAAATATAATTCAATAACATATATAGTCTAAGCTAATAATATAGATATGAATGATTATAACATAAGCACATAGAATCTTTAATTTTGTAGACCACATCCTTTAATCAAACAATTCATTCAATAAGATAATATTCAAGATATATCTACATACTTATCAATAAAAGTTAGAAATTGCATGTAATAATGAAAATTTATTTAAAAATACCAATTTAATAAGAAATAAATTTTTAAAGATAAAGTTTATTATATATAGTATATATAAATTGATAACAATATAATCATAAACTAATTTATTAAGATCATATATAGCATAAAATAATAATAAATATTATAGTATAAAATTATAATAACAATTTTGACAAAAATAACTAATAATAACAACAACATATTAGATTGAGCATAATACAATTTAATTAAAGAAAATTTAATTTGAGGCATCTAATGAAAGAAAAAATATAACTTTATATGTAGATAGATAGGATAGATAAAATAAATAATCACATAGTAGCGTGTATAATATATAAGATGATGGGATAAATTAGAGTAAGGGCAGTTAATACGAAAAAACTCCAAGTTTACATGTAGGTAAGATTAATATTTTAGTTTTTTACTCTTGGATTTACATTGTTCATTTATTGGACATTCTATTTGATATTGTGTTTGATAATTTGAAAAAAATTTAGATTAAAATTATACATGATAACATAATTTAATGAAATATACTCATATACTAAAAAAAACTAAACAAAGCACACTCTTAAAGTAATGCCTATAAAATATTTTATTTTACTTTATATTCGGTTTTATAATATTAAATCCCAACCCATTTTACTTTCAAATCCCATAGAGGGTACGGGACTTACACTAGTTTATTAATAACTAGTGTAACCTGTCGTGCCATGCACGACTATAATATTTAAAAATATTAAAATTAATATTAGATATCTTCTAATTGGATATTGTTATGAAAAAATACCAGCCAAACTTTAGTGTAAAAACATGTGTTTCTTTTCCTAAAAAAGAGTGATATGTTTTTGAAATTTATATAACCCGAATAATACATATTTACACTTGGTTATATATTTTAATAAAAAGTGATTATAAGAATATACATTGATATTTTACTTACAATTTTTATCATATATTAATAACGAATTAATATAAAATAAACAATTTAAAATGTTTCATCATTTGATAAATTGATAAAGTTTGTTATAATTTAATAGAAAATGTAGAGAAGCACAATTTTACTTGTATTGAGGAAATAGGTTGAGTCTATTATTTAAACATTTCGCTTAATTTGTACGTGAGAGAGTTTTCCCTATATTTGACAATAGTTTGTTTAAATAGATGAGAAGAAATTCAATAGATAACCTTTATAATGCGAAAAATAAAAATTAATTTTTTAGATATGAGGTAAGGTCAAAATTATTGTGGTGGTTCAAAAACGACCATGTGTATATGTGTATTAGGAAAATAAGAGGTGTTTATATAACTTATAAAAGTTGAGGGATTCTTATGTAATTAAGTAGAAATGATTAAAGGATATGTATGCTTATCTATATTAGTTGACTAAAAAAATCAAATTTATTATCAATATAGGAAAAAAAAAGTTAGCAAAATATTTATGACCCGTACAACCACTTTGGTTAAAAGAAATTGTCAAAATACCTAGGTATCACGTAAGAAATTGCTAATAGACATGTATGCTTATCTAAAAAAAAAATTAGTCGTGATTATGAAACAAAGTGCTTTATGTGCTTTATGACATGATTAATATACCTAGATATGACATTAGAAATTGTTAATAGAAGGAAATTTTAAAGATAGATATTAGATGGAAAAAAAAGATAAGTTTAAAATTAGATATTTAAGCAAAATAAAAATTATAAAGTTGTTGATATCCATTTGAATTAATTACCAAAAAAGTAACATGATTAAAAAACATTAGAATACTATATAAAGTGGGGTCAGAATCAACGTAATGGCTCGAAAACGGTCAGCTTTTATAATATAATAAAATATTGATTGATTATTAAATCTTTCACTTTTTTTGTTGAAGACACTGCCCAGAGTCAAAATGGTAACCTCTGAATACTATCCTTAAAGGCTTCATCGCTCGACTAGATGACCGAATACATTATTACACCTTTCATCCCATGACCAAGATTTTCACCTAGAGATGGTCACTCATGCTATTAAACACCATTCCAAATTGTAACGATGTACACCACACCCCTTTTGAATGATTGGTTTCGACACGTCATCACTTACTGATTTTTCATTCATCAACTGCTATATGTTACGAAAAGATTAAACCAAGGGCACTCTAATCTTTTTGAAAGGAACACTTAAATAACTTTGGAAAAATACTTTGATCATTAGAAGGGAGAGAGGGAGAGTAAGAACTTTAGAGATGTATTTCTTACTTTACTTTGGTGCAAGTTTTACAATGGTAGATGACCTCCTTTTATAGGAGAAAGTGAGGTAAAAACCTAGGTAAATTTCCATGATTTAAGCATGGAAATAAGGAGGTGAAGAAGGTGAATAATTCACCTTGTACAATTTACCTCCAATCATACATTATACAAATAGTATATGTTCAATCATCTACTTATACAAGTAATGGAGATGTAAGAAGGTTAACTTGTAGATGTGTATAAGTGGGTAATTAGTAGATGATGTAGATTATAGCTTTCATCATGCATTCATAACACTCCCCCTTGAATATTCACCTTCTTTCATGCTGTAGGAGATGGGTGTACATTGCCTCGTTAAAAACCTTGTCATGAAAAACCCAGTGGGATAAAAACCTGAACGAAGGGAAAACGAGTGCAACTTGAAACCCATTGTACGCTTTAGAGCTGCCTCATTAAAAACCTTGTCAAGCAAAACCCAGTAGGAAAAAAAACTTGATCGAAGGGAAAAACAGTGCAGTGCGTATGATGCTCCCCTTGACTTCAACATATGTCTCGAAGTCTGCACATTCCAATTCTGGATACTAGCTCTCCAAATTTCTTAGGGATCAGAGACTTTGTGAACAGGTCAGCCAAATTGTCATTCGATCGAATTTGTTGGAAATCCACTTCACCGGCTTCTTCCAAATCTCGAGTAGAAAAGAACTTTGGAGATATGTGATTTGTGCGGTCTCCTTTGATGTAGCCTTTCTTCATTTGAGCGACACATGCAGAGTTGTCCCCAAATAATGTCGTTGGATCGTCATGATCGGCCGCATCCCACTTTCTTTCTGGATGAATTGGATCATTGTCTGTAGAGACACACATTCTCTTCCTACCTCATACAAAGCAATCAACTCGGCTTGGTTTGATGATATGCCAGTAACAGTTTGCTTCGTTGATCTCCATGAGATGGCAGTGCCTCCATACGTGAACACATAGCCATTTTGTGATTTGGCTTTGTGTGGATCAGATAAGTATCCTGCATCTGCATATCCAACCAGGGCTGCATTTCTTTGGCTATGGTAGTACAACCCAAGATCATGTGCACCTCGGAGATAGCGAAATATGTGTTTGATTCCATTCCAATGCCTCCTTGTAGGAGCAACGCTATACTTGGACAACAAGTTCACAACAAAAGCAATATCTGGTCTTGTATTGTTAGTTAAATACATTAATGCACCAATTGCACTTAAGTATGGTACTTTTGGACCAAGAATCTCTTCGTTCTCTTCTCGGGGACGGAATTGATCCCTCTCAACATTCAGGGATCGAACTTCCATTGGAGAGGTCAAAGGGTGTGCTTTGTCCATGTAGAACTTCTTAAGAATTTTTTCAGTATAATTAGATTGATGGACAAAGATCCCATCCTATAAGTGCTCAGTCTGTAAACCAAGACAAAGCTTTGTTTGTCCAAGGTCTTTCATTTCAAATTCTTTCATCAAATATTTCGCATTATCTTCAAGTTCATTTGAAGTTCCGACAATGTTTAGATCGTGAACATAAACTACGATAATAACGAATCCCTTTTCGGATCGTTTAATGAAAACGCATGGACAAACAGTATTGTTCTTATACCCTTCTTTCATGAGGTATTCACTGAGACGATTGTACCACATTCGCCCAGATTGTTTTAACCCATATAATGAGCTTCTCAATTTGATGGAGAACATTTTTTGGGTCCACGATTATTGGCCTCAGGCAATTTTAGTCCTTTTGGGATTCTCATGTAGATGTCTGTATCAAGTGTTCCATATAGATATGTAGTAACGACATCCATGAGGCGCATTTGTAATTTCTCAAAGACAGTCATGCCAATTAAGTATCTCAATGTAGCTACATTAACTACTAGAGAGTATGTTTCCTCGTAATCGATTCCGGGTATTTGAGAAAAACCTTGCGCAACAAGCATTGCTTTATACCTTACAATTTCATTTTTCTCATTTCGCTTGCGCACAAATACCCATTTCTAGCCGACTGGTTTTACACCATTTGGTGTACGAGCTATGGGTCCAAAGACCTCTCGCTTTTCAAGCGATTTTAGCTTTGCCTAAATAACCTCTCTCCATTTTGGCCAATCGTTTCTTCGTCGACACTCATCGACTGATTTTGGCTCAAAATCATCATTTTCATTTACAATGTCACTAGCCATTGAGTAGGCAAATGCATCATCGACAATGACTTCCTTTCGATTCCATTGTGTACATGTGGACACATAGTTTATGAAAATCTCATAATTGTCGACATTCTCATTCTTGTCGAGGATATCATGTTCTTTTGAGATATTCTCATTCTCAATATCATTGCCTTTATCATCATTAACATGATTCATCGTGGCTTCTTCTGCCATGGCCTTTTGTACCCTTGTTTTTCTTGGTTTCAAATCTTTTGAACCGAATGGTCTACCACGCTTACGGCGTAATGTAGACTCACTTGCAATGGATGCATCAGGCAATCCAGTGGGTATTTCAACCCTTGCAGGGGCATTTGCGGCAGGTATATATGACTTAGTTACCCTCTTTGTGTCAGAAAAAGCATCGGGCAACTGATTTGCAATATTTTTCAAATGAATGATCCGTTGTACTTCTTATTCACACAATTTCGTTCTTGGATCAAGATTAGACAATGCACTTGCATTCCACGTGATTTCTTTCACATGTGAATTTGCATGTTTCTTTTCTCCCCTTAAGGTCGGGAATGTATTTTCATCAAAATGGCAATCAACAAATCTTGCTGTAAACAGATCGCCAATTGTTGGTTCAAGGTACTTAATGATTGAGGGAGACTCAAAACCAACATAAATTCTCAATCTTCTTTGGGGGCCCATCTTTGTGCGTTAGGGTGGAGCAATAGGAACATAAACCGCGCATCCAAATATCTTGAGATGCGAAATGCTTGGCTCCTTACCAGATACTAGTTGTATCGGGGATTGTTCATGATTAGCACTTGGCCTTAATCGAATCATGGCTGCTGCATGCAATATTGCATGTCCCCACGCAAATGGTGGCAATTTTGATTTCATCAATAATGGTCTAGTAATTAGTTGCAGTCGCTTTATTAAAGATTCAGCGAGACCATTTTGTGTGTGAACATGAGCCATTGGATGCTCAACATTAAGGCCAATTGACATGCAATAGTCATTGAACGTTTGAGATGTAAATTCTCCTGCGTTATCAATTCGGATTTTCTTTATTGCGTAATCCGGAAATTGGGCTCTCAATCGGATTATTTGAGCAAGGAGTTTAGCGAATGCAACATTTCTTATTGACAATAGGCTTACATGTGACCATCGTGTGGATGCATCAATTAGCACCATAAAATATTGAAATGATCCACATGGTGGGGTAATTGGCCCACATATATCTCTTTGGATTCTTTCTAAGAATGCAGGAGTCTCACTTGCAATTTTGTTTTTAGAAGGCCTGATAATTAACTTTCCAAGTGAGCAAGCAGTGCAATTAAAATCACTGGTTGAAAGAACCTTAATGTTCTTTAGTGAGTGTCCAAGTGAGCTATTTATGATTTTGTGCATTATCACAAATCCTGGATGATCCAAACGTTCATGCCACAATGTGAATACAGCTTGGTCATTCGACCTTTTACTAGCTGTTGCATTGACCTCAAACGGATAAATATATGTATGGTATAATCAGGAGGTTTGTGTTGGCATCCTTTCAAGGATTTGTTTATGAACAAATTCATGTTTTATGATGCACAAATATTCTCTCCCATTTTCATTCATAGTTTCCATATGAAACCCATTTTGACGCACATCTTTAAACCTCAGCAAATTCCTTCGAGATTTGCTCGAGTCTAGTGCATCATTTATCACTAACTTCGTTCCATTGGGGAGTAGAACGAGGGCTCTTCTAGAGCCTTCAATGAGTTTCGACACACCGGATATTGTAGTAACATTGCCTTCAAAGGCTAACAAACACTCTTGGGTGCCTAAAATAGGCGTCGGTGCCCAAACGAGGCAAACTCGCAGCGCCGGTGCCCAAACGAGGCACACCCACAGTGCCGGTGTCCAATCGCGGCTTTAACTTTGTGAAGTATTCTTTACTTCTCAAGATAGGGTGTGTCGTCGCACTGTCAAGAAGACATTGCTCTTTCCCATTGTGCTTCACCTTAAGTGAGCTCATTTTCTATGCGTACAAAGAAGCATGATTAAGGTATTAATACTAAAAGCTTCATATATTTCACAAGGATAATTATATTATACAAAGCCTATTATACATAGTCTATTGTACAAAGCCTATTCTACAAAGTTATGCGAGCTTAAAGTTAAGAACAAGCATAATAAAAGACACTAAAAATATTATACAACAACATGGAAGATATTAGATTTATTTAGATGCTAGTCACCTAAGCATCAAAGTCAAAGTCATCACCATTGTCATGGTTAAGGAAGTCGTTAACATCCAAGCTAGTCACTGGTGGACTGGCTCCCAACACATGAGTCCCAACTAGAATTGACAATAGTTGGCCTATTTTGCAATGAAATCCAACACTTGTGATTGTCATTTCATATTTCAGTCCTAAGAACACATTCATTGATTGCAAGATCTGTCTAACAATTTCTCAAACGCATTCATAAAGTGTCAGACTAACCTTTACAATATTATGATCCAAAGGCAAAATAAGGAAGATTGGCCATTGCCATTCAGTAATAATCAAAACTCAGAAACATTCTACTTTATCTATCTGCAGTTCTGTACAACAGAAATCAAGCTTAAAACAATCCAATTCAAGCTAGACCAGACCGCCCTTGAGGCACAAAATCAACCTTAAGATTTGCCTATTTCCTTCCCAAATCAATCCAACAACTGCACACTTTGATCGTTCTCTCTTTCGTTTTTCTTGATCCTCATCCCCAAAAATCTGAGTCCTAACGAACCACGCAACCATAGGACGATCCAATTTAACCCTAGATCAGTCTCAATCTTCAAAACTCTGCGCACAAAGCGATCATCATCGCGCAATCGCGAAATCGAATCATCCAGAACCATCAGACGTGTCGCTGAGAAAGACTCCTCCCAAACCCCGAGTTCTGGAACCGCTCCCACATCTCCGCCTCCAGATCAACAACATCAGGCGATCCATGATCCATGGCGATCTTAGGGCCGACCTTGGACAATTCGCTGTCAAAGTAATGAATCGCCGTCCACCTAGCGCTATCGCGGATGGCCTGATGAGGATTCATCATCCTCGTCTTCTTCTTCAGCCTGTTCTTCAGGATCCGGTTCCTCCAGATCCGGCGACAGAGTCCGGTCGGGAGCTTGTACACGGCGAGGACAAGAAAATCCACGAGCACGAAGGGACAACAGCAGCAGACGGCGGCGCACTCGGCCGCCGTGCTCCCTGCGCACTCGCCGACGTTCGGCTTCTTACCGCGCGCAGGAGACGACGGCGAGACCGCGCAGGGGGAGAACGGAGATCCGTTCGCCGGGAGAAGCGGCTGCCGGCGGTTGTTGTTCGAGGAGGAGGACTCCGTTGGCGATTTGGACACGATGTGAGTGCTCATAGCGGCTAGGTTTTCTCAGAATCGGACTCCCGATCGGATAGGCCAGGAAAAACCTAGAAATGGAGAGCGTCCGTTGCGCGATTACATTCTCGAATTCGGCTCCTTCTTTCGGAATCGAAAGGCAAGAGCGCTTGCATCGGTCAAGAACCGGAGGATTTTTGCGTGGTCGTTCCCAGGGCGAGGTGGCAGCCTTCGCCGGCGGGAGCGGAGGAGATCGGAAGAGGAGGGAGCGGGGAAATTCGGAGGAAGAGAGGAAACTGAAAGGGGGGAACGGAAGGCGAATGAGCCGTTGCCAGCGAAGAAACTGCAAAAATACTTTGGAACGGGAAACGGAACGGCCTGGGAAAGGGGTTGGCCGGATATTTATATGTGCCTGGGCTGTTAAGATTCGGGTGTTGAGATTCGGGTTGAGTACACAGAGATTTATTATTCATGGAGTTTTTATTTTTGATAGAAATTATTCCTGGACTTTTAATTTGTCATTGTACACTTGTTTTTTTTTAGCCCTGGCACTGTACACTTGATGATGCCCTTACTTATAGTTTTATTGACTTTAGGCTAGAAGGACATGAAGCTTAAAGGAGGGACTGAGGAAGTAATAAGTCATAAATCTATTTTGATAAGCGAAAAAAACATATAAAAGGATAAATCGGGAAAAAAACATATAAAGGGACAAATGATACTTAAGAAAGATTTCGAAAGTTTTGTATCATATCCTCCAATTTAGACTTTCCGGTTGATACTTCCTATGTTTAAACTTTTTCATATACGGGAAATTCATAGGGGCAAATTTAAGTGTAAAAAAGACTGACAAAAAGCTTCAAATAATCTATTTCATAGGTCAAAAAATATTTTACATTAAAATAAAAAAATCTAATATTATTTGTGTTAAAAGAGCATTACGGACCTTACAGTAATTGTGTAACACCTACGGAGCACCCGCGGAAATTTGGAAAATGTTGGGCCCCATTAAGAAATCCTCTCTAGTACCAGTGGGAATTTCCATAAAATCTTTCTAGATGGCAGCCCTGAACTCCTCACTTCGTTTAGATTGTGCCCCTAACTTAAAGTCTGCGCTAAGGAAAATTCATCTCGACAGATGAAGGGAAGAAGAATAACACATCCACAAGTTGACCCTTATTTTTGCAGCACGTATTGTCAACTTGCCATTAAAATAATCTTTATTTGAGCTGCGTAACTTAGACTAATTAAACTATTGGGCGGTTCTAGAAGTTTGATAGAGAGAGGTGTTGAACTGGCACTTGCTAATACGCAATGCTATCTCACGCCATTGACGTATTCTAAGTTTCGTTTTCCCTATCATTTGTTTGGAGACTTCTCAATATATCATCTATTTTGAAATATGATTTCAGTGACGCTAATTACAGCCAACACAATTCCGTGTCAAAAACATTTTAGCATGAAGCATATTTGAAAGGGCAAGTTCCTATTCGAATTTGTCTCAGCTTAGCAAACAGTAACAATTGTAAAAAGAATAATATAGTATGAGCCATTGCACTTTCATGAAAACAGGGATAAATAACAACGAAGATTCTTGTACAAAATCACAGATAATAAATGCTGCTCCAAGTAACAACACAAGCACAAACCGTGAGAAGCAAAATAGAAAGTGGGCTACGAACGAATAGAGCGATCATAATTAGCCCATAACCCCAAGAACGAGAGCAAACAGAGCCTAGAATAAACATGACAAGGTGAAGAAGAAAGCAAAATAACTCCGTATACAAACAAACGTCTTCTTCCCTAGTAGCACCAAAATCTTTTGCCTTATATACTGTCGTAAAGTCCGACGCACTTTGACAGTATAAACTGAGCATCCAATGACACCTACGTACACTCAAATATAACTAGCTTAAGCTCCGGTGAAAACATGAAAGAGGTAAAACTGCAGGAATCTAGATCCTCCACACGTACGCTACAAGAATCAATCTGGGCAGAGCTTTTAAGCAGAACCAAACAGCAGAAAGCAGGCTCCTTATCATCGTCATGATGATGATGATGATGATGATGATGAGGTCACTTACTTGCTATGTAAAGCAGGCTCTTTGTCACTCTTCCTGGTCAGCCATCACTTATAAATAACAGATCGGATCAAACCCTTGAATGTGAGCTGAATCAGCCAACTGCTGATGTGAACGGCTCAAATTGCCATAATTTAAAATCTAGTTGTATATTTTAACGGGCTTCTCATATGTGTGACGGTTCTGCAACATAAACATCCGAAAGCAGAGTCATAAAACCGAATCTTTGATTAAAAATGGAAGTATGCATGTGTTAGATGCCTAATTTGAAAACAAGATCTGATAATCCTTTCGCTATTCATCCCCCAATTTGAACAATCCTCACATTTTGTCATTTATCTTTATAATCAAGCATGTCAATTACAATCTGTAGTGGATCCTCCTTTTATATTAAATCAACAAAATAACTAACTCCTAAATTAATAATAAATCAAATAGCAGAAAACATAATGGAGAAAGTAGGGAAAATGGGAAGTGCCTCTACCCTATGAAGTGGCCATATGGACCATCAGATAAGCTAGCTCAAAAATGGGGGTGAAGGGAATTAAATAACAAAACATGTCTGAAATTTGTATCAGGATGACAAATGCAAACTTGAATGAAAGTTGGTTCAGTAATTAAATCATTATCAACAGAGAACCCAGTCAAATACAATATAGTAGCAAGATGTTCATGAAAAGAAGCTTGCCTGATTATTAGCGTAGGTCCTCTTAGGAGCATTATCAGAATGCTCCAATCCAAGGTACTGCTCCCAAGCCCCATAAACATCTCTCCTCTGTAGACAAAAGCAAAGAAACAAATGCATGACATAAACACAATGTCACGTAAAAACAAACACAGCTTGTGAATTGTATTTGAACATTCAGATGAGCAATACCTGAAAGCGACTTGAGACAATATCAGAATCCTGGAGATACTCTGGACGCCCCAAAGAAAGGAATGCAAATTTCCACTGGCAAAAACAAAGGAGCAAAATTCTGACTTGATCAGATGTCATGTCATCTTACAAGATGAAAAAACACAAACAAAGTACATCTTCAACTCTCACAGCAATTACTTGTCCAGGAATTGCACATAGCATTACTTAAAGTCACAAACAAGGCTGCTTACCTTTGCAAATTCCTCGTCAGGCACCTGCAATTTCTTCTGTACTCTGACCTTAATGTCAGACAAGGTTTCTCCTTCATGGATCACCAAAAAGAATGGTTCTCCGAAGTTTTGTATTTGCTGTAAAATATCGGAGAGTTTTAAGAATATATTGGATCAAGCAAACTAGTATTAGAGATTCACGTATTGGACACTTACCATCTGGTTCTGAGCTGTTTCTTTTGTAAAGTGATATACATGTATCAGCCGATCATGGGGACCAAGATCTTTTTCCTCTTCAGGGATCTAGCAGAGCATGACAATAGATGTAACAGATCATAATCAGGATTAGAATGGGCTGAAATTAAATATAAGTAACTATCACATTCCAAAATCCAACAATAAGATTTTAAATGTTAGTAAAGACCTAGATTACAAAGAACCTATTGAAAATTATCATTGATTCCAAATATCTAAGAAAACAAAATCTTTCATAAAATCTTCAACAATTAAAAAACAACAGGGAAAAGAACTGCCGTATTCTAGCAGGAGAATGGGTGGGGAGGGGCTCATCTTTAGATCAGGAGACACTGACCTCTTCTGCACGTAATGTCCAGTACTGGTCATTTATGTTCTCAATCTTCTCAGTGGGTGGGAAAATCTGCAAGATAAGTAAAAACAAATGCTTTTAATAATAAATACAATGTCCCTGGGATCACATTTGAAAACAATCAACAAGGATAAGTATTGATCTTTGTTCTTTGAATTTTTTCAACCCGGGAAATCTAGAATAAAAATTATCAAACAAATCATGTTTTGATATCACACTTATACATGATAGAACATGATGATCACCGCAGCAGGGGTCACTTTTGTTCCATAGTTGAATGATGATAAGAGTTGGTGGGTAAGGACTAATGTCTTGGGTTTATATACTTCTCCCTAATTCATATCCACGTAAAGTATAGCTTGTTAATTACTAGTTACTAATGATAATGTTGCAAGGAAGAAAACACCACCTTGTATATTTTGTGATAGAAAACTTCTAGGAGTCTAAGTTCAGCATCTGGATTTGACAATTCAACCTGTTAAGAGAAGGCCCACAGGGTACAGCATTATATTCACTATCCAGTAAAAGAGGAGAATAGAAGATCGAATAAGAAAAACCAGGAGAAAAAAAGACACAGGAAATGTTCTGTCAATCAAACATTTTTATTCCTTCACCTTAGATTTTAAATCACTAAGAACATCTCCCACAGTACTTTGCTTTGGCAGTCTGATAGTGTGGATGGTAACCTGTGAAATAGAAAAGGACAAATGCAAATTCTAAACCCAGAAAAAAATAATCTGTATGTGACATAAGCAAAAAATAAAGTGAACTCACTTCATCCTTCGTGGCATGGTGGAATGCAACTTTCAGTGTTTTTAAACCTTGTAATTCTGGAAGGGGTATGTCCAGCACTTCATAGTACAATATATCCGTACTCTGCAACGCGAGAAAATGAAATATTAAAGGCCCTACACTCCCAGTAAATTAACCATGAATTGCCCGTAAGTGCTTGTAGTAAAAAAATTATAAGAAAAAATTACTTGGTTGTAGTGGATCAGCATGTCAGACAAATGATCCACACCACGGTACTTGATTGGCTGGGGTTTCGGCTGTTGAGAGTAGCAATTATGAGATGTAAGTCTGATTTTTGATGGATCATCCAATCCAAGTTGTCGAGCAACTCTTTCTACCACATCATCATAAGTATGAAGCTTTGACCTGTAGAAGCAAATTCAAAGCAAGAAATAGCAGTTATTGAGTAAATATTCCCGCATTCGTATCCTCCTTATCATAAATTTAACCAGCGAGGCGACAAGGTTAAGTAGCGGACTTGGTGCAGAGCACATCTTCATAATGAGGAAAATATATCTAGATATTCCATTTCTTTAGAAGGTTCTCATGGCAAGGGTAATGGTTTCCCATGATAATTATGCTTTATTTAAGTCAACAGTACCTTTTGAACTTCGTACTATTATAATAATCTAAACCTGGATTTCTAAGCATTTTAGGTCAAGCACTAATATTAATCAATTGACAGCAGGTGAAGGCACACTAACTCACAGCTCCAAGCAAAAGTCATCTTCCTTGGGACGTTCCAGAGATCTGAAGTGAACAACCTATTAAGAACAGATCAAGCGACAAAAAAAATCACTTCCTAGAAGGAACAGACAAATACAAAAAAAAGTTATTAATATGACAAAAAGAGTGAAATATAATACACTATATAGTGGTAACTTCAATCTGATAGTAATGTTCTTAGCATAAAAGCAGACAACGTCCTTATTTATCAGACAATAAGGCTTTAACAAGGGCACGTACTTGACGATTATGTACATAGTCCAAAAATGACGGAACATCAGGATAACGGTATTTGCCAACACTTTCTGCTGAAACTGGCTTTTGAAAGCATACTATATCACCATCCTCTAGCTGAAGTTCATAACAAAAAAGGAACAAGGAATCATTAAGTGAAGGAACAGGTAGCTCAAAGATATTAAGAAACAAAGTATTTAACAAATTACCTGACTGGCTCGGAAAGTCGCTTTTTTGTCAACGAGTTCACACATGACATTAGGTTCAAACTTAATTTCCTGAGCAAAACCAGAGCCGTGTAAATAGGATTATTAGAATTCATTACAAAAAATGTTGTACTATTTGTCAAGTGTAGAAGTAGAAATTAAGCAGAAGAAGAAAGCCAATGATAACACAGTAGTGACAGACATCTGAAACTCAGTAACCAGCATCAGAAAGATTGTGGTACCATACCTCATAAAGCTCGATCTCCTCATCAGGTGCGTAGCCTGTCAACTCATTTAGCTTCGTTAGAATGTCTGTGGGCTTGCCAATACCCTTAACAAACATCCTTCCAACGTAACTGCCACAATTTGGAACAACAAATCAGAGTCCATACTTCCAGTAGAAGAGGATATGCTAGAAAAGAAAATTGTTGATACCGTAGTTCTTCCTTCTCGGGATCATAGAGCTTGAAGAAGAGCAAAATATCTTCCTTTGACTTGTCTGGTGGAGGAATAGGTTCCTTCGGCTTGTCTGGAGGAGGAATAGGCCGCAAGCCCTGAACGAAACAGCAGACAACAACAAAATTATCTTAGAAAGCATTCCAACTAATATTTGCTCAGAAAATAGCAGAAAGGTTTTTTAACACAGAGGCATTAAGATTATTACCATTCCGAGCTCAACTTCTAAGAATAACTTCAGCTCTGCATTATGAACCTTATTGGAAACTTCTCTAAGTTGACCAACCTACAGAAAAAAAAAGAGTCAAATAAAAATCTCGGATTGCATCCTAAATGACATCAGCATAGCATACAAGTTCAGAAGAATAGCCTGATGAGTTAGATTCCCAAGCTAGAGCAAAGAGAAGCACAGCAAAGAAAGAAATTTACAGATTGGGTTTCCTCATGTTGTGTCAATGGGCGGTTTGGACGATACGTATGGTTTTGGCGTTTAGCCCATAGCCAAAATCGCTGAAACTGCACTGGTATTCCAAACTCTTTAGCAACCTCCTCCTATTTGAAAAAATGTGGATGACGTCAGAAGATAGTGTCTACTTGACAGAATGTAATACAACATACTATAAGCAGAAAAACAAGAGGGGTGAAATAACATCAGCAATATCATCCAGCAGAAAAGTATACATTAACTCATAGCACAGGCATTCAACAGAGAAAGTATCAACTATGTTTCCTAGAAAAACCTTGAAAAGGCTAAAAGGCATTTGCTTCTGAATCCGAAAACATTTGACTTTGTCGTGATCCACTAGGTCAAAGTAAATTTCCTTCCCAATCTGCTCAGCAAGGTCTTCATCTCGTGCAACCTAAAAAGCACCCAAATTTAGCATATTAAAAGCCATCAAACACATAACCAAACAAGAGATGGTACTACAGTGAGATAAAACATGAACCTTTATTATAGTATACAAATGTGCCTCTGCCTTTTCTTTCTTCTTATGCTCCTTCTCTTCTTGTTCCCTTTTCAGACGTTCCTATGCAAATCATGTACAAAAATATTCATCACCTTTCATTGCAACAAGACTCTAGACACAAAACAGTAATCCGGGTATATCTTACCCTAAGATGTTCAGCAATGTCCTTCTCATCCACGTTACACAAGATCTTATCTTTGTCACTTTCGCGTATGTAGACCAACATGTAGGCATTTGAATATTTGGTAAATTTAAACGGAGTGTTATTGAATCCAGGATTTGTCTGTGGCAACTGCTAGCAAAGGTTAAAATGTTAGGGGAGAACATAGATAAACAAAATATTCAAGAAAGTAAATAATTACCTCTTCCTCCCCACCATACTGCTCTTCCAAAGCCCTCTTTGTATCTTCTTTTGTCACTCGTTCATCATCAAATTTATACCTGAAAACAATGTGACGTCTGATTCATAATTCAAGGTGCAAAAAAACCTAAATGATAAAAAAAATTGATTGAAGCAATTGAATTCGTGAGACAATAAATATCAGTGTACCCTCAATACATCTGTACGAGCTTAGTGAGCCATATAATCAAATACCAAAACATAACTTACACCACAAATACACTCGAGACAAAAGTTCAGGAAGGATTGCCTAAGGATGACAGTAGTTACACATAAATTCCACTTTAGCTAAAATTTTGAAAATTTTACTGCTCTTTGAAGTTTTGATTAATATAATATGAGCTATATTAAAGAATACTACATATATAATAGACTGATCCTAACTTTGAACATATGAAAGTCTATATTCGAATACGAATACTGTTCCTAAAAATAGATAAGTTGGTCTTGCCTCAATTCATTTACTTAATGAATATTCATCTCAGGCAAATCTGATCCTTCCAATCAGATTTAAACAAGACACGGCCATGAATTGCATCCACATATTTAATTGACAAGTGTGCTCTACTGAACTCATGAGCAAGTTAACATAATAAAAATGCAACAGAAAGCTCCAGAGCTGAGGTATATTAATTGTTCAAGATAATAAAACACTAAACATACCATTGTTCGGAAAGTGTTGGCCTTATGTAAGCATAATAATGTCCGCCATGAACTCCGCCACTGTGGACCAAAACACTGCAGCAAGCGCAATGGGTTAATAACAATCCCCTATACCGCTTAGAAATTTCAAAGACAAATATGGTTACTACAAGACACGAAGGAAGGAAAAAGTGAGCAGGTATTAGCTAGTTAGTCATCCCACAGTATTCAAATGCATCAGACTACTGTACTCAGGGTACAAAGCTAAGGGAAATGTTTGAAAAGTATATGAGCATAAAGAAAACAATTTAAAGGTCCGGAGTGGGCCACCACTAAATGGGCCTTAAAAAAAGTAAGTGATATAAACAAATGGAGAGCAGGACTACATTTGGCTAACTTTCTCGAATATATGTGAATTAGAGCAAACTGTTAAGGAGATGCATTTCAAAGTGACAATATTATATTCCTTGGAAAAAGGTGTAAGTACTACAATCTGTTAATATAGTAATAACAGTTAAGTTGTTGTTGTTGCGTGTATCTGTATTAGCAACTTGCAAGACATGCACGGTTAATGGCTAGCAAACTTGGGGGCAAAGTGAGGCTCTCCAGCAATACCTGTGTAGTGTGTAGAGATTTCGAACACTTCGATCCGCATCAGGAGACAAATATTTCCCATTTTCATGGTCGAGATCAAGTTGAAGAGGGAACTCATAGCGGTCATTTATCTAAACGCAATGAGAAAGCAAAAAATATCAGATCTCCATATACTGTCATCAAATACAATTTATTTAAGATCATAAAGGGAATTTCAGCATCTATGCATTGAAGCAACTGCATTAAAGCCCTTAACTATCATTAATTTATCGTTGTATCTCAGATAAACAAAAAAAGCCAATATGGCATCAGGAGACAAATATTTCCCATTTTCATGGTCGAGATCAAGTTGAAGAGGGAACTCATAGCGGTCATTTATCTAAACGCAATGAGAAAGCAAAAAATATCAGATCTCCATATACTGTCATCAAATACAATTTATTTAAGATCATAAAGGGAATTTCAGCATCTATGCATTGAAGCAACTGCATTAAAGCCCTTAACTATCATTAATTTATCGTTGTATCTCAGATAAACAAAAAAAGCCAATATGGATGAGGAAAAGCTCACCAGCTTATCGGTTACCCAATCCAAGAAAGAAACAAGAGTGCAAAAGGCAAACCAGCAAAATTTTCCAGCCAACATCAAAATTAATTAGTTTACAAGGCTACAGGTATGTTTACACGTTATACTAGTTTAGCCTACTGCTGATTTATTACTAAAAAATCTAACAAACAAAGGGGAAAAGAAAAGAAAATGTAAGGAAGTAAGAGTAATCTTTTTTATAGATAGGGTAGAAACTATTTTTTGTCCCTGACCTTTTCATTATTAAAAAGATAGTCCCTAACTACAAAATTAGAGATTGGGGTACTTGCAACTATTTAGATCAACGAAAGAAACAACAACATATAGAACTGGATCATCCAACCGAGTAAATAATAATAATAATAACCGTTGTTATTATTGTCATTAATATTATTATTATTGTTGTTATAGATGACTAATGCACCATTTTTGGTGTCATGTGATAGAAATATAGCCTGGAAGGTTAATATTCACTCACCTTAACCATGGTATCACGCATAAAATCATATTCAAATCGTTTGAGCTGAAGTTGGAGAACTGGAGGAAAATCAATGAACAATACACCTTTTTTCGCATCCTGAGATAATAACAGAAAAGATTATAAATCGTCACAAAAAGCAAGCAAAACTTGAAATAGTTTCCTTACAAGGCAAAGAGTAAACAAGAAGAATAGTATTTATTAAAAATAACAATACACAAACTAGGTTGGTGAGAAATTAAAACAAGGTGTGTTTGTGTAATAGAATATGGAAATGACCTGCAACCCATACTGCTCAGCATGATACTTATTATCGCCTTCCAACCGTTCAACCTCCACATACTTGTCAAATGAAGCATAAACATCACGGCAACCTTTGACATCAAGCTGAAGATCTGCAGTGAAATATACAAGCACTTTAGTGCCAAAGTTTCCAGCTTGAAACAAGTGAGAGAAAATCCGGACACTTACCATAGAATGACTCCTTTCTTGTGGATTTGTAGTCCACATTGATGCACTCAATGTAGTTCATGTGATGCCCTTCAAACAACTGTTGGATAGTACCTTCCACAACAGTCCCCTGAAGTGAAGTAAAAATATTGTCAGTATAACACTAGGCAACTTGATCACTAAGCTAGAGAGACCAGAAAGTTAATTTATGACATGTTTTAAAAAATATGGTACCTTCATTTTTTCTTCAAGCTTTTCACAAAGAACTCGATTAAGCTCTTGTACATCATGCTGCATAAAAGAATCATGTGTGTCCCATCCAAAGGACTTGGTCAACTCTTTTGTAGCCACACTGCCATCACTGTACTGAAGTTTGTAGAACAAACTCTGCAAAGCTAGAGGAATGCTTGCAGTTGGCATGTCATTTTCAGTAGTTGGCATATGATAAACAGCCTGAATATATAAAAAAATAAAACAGGTTAGGATCTCCCACATATTATTTTAGATGACCATGCTAGAGAGTGCAATTGACCTTTCTGAAGTAAGGGATATGAAAAAGAGTCTGGAGAAGAGAGTTCATGTAACATGTTGCTCCCTGATTCTTGAGGCCAACATAACCAGTCTCTTTCTTTGAATCATAGGACCAATAGTCAACAATCCTCCTCACGGCGACTTCAGCTTCAATTACAACTGTATCATTGACAAGGTAACCTCTTGCGGGATCATACAACTCACTAAGGGGCATAAACGATGTGAAACCCCAGTCACTTTCCCGAGCATTAAACTGGTGTTGTGTATCTGCAAATTTGGAACAATGGATAACCATTATATATCAAGGAAGGAAATTTTGCAGAAGGAAGAGGAAAACAGCAACAAAAAGCTTAATTGCATAGAAAAGGCAATCCATTATAAATTTTACAATTCATTAACAGCCCCTAAACATGAAGCTTAAAATCATTGGCACTTCTTGACTACTGGCTGGAAGATTTGGATACAGATCACCTCCAGGTGAGTAATTTTTACCTTTTAATTTATGTAAACAATATCATATACTGTTGTCATCTTAATTCTTAATGCCACCTTTTTTTCACCTCGTCTGTACTGACAGAAAAGATTAATTCTTTTTCCTTGAATAATGAACACCGGATTGTTGAATGTCCTGGGTAATCTGATTTGACACTTTGGGGGATCACTAGCACAAAACTGTGGAAGATATCCCACTTAGGTGCACTCATGCCGAAAAAAAGCGACTTTACCTCAAAAAATGAAGTTACTCTCACAGTCTCTCCGTATTGTAAATTGACTTGCAAAACCTTGTAGATTCATAATAATTGCATTGCTGGTACCATTGTCAAATTATAAGATTCTACTCATGTTGTATAATATTGCTTTATTTTAGCATGATTTATCTTTTAGTTATAAAAAGGATTGACAAATAGATACGATTTCCATAATAATGAATGCCTTAACCCTGTTTTGCACAATCTCAGTGCTTTTCAGGATCTCATTGCATTGCAGTCTGTAACAGTTACCTCATCCTATTGCAGTTCCAAACCTTTAATAAAAAAAACTTGTCTGTGTATGTCATTCAATATGAGAGGCAGAAAGAAATTGAAGCCAGAGAGAGTATGCAACTCCCTCTTCCTAAGAAAGGAAAAGGCAGTTTAAAAATATACTAGCTGGGTCATCTTAATCCATAATTAGTTCATTCCAATAGGATAACAAGTCAAATATCAAAAAATGAAATTTTGTTTGCAAGAGGAGCATGCAAACTTTGTACACAACTGTTATGCCTAAAATGGATACGATACCTTTCCTCACTGAGTATTTCTGATGGAGTTGATTGATCACAGCCAAGCTGAACTGTGCGTATCTACTCCAGCCATATGGCAGAGTTGTTGAATCAGCTACATCAAGGTACATTGACAAATGGTCCACATTATTACCTTTTGGAAAAACAAGTATCCGCCTGAAAAATGAAATGCCGGGATTGGTCATTCTGACAAAAACTATATAGTAAACTCTAAAAATTAAGTGAGAAAAAGATAGCAAAACAAACTTTACCATTTGTATCCACCAACAACAAAGACTTCCGAGAAATGCTTCTTAGTGTTCATCCTAGAAAAGTTCTCAATTTTCCACGTAAACCTTGATACAGGAGGATCCTCAACGGCTTGATTCTCAGCACTGTTAGCTTCAGCTTGTGGTACAACTAAGCATCCAACACATCAGGGAACAGAAAACAGTATAATCAAAACCTTATCCGAACTCCCATTATCAATCACGTAAAATAAGACATGATTTCAACCAATCATCAACAGTCAATTCTCAATTCCAATCAGATCAAATCAAAAAGCCCCCAACGTAGATAAGATCAGCGGCTCAAATCCCCATTAATGCAACATCGGGTAATTAAGACAAACGACAAAAGGCTACCTTCCATAGGCTGATGATTGTCGGCTATTTCAGAATGTGGGACGAGCATCTCCTCATCTTCTTGCTGCAAGAGAGGGAAATGAGTGCACATCCGATCGCATTTAAAAACAAATAAACCAAACCCTACGAGTCCAGAAACAACGGAAGCCTAAACAACGACAAATAATTCATGCAAGCTACAAGCAATTGGAAACTCGCGTGAATCAAATTTAAGTGATTTCAACATCGCTGTGCCCTAGATGATGAACAGTCAATTGACACCTCATAACGAAAGAAGCCACATCTATTTGCACGCGCATCCATTGCAGTCACGAATTAGGGCAAAACAACGGCAATCACGAAAAGCTCCACAAATTGGAGCGAGAGGAGGAGAAAAAGAGAGATTGGGCTGAGATGTTCGTACCTCGACAGCGGCAGGAGTCATGATAGTCATTAGTGCGGAGATACAGAGATGGCGGAGGAGGAAGGGAGGGAATGGATGAGAGGAAGATCGAGATTTTCCAAGAGAGAGAACTGATTGGAGGAGTTGGGATGGGGAGAGAGAGAGAGAAGAGCGAGACAGTGTTGGAGGGGAGCAAACTGAGAGATCGCCAGAAGGTAGTCGAGGGAGAAAGGTCCTTGTTCTTTAGGAGGGTATTTGTGGTATTTCACATTTCATGATTTACTGAAAGTAAATTTGGGTGAAGAGAAAAAGGGAATGATGGAAATTACCGAGCATGATTTTCGATATTTTGTGGGGCCCAAAGCTACGTACAAGAATGTCAAGATGAATCTGAAAGGAGAAAAAATGAGAAAGGGCCTGAAGTGAATTATACTGCGACTAGCTGCCGGTGACGACTTTTATACGAGCTTATAATATTTTTAACCTTCACAAAACTGTGATTGAATCGGTACCTCACAAATGTTGATGAGAAACCCGGGTTCGATCCTTCTCAGGTATATGTAAATCTTCTAGCCCTTGGATCTTATTTGTCTTTGGACTGGGTACTATTCCTCCACCCTAAATTTTTTTGACAAAAAAACAAATGTTGATGAGAAAATGTTCAATTTAAGATAAAAAAAAGCAGCTCAAAAGATATCGAGGTCTAATTACCTGTTTTTAAATTAGCTTTGATGATGGTGTAATACTCCCTACATTAAGTAATATTTGTCGTTTTATAGTCGTTCAGTTGTTAAGAAATACTAGTGTGATTGAGCATTTTTTATTTGTCTCTATTTAATTACTCCCTCTGTCCCCTTTTATTTGTCCAAAAGGACAATTTACGCGGGTTTTAAGAATGGTATAAAATTGTATGGGTAATTGGGAATGTTGGTATAGAGTAGTATAAAGTAGGTGAGAGTATTGAATACTCCCTTCATCCCGATTTCTTTTTCCCATTTGTATGTTTGCACAAGAATTAAGGTACAAGTAGAAAGTGAGTAATTTGAATGATTTGGTAATGATAATATGGTAAAAAAAGAGGAAAGAAGGATGAAAAAGGTTTAATTTGAAGGTTTAATGAGGGTAATATAGTAAAAGGGGATAAAAGAGGGATGAAAACGTGTAAATTGATTGATTTGTAAAGGGTAATATAGTAAAAGTAAAAGAAAGAGGTATGAAAAGTAAGTAATTTAGAGTATTTAGTGAGGGTATTTTGGTAAATAAAATTTTCCTAAAATGGAAAGAATTGGAAATGGGAAGAATAAAGGGGGACAACTAAAATGGAAATGGGAAAAAGAAAACGGGACGGAGTATGGGTAAAATATGTGATTGATTGGGGTGAAAAGAGATAATGTATGTGAGAGAGTGGAATAATGGGGTAAAAGAGTGGATATAAATTGGAAGTGGACAAACAAAAGGGGACGCCCGAAAAGGAATACTGGACAAACAAATTAGGACAAAGGGAGTATCATTTATTTAATTTATAGAAAATAATTTCAAAACATTCATAAGTTTTAATAAAATAGTTTGCTATTTTTTGCATGAATATTGTATTTTGTAGTGTTAGAAGTTTGTAATTTTTTATTGTTTCAACCAATATTATAATATAATAGATATAATATATTATATAAATTAAGACAAATATAAAGTTTTTTTTTTCGGCCATCGATGAAGAATTCTAATGTATTTTATATGTCATCATTTAGAGTTTTCAATTACTAACTAACAAATTTAGTATGGAAATTGTCATCCTATATGAATGCATATGTATAAATATGAAATTTTTCCAATTTGTTTATATACTTGCATTATTGTTAGTCTAAATTTGTCATCTAATTTATAATGATGGTCAAATATAATAAATATCATGATTACAAATTAATAGTATCTAATATACTTGTATGGCATACTTTAGGGATCTATAATAACAAAATATCTTATTATAATATTATATGATAAGAGTTAAATCATAAATACTAAAAATGAATATAAATAGTCAACATATCTTCTTTATATATATATATATATATATAGTGATGGATGAAAAAAGTTATTATAAATTAGCCTTATTTTATTATTGGTAAATTAATTTTAGATCATTTTAAGACATTAATTAAAATTTTCTATAGTGGAAAAAAAGAAATCAAAAAAATTATTATTGGTATCTGTTTCAAAACATTCTTGTCATAGAGTTTTGAACCTTAGACGTATGGGTTATTGGGCAACACCACTACCACTAATCTAATAATGTTTCTTGATTTTAATTTTCATAATGATGATTATATAAGGAGGATTGTAACCACACTAAATGAAGCATTTAATGGGGACACACCTAACTTTTGTCATAGAGTTTTGAACCTTAGACGTATGAGTTATTGGGCAACACCACTACCACTAATCTAATGATGTTTCTTGATTTTAATTTTCATAATGATGATTATATAAGGAGGATTGTAACCACACTAAATGAAGCATTTAATGGGGACACCACCTAACTTTTATATATACTAGGAAAACAGGCCCGTGCTATCGCACGGGGCATGAATTTTATGTACTAAGATATGATGTCCGTGCGTAATATGGCCATATGCACAAGACTTGTAATGACTTGTAATGACTTGTTCAAAATATTCATTTTTAAATTAATTTCTTAATATATTTGATTTGATTTGATTTAATGGGTCAATCACATATAATCGATCGTACATTTATTTTTGGTGATAGGATTAGGATCTCAAAGTATTGATCGATTAGTGAAATTACTTAATGATTCATATAAACAATCTCCAATTTCAAAATTTGTCTAATTAATATTGACTAATAATTAATAGATTTTTTTCATTGATAATTTTCTCAATTTGAAGGCTATATGCGAATTCCTAGAGGAAAATTATCTTAATTCAATTATCATAGCTACGTGTAAATGCAGCAACAATGAGAAATCATAAACATCATCCTTCAGCTGTGTGCCTAATCCACTTGACACCTAAAGAAGCATATATCTATGTTCCTCTCACTTAACTATTGTTGTTCTACTACATGTGTAGTGCTGATTTTCATGACTATCATCATCGGTTGCTCTATACAAAATCTGGGAACTACTCATCAACTTTTACTGCACAGAATAATAAAACATTTTTTCTTATCTGTGTGATATGGACCCATGAAATGCTCTAGCTAGAGACCTTTGGAATATGTTGTCATTGCTCCTACTATAGAATAAATAAATCATTGAGCATCATCATGATCAAGAATCTCATTCAGATCCAGACACTTGAACTCCTAGCTACTTCTTCTTGCACCCTGATCTCATTCACCTTGCACTCACTTTGCAGATGCTACACGTACAAGATCGACTTCGAACTCGTCCTCCCCAAATCGTCGTGTTCACCAGCTCCTTACCGAACCACGTTCTTGTTTGATGAATCCCTTCGAACTCGTCCTCCCTGAATCGTCGTAGTATAATCTGAGTTCCCCATCCTACATGTCTCGCAACAATTCAAATGAATCAACTTAATTGGAAAATCAGAACACAGATATGGGAATCAAACATCCGGAAACAAAAAAACAACACCATAATTCAAACCGAATTCATGTCAATTCTTCTTCAAGAGGGATTCTAGGGTTCGTACATCTTTGAACTGGATAAAGCTGAGTTCCCCCAAATAGGAGATGGTATGGTGCGTAGACTTCATTGAAATGATCAATTGGACCAATTGCATGGCTTCCGAATGCATGGGATCCATCGGCGGGAAACATACTCCACCTTGTTCTTACTCTGTAGGCTCAATCCCTCTTTCTCTCTTTATCTCTTTGTACAGAAAAACCTTTCACCCTTTGTATTTATAATCAAGGTTAACATTATGGTCATTCAGTACAATTTTACCGTTACTGTACATAATGCTATACGTTACTGTACATAATAGAATGCCATTCAACATGGCCATTAATCACAACCGTTAAAGCATGTTATTATTTCTAAGCACGTTAATGGCCACGGTAAAGCACGACCGTTAAAAATGTAGTTAATCACATTATTAATCACGACCGTTATAGCATACCATAATATGACTAATAATTGTTTGTTTGTTCGTAATTACTTGCAGAAAAAATGCATACCATAACCATATTCATTTGAAGTGCACACTAACTATCTAGAAAATAATCATTATATTATATAGTAAAAAGATTAGATTAGAAGAGAGTTACTTTGTTTAAAACAACAGATTTAAAATAATCTAAATCATGTTTACTCAGTATCATCCATCGTACGGAGTAATACGTTCCAAAAAAATTGTAGCATAATTTGACATAACCTATTACTTAGGTATTAATTAAATCACTGTCTTCTCACTTATAATAATCCGTGACAGTATAATCTAATACATTTTGTCCTAGAACTTATCGTAGGAAAAAAAAACACAAACCAACCCAATAGGGCTCTGATGTATGACTCGCTAGGAGATGGCTCCTTGACGTCACACAATTGCGAACGGAAACGGATCTAGACCTTGCACCAAGTATAGCCTTGAACTTCTCGAATCGTAACACAATCAACAAAACCACAAGATCGAACACTTGAATAAATCAAAGCAAAGCTTGCATAAACCAAACTCAAGTCTCAAGAACGCAGGTCATAAAAGGGCGCAGGAAGAGAACAGAGTTCTCTTCTCAAAATACGCTGAAAAACAAATAAGGGAAAACTAGAGTATTTATTCTATCCTAGAAAAAGAAATCCTAAATTATTATCATAAGATATAAATAATATCTCATAATAATAATTGCAAATCTAGAAAACCAAAATATGGAAATAGTTTGATAACAATAAAAGGAAACAACTTGGGACGCAAGTGAAACAAGGAAACCGGCGGACGCGGATCAACATCCCTCAGGATCGACCTTGGGAGGGTCGTGATCGACCCTAGATGGGTCGTGATCGACCCTATGTGGGTCGTGCTCGACCCCCCTCTGGGTCGGTCCTAAGACCATCTCGTTCGTCTTCTTCATCTTCCAATGTCTACTTGACAAAGGTTGATGCACTTCATGTAGCTTCTTCAAAGCCTCCTTATACTTGAATGCTCGGGACCTCTTGTAAGGTCTAGGCCTTCTTCTTGAGCTCGTCTTCCTCCATGAATCCCTTGAGTTAGACATATTCCTTTGTGTATCAGGCTCGAACCATGGATCTCCATGACAAAGGAGGTAACATTAACCACTATGCTAGGATGTTGCTACTATCCATTTGTTTATCTATCACAATAAAAAAAAAATAAGGTTGAATCTGTGCATTAAATGCATTTCGTACACAACTTTTTAATGTATTATATAGATATAGATTTGTCATTTTAGATATTTTTACACACTTTTTAATATATTAACTTTACTAACTTGAAATATAGGAAATTTCGGTTGGTACCCTAAAAAAAAGTCATCCGCAAAATACCCCTAAACTTTGATCCAAGTTCGTTTTCGTGCCCTTTGCTTCATTTTCCCTTGAATTTGTATTTTTTTTTTGTATAAATCGCCGTTTGTTTTGTATTGAAAAGTAAAAAGGAATTAAAACTAAGAAACAAAGATTTTATTGAAACAAAAAAAAACAATTAGATCCATGCCCATGTACATCACTTCATCATCGATTCCTTCTGTCCTTGGTCCTTCCACTAGTGACGCCGGCGTCATCTCCACTCTCCTCATCGTCTTCTCAGTCCTCCCTCCCTCCAAACTCCTGACTTCTCAACCTCGCCGTCGACGACCTCAACCATCGCCTCCTCGCCATCGTAGCCTCCCCCGATTTCAATGCCCTCGCCGCCTACGACCTCTGCTCCCTCTCTCCTCTCTTTCTCTTCTGCCTCCCTTCGGTTACCTCCTCCTCCGACACCGCCAACGACGTCGTCATCGGCTTTGACGGCAACGCCTATGTCACCAACTCCAGCGGAAACGCGATCTGGAAAGTCAACTCGACAGGATCCGCCTAGGTCTTCTCCAGATCCACGCTCTTCACGGAGACGATTCCGTTACATCCGGACTCTTCGCACTCCACATGCGGCCTCAACAGGATCCACAACGTCTCTAGAGGATACCTCCTAGTGGTCTAGTCCAACACCAGCAAGCTCTTCAAGGTGGGCGTTGTCGACGGAACGACCCTAAATTGTAACAAAAATAATCAAATATGTTTTCATAGAGCAGTGACGGAGTGGACGGCAAAATGAAGAAGGGGCACGAATTGAACTTGAATGAAAGTTTAGGGGGAATTTTGCGAAAAAACTTTTTTCTTAGGGTACCATCCAAAAGACCAAAAGTTTAGGGGTACCAACCGGAATTTCCCTAGAAATAATTGCCTAAATTAATAACAGAAAATAAATTATCTTTATAATATCTCCCTATATATTATTTGAGTAGCAATGTCTGTAGAAAATATTGTGCCACGTGGAACATTACCCGATAGACATGTGGACCAATGAGGTGCTGAGAACGTGGTATTAACAGTTATCTCTCTTGCTCGAAAAAAAAGAAAACAGTTAACTCTCTATATAATTTAACCACGTGAAGTTTATCTAATAAATACGTGGACCAGTAATATTCATAAGACGTGCAACGATCAGTTTCATCTTCTTCCTGTGAATAAACCTGGTTTGACGTTCTCCTTTACTTTTCATTCCTCTCTAATTGTTGGTTTTTCAGTCCTTTCTTATATTGTGGTGTCATCCTCATCGACGTTCTGCTTCTTGGCAATCTCTCTCTAATACTCCCACATAATCTTCACCGACGTCTAATTCGCTTGGCCCTGTCCCCATTGTTGCGATTACAGGTTTCAAGCTTCATCAATGTCCTTTCGATTTTTGGGTTAGATACTCCGTTCGATTTGTGTTGAGTTCGATGATTTTACCCCAAACTAATCTAAATTTGATTTTCTTTTGTTTCCGGTCGTGTGTCTGTTGTTACTTCCAACAAATCTCAGAGAAGTTGTTATTTCCAACAAATCTAAAAACAAGTGCGTGTGAGTCGAGCCATGGATATACATCTGTTGCATTAACATACCCATACAAGGTTAGCTTCTGTTAGCTTAGGATATTTGCTAGGATTCTCTATGTTTTTTTTAAGTCTGAAATTGATGATTTTTGGGTCTGAAATCGTGTGCCTTCAAGGTGTTTGATAAAATGTCAATGTCAAGAGGCTTATTTTTTTCAATTTATTGATTCATATATGGAACAAAATTGAGTTTATGCTGTTTGTTCAGCATAGGCAAATAGCGAATTTTGTCATAGAAGAGCTTCATATTGATGTTGCTTCTTTTTACAATTGGCTTCGTACGTGGGTTTCGATTGGTGGCTTTTTCTTTAATTTTTTGGTGGGAAGGTCATTGGTTTGCTGTTGTTTTTGTTGAAACTTTAGAATCAAATCTTTATTATGGATTTGCTTAATTTAAACTTGTGCAAAGTATCCTATATTTGTCTTTGGGGTGTAAAGTGTTACATGTAAAAACTGTTACTCAAACGTGGTAGTTTTATAGGCCAACATGTTTCTCAATTCTAATTGATATTAAAATGTTTCAAAGTCTTTATATCATCATCTTACATATGCCGCATGTGTGAATTTTATATGAGATTCTAGATGCCATGATCCCACATACGGAATCTAAATTTGTGACCCCAAAGCTCAGTATATTTTACAATTACCATGATGAGTAATTTTTATGCATTCATCCTCCTAACCTTTAGTAAATTTGCTTGAATTTGGTTGCTCTTTTATTAGATGTCTGCTTATTCACTGTAAGGGTTTCCCCTCCCTTTATGACAGTGATTCTTCAACTGATGACAGTGAAGACAAAGATGACGACCTCTAGCTGATGATTTTTATGGGATGTGGGTGCAGACAAAGGTAGCTCCCTTTTTTATATTATAAGGTCAATGAGAATACGATTGGATTGTGTTTCATTGCTCCAATCAGTTTTAATGGTCACTCTGCATTGTCTTTTTTGAGTTGGTAGGATTCATGTGTGGTCGGCAATTGGGGGCTTAAATGTTTTGGTTTTATGATGTAGATTCAGATTTGGACTTCGACTCGCATGACTTTGATGATATCGAAAAGGAGTCTAGGGCAATCGACGATAAATGTGAGTTGCAACTTAACATCAAGGAGGGGTCGGATGAGTTCACCCTTCCAGCCAAGGAGGTAGCCTTATTTAAAAAAAGAGAGCTTTTTGTACAATCAGTATGTGTTGTGTAAATGTGGGATTTAAAAGTTGCTTGTGAAAAAAAAATCAGGAACTTGAAAAAGAGTCTCTTAGTCCACCTGATTGCACCGGTCTTCAGAAAAGGATAAAAGAAAGTATGTTCCTATGATATAATTTTGATGGTTGGGTTGTTCATTGTTTTGCAGTGAGATTGAAATCCTAAGTAATTGTCCCAAATTTGTCTTTGCTGTTTTTGCTCTTAGTTGTGAGAGTAGTACCAAACTTTAGCTCATTGACGTAAGAACGAAGCTTAAGGATAGATTACGTTGAACAACTAAAGTTGGACTTGTGTTCCTACTATGGTTGTAATGAGTTCATGATTGATATGCTTGTAGAGGTATTGGATATAAACTAGCTACTATAATGCATGATTTTGTCTTGCACTTCAGTAACTCTACCTTGATTGTTAAATGTTGCATATCCTGATATAGTTTACAAAAAGTGTTGCAGTTACTTGCGGTTGTCAAGCTTGAAATTATTAAAGCTTTTAAAAGCCCCCTCCCATTTGTTTGAGGAATAACACATTTAAGGTACTAGAGACTTTTGTTTCCTCTTTTGATATCGTTCTAACACTAAATCTAATGTGTAAACCATTGCTTTGTTTGATGTAGACACGTCAATGAGATTTGGCTGATCTTCTTCTTAGTAGAGGAGCTAACCAGTGACCCCTTAAGCAAGCGGTCCAAGGTAAACATTATATTACAAGTTTTACTATTTATTTTGAAGTCTCTGATGATGTACTCACTTCTTTCTTCAAAATAATAATTTTATTTTTATTTTTACAGGTTGTGTTGGTTGTCATGTTATATTCATTTATATTATATTAAATCCCTTACAGGGTCCGGGGCTTACACTAGTTGAATGTATTTAGGTCAAATCATTTGACTTCTTAATTTTTAAGACTAAACCTAAAACGACATTATTTTAAGTCTCTTTCTATTAGTCCATCTAAGAATGTCATGAGTGATACTTTTGTTTTTCATAGATTGAGTTTTTGCAATCAGAAATGTGTGGGAGTTCAGTTTGTTTCTATGCTCCCTTCCAACTTCATGTAATTTTGTTTTCATTATACAATTTGTTCGTATTGAACACATATAGAAATGAATAAGTAGAAATAATAAGTTTCTATATCTCTAGAGAATTGTTCTTGTTCACTTTTGGGCCTAAAAGACCGTTTAGGCCAACAAATATTTTTACCGTTTTTGAAAATTGTGTCGCACTTTCTATTTTTACGTTTTTCAATGGATACAAAACTACCTTCCACCAAAAAAATACTTTCCCCTAACAATTGAAACAAGTTCTAAAGCATAATCTTACAAACTTAGAGGACACGAAATTGTAACATTATTAAAATTGTGAATATTCGTTTAATCTAAAGACATTATAGAACGTGTTTGTGAGAAATTGAGATGATTGTTTGTTGATAGGCTTATCGATCTCCAAAGTTTTATGAATGTTCGAATCAGTTATATTTTCCGGGAGGTGAATTGTATATCTTAAAGGCGTACTTCTTTGTCTTTTCATTACCAACTATGATCCTTAAAGAAGAGTTTAAGTTAAAATTCTCATTCATAAAGATGTTCTAAGATCCCGATTCAAATTAGCTAAAGCTAGCTTCTACTTCTGTTGGTATAGGGACTTTATCATTAGACATATCTTCAAAAAATGAGTCATTATGGTGGAAGGAATGTTTGAAAATCCTTTGGTGACCGCACAAGAAATGTCTCACGGTTTATAAAGTAGCTCCCTTGTATGTTCTTGAGCTATAAGACTCGTGTCGATGAATTATATTTTATCAACGTGTCCAAATGGTGTTATGACCTCTTTCTCATAATCATTCCTTTTGATTGTCATCGTTCCTTGAACTTCTAGCTTAGTTGCGGCCTCCTCTCATAGTTCGATGAGATTTCTCGTCTATCTTCCTTTAAAGTCGTTTGGCCTCACCCATTACCATCTTGTCTTTAACCTCGTATATTTCTATTGTAATTCCTTTGTTCTTAAGGGAGGTGAAATAACCACTACGAGTTTTTGGTTGTGCTCTCTTAACCTCTCCCACTATGTGTCGTTATATGTACTTGAGATTCCTGGCATATTGATACCAATATGGCATAGGATTGTAGTATAATATGTCCCACATAGTCAACCTTGAACTTATTTGTCCCCCAACATGAAATGCGATAATATGGTCCATATCTTGTTTGCATATTTTCATGAGAAACCAACAAGATGATCGGGGCTTGACTTGAGCATATATAGTAAAGTCATTTTTACTAAAGCACGTTTACAAAATTTCCAATAACAACAACTATCCTCTTAACCACCATTGTCCATGTGTGTGGGTCATGTCAGAATGTTGCATCATCACTCGCATAGTGTTTGTTGAAAATGACACGTTACAATGCTCGATCTCGAAACCAACCTTGTTGCACACAATTATATTTGCATGGGGCTTCATGTACATGTCATCATATTTATTGATCACTTGATCCGAACAAAAATGAATCTTCAATAATTGTTGTTGAGCATTTGTCGAGCCTCAAAATGAGGTTGTTGTTTGTAAAGTGGATATGGTGATCTCTTTTTCAGCCTAATTACTCTTGGCTTGATAATTTTATTTTCAAGATGTGGCAAATCCATCAAACCCCTTATGGCTTCTCACGGTATGACAATTGGTGAGATCATGACTCGCATTCTTATGGACGAAATATTACAGACTTTCTATGAGCCATGACAGTCCACAAGGGGGGTGACTGAAGCGTTTATAATTTATCGTGGAAAATACACACGACCTTTCTCCTTCTTATTTTTCTAACATTTTTATCATCATTTCTTGTCCAAACCCTTATTGAAGTCTTGTGCTTGTGTGGTTTAGGCTTACAATCTTCTCTTTTATTTTTGCATGCCTATTCTTCTAGCATGTGGGTAAAAAGAAGCAGTGATAACCATTAATCATCTTCTATTTTGACTCTCTAGTCTCTTCTCACACTTTCTTAGGATTTTATGAACTTCCTTTTGAAATTCCAACAAGTTATAATGAAATTTACACAAAGATGAGCATCGTAAGTACCAATAGTGAAACCTTAATATCTAAATTAGAATATAATCTTTGAAACCTTTAATGACAGTTTAAATGAAAATGGAGAAGTAATGCAAAATTACTTACTCATAATGAGATTTCAGATTCTAACAACACGAGAGATGAGCGACACGTGGTGTGAGGTATGAATTTCAAAGCCCGAAAATAACACATAAAACAAAATGTATAAATTTATTATCTTATAATCGATACCTCATTGGGATATGTTTGTTTATATAGACGGAGGAATCATGTATGTAATTTGAACTCAATACCCTAGTATGATGATCTTATTCATCTTTCATTTAGAAAGTATGAAATTATTTTCCATGTATGACATCTTCCTTTGTTTGTACCCATTTAAACTAATATATTCCAAAAAAGTTACCAAAAACCTACAATCATCAAATATTAAATTTCAACTTAATATTTCACTCTAAATTCATATTTAAATTTATACCAAATGTCTTTTCTTAACCAATGACATTTATGAGTTATAACTTATAAGAGAAACAAGGTCACATTAGAAATTTATTATAATGCAAAGCTTATAAAAACTTTAAAGGGACATCTAATAAGTGGGTTTGGGGAGTGGGAATATGAGGTTCGGGGTTTAGATTTTCGAACCGATACATTGTTCTCATAATGTACTAATCTAAAAAAATGATAGTTTGAACTGGTAAAAAACCATTCATTCCACAATATTGAGGTATCACAAACTAAAACCAAGATGATAGCTCATTCGCACAATTCGAGTTCGATCCTAGTTCAAGAATCAACGATTTTTTCTAGTTCGAACCAAACCTGAGCCTTATGACCAGGTCCTGGGTCGGGACTCACCGGTATAGACCGGTCCTCCCCGCGATGAGTTGCTCCCACAAAATTCCACCTACCCAAAAAGATCCCTTTATCAAACCCAGCCTTTTTTTGAACGGGCCGGACTCCCCAAGATTCACCGACCCAAACCCGATTTGCAGGCTCCGCAGCCTTACTAAAACCAGTATGCAAAAAAAATCTTGCGCTCCTCGCTCTTTTCTCAAATTAAAAGCAAGCGCTCCGCCTACAAACCCTAGCCGGTCTGCGGGTATTCTTCTTCCGCCGGGATCTAAGTTTACGACTGCCGTCTAGGGTTAGGGTTTCCGGCTACCTGCTTTCCGATCCGTTGGAATGGGGAAAAAAGAGAGGCATAGAACGGGGAAGACGAAGAAGTCGGAGATTGAGGAAGAAGTGAGTTGTAAGACTCCGTCCGAGTTCGTGTTTAGCGACAGCGACGACGATGCCAATGAGGATCTCAGCTTGAAAATTGTCGAGAAAGCGATGTCGCGGACTTCCTCTGACGCCGTGCGGGGTAGAGAAGACGCCGTTGTGGTGAGGGGATCGGAGGCCGGCGCAGACGGTGACGACATTGTTACGACGGAGCTGGTAGCTTTGGAAAGTGGTAAGAAGAGGAAGAAGGAGAAGAAGGAGAAGAAGAAGAAGAAGGTTAAGAAGAGCGAAACCGAAGCTCAAATTGTAAGCTCTATACATTGCCTTCAGGCTACTTGCTGTATATTTTGCGGTTGAATTGAGGCATATGTTGTTTCATGATTAAATTTGTTTGGATATTATCAAGAAGTTGAGGTTATTTTAGGCTCGAGAATGCTCTGTAGTAACCACTCACCATATCCTCCATGATTGAATGTCGGTCAACCTCCTGTTAGGTGATTGGTGGTGAAGAAGCAATTATGAACCGGTCTCTCCTACTCCCTCTGATTTACTCTGCTCTCCCAGAATTTGGCAGAGAGCACAAGCGGGCTAGTGTAGTCGTTAGCAGTAACTTCCTTCTGATGTATCTTATGTACATCGATTGTTCTGTTTGGCAATTTAGTGCTCTTAACACATTGGGATTGTGTAGACATTCCAGTTCTGTCTATGAATTAATTGTGAACATCAAATTGAATGACTGCGTGTGTATGGTTGCGTAAGATTCTATGGCTTTTGATACTGGCTAGTTCATAGTCTTCAACAACACTGCTCTGGAAATAGGAATTTTTGTTTCCAAAACAAGTTTTATTTTGGAACATTGTTCAAAGCTTTAAATAGTGTTTAAGATATTGACTCATCTGTTGACAGGTTAATGACGTGCCAGACAGGCAGAACACAGAAACAGTCAAAGATCAGGAGGATGTTAAGTTATCTGAGCCGGATGGTGCTGATAACCCTGAAAATGCAGTCCTACGGCGGCTTCTTGTGAGTTAATGAATATCTTGCCACAAAATGTAATGAGGAAAGGTTTTTATTTGTAAGGCTTAGAATTTTATCTGTTTTGTTTGTTCCCTAGCGTGGTCCAAGGTACTTTGACCCTGCCGTCGCTGATAGTGGTTGGGGAACATGCTACAACTGTGGGGAGGAGGGTCATGTTGCATTCAAATGTAAATCAGCTAGAAGGAAGAAGCCATGTTTTGTATGTGGGAGTTTTGAGCATGGTGCAAAAGAATGTCAAAAGGTAAAGTTTATATTTTCTGTCTAGCTACTGATATGTACAGGCTGTACAGCATATTTATTTGGATTTTGTTTTTCTCCTTACTTTCTAGCAGTGACTAGGTGTTGAATAAAATCCAAATGCATATGCAACCAGTCTAGTTTCTGTCCTTCCTCTTGGTTGATTTGTTTGCCCTGCTTATTCAGAGTGATAAGCTTCTTATTTGTTAGGAATGGCTGGTATTCTAGTATGATAATAAAAATGCTACAGGAAAGGAAAACTGGGCATAATAGTTATTTAACCTACTGTATCTTCATTTTAGAGATTTGTGAGAGTTTCATAGCCTTTTTCCTTGCTTTGGCTGAGGAGCAATTTTTTATCTGATGAGACTTGGGGAGAATCTACCATTTATCTCCAGATTGCTTGTATAATATTCAGATGCACACACGAATGCCTGTACGAGCTAACTATTATATTCATTGTGCTTGTTATTATTTGGTTTGGGGCAGGGAAAAGATTGCTTCATTTGCAATAAAAGTGGTCATCGTGCAAAAGACTGTCCAAAGAAGTTTAAAAAATGCTCTCAAGGCTCCGAATTGTGCTTAAAATGTGGATCTTCTGGTCATGCTATGGATTTATGCAACAAAGAATACTCTTCTGACGACCTAAAGGTCTGCCCTTCACTTGACTCACACCTAATTTGGGTGCTTCATTTTCAGCCATATGTGTTTTTGGTGCCAATGTCAATCTGCTTATTTTTGCATGGCTAACTTTTGTATTTACACTCCTATATCAGGAAATACAATGTTATGTTTGCAAGAGCTTTGGTCATCTTTGTTGTGCAACCTATTTTGGGACTGATCCAAGTGAAGTGTCCTGTTATAAGTGTGGTCAGCTGGGGCATACTGGACTTGTAAGTTGGTTTTACCTCTTATTTATTGCTAAAAGTATTTATATTTCCATTGACATGGTTTCTGCTTTCATTAACAGCAATTATTTACATTTACTTCCCGCAGACCTTTATGCTTTCTTGATGTAGAAGTGTAGAAATTTGCCCTTGCTTCGTACTGTGTTTGGCTATCAAATAATGAGAAATAGTGTAACTGGGTTTTAGTTTTCTGATTTTTGTCTGCTATGGCAATTCTAATATCCATCTGTATTCTTATCCTCATAATTTCCACAATGTCTTTTCTTTTAATTCTTATGTTTGGATGATCCCAGTGTAGCACCCGTGTAGAGTTGTAAATTGCTTTCTTTGCTAGTAATTTCACTTGGAAGATGGCTTTAGTATGTATTTAATTTATTGTTTAACTTCCTGCTTATGCTCTCAGGCATGCCGAAAGGGCCATAAAAGAGAGGCAGGCGGTGAAGCCACACCATCCTCATGCTTCAAGTGTGGTGAGGAGGGGCATTTTGCTCGTGAATGTTCAAATCCTGTGAAGGTTCGTTTCTTACTCTTACAATCCTTGCTATACTGAAATTAATAATTGTTTTGCAATTAACACTCCTTTATAAACATGGATAGGTTAAAAGAGAGGCAGGCGGTGAAGCCACACCATCTTCGTGCTTCAAGTGTGGGGAAGAGGGGCATTTTGCTCGTGAATGCTCAAGTACTGTGAAGGTTTGTGTCCCACTCATACGATCCTTGCTATGCTGAACTCAATAGTGCTTGGAGATTAACACTCCTCCTTTATCAACATGAATAGGTTAAGAAGCGGAGCCATGACTTGTCTACTCCAAAGAGGAAATCTTCAAAGGAAAACTCATACAACAAAGGTTACAAATCTGCTCCTCAGGAGCCTCGCAAGAAGAAGAAATTACAATTTGATGAAGGAAATGTTGCAAGCTCAAGCAAGTGGAAACCTTGGGGTAGTTCCAGAAATGGCGATTATGAGGACTTTCCCCGGGGAAAAGGGGGTTGGGAAACTTCCTACCCACCAAATGACAATGGCTATGATAATTATAGGACCTCTGGAAGATATGATTCAAGCTATCGCTCTCCAAAAAGGTACGACAGTAGTCCTTACAGTAGGACGACCCCAAACTCACATAGCTCAAGAAATTCCCATTATCAGGGCTATTCATCCCCAAGGTTTGGTCATAACCATAGTAATGGTGAACGGAGAAGAAATTTTGATCGGTGGTAGCTGTTTAGTTCATAGATTCTGGCTTCAAGTGTTGTACTGCTGCCTGTATTTTCATAGTGGTTATATGTGCTTGCTCTTACTTGGTTCTGAAATGGCAATTCTTCCATTTTCAGAAAGAGCCTTTTCTACATCCTACATTTAAAACACTCCAGGTTAACTAGGATCACCTAGCACCTTTTTACCTTTGATTTGATGCCTCATAAATTTCTAATGGCTTTCCTACTTTTTCCATCACCATTCATCAGTTTTCATTTAGATTAATGTTTTTTCTAGAGTTTGAGAGTCAATGATGGAAATGATTTACTGACCAGCACCATTCTCTTGGCATCTTGGCTCTTCTCACTGGTCAATACATGTTTAATAGCAAATTGAATGGGCTTGATCCGTACTATTATTCTCCATTTTGCGTCTACTAACCCAATTTTGAGATTGAAAAGCATGGATTTTATTATGCTTGAAATTTCTAATTTAGAAAATGGTGTAGAACCGTTCCTGCTCAAGTTTAAACATATTACTACCTATGCCTCCGAGCACAATACTGATTTACATCAATTTTCATCAGCATGGAGTACTATTTATGGATCTATTCCAAAGCAATTTTAAAAAGAAAAGAACTCTAAACTAACCAACAATCTCCAGAAGCCTTACGGTTTCCACTTCTTCAATTGGATGCATCACTGCTATATTTGAGGTGTTTCTGTTCTTTAGTCTTCTGACTACCACATGCCAGCTTATACTCGAGATACTTCTCAACAATGCTGAGTCCACAGAGCTCTTTCACAACAACCATGGTTGCAGGCACACTTAATTGGAAAATGGATTCAGCCAACTCTTCTAACCCATCCCATGATCTCAACTGCCTTCTTGCTTCTTTGATAGCCGCTCTTGTAGCACAGTGAACTGAAGCCGCCAACAGCAATGGTGGCTCCCCAGAAGCTGTACAAGAAACAATGTTCAATGAGCTAGATCAAAAAGATAATACAAGAACCTAGGATGTGTGTGGATTACATCACAAAATACATTTACCCTTAGAGGAAAGAACGCGCTTCTTGTGGTGTCCACTGTTGAGAATCTCAACATTCAGCTGTTTGGGAATGGTGTCAATTGTTGGGATCTTGTATGTCCATGTGCTATCAGCAACCACCATCCCATCCGAATTCGTCAGATACTCTTCCATCATGAAGAATCCAATTCCTTGAACAAACGCTCCTTCGATCTGTAAAATGATGCAATGATATCCATACTTAAATATGTTTCAGAATGGAAAATCAAATCATCAAGGAAGACCAACCTGTCCAAGATCAACTGCAGGATTCAGACTCTGTCCACAGTCATATATAATATCAGACCTCAATATTGTGGTTTCTCCTGTTAGGAGATTTACTTCCACCTGCAATAAAAATAGGAATATGATCTATATATAACTTTCGGTATACAGTCTACAAGATCCTATGAAGCAAAAGACATTACCTCACTTATGGCTGCTCCATAGTTCAAATATTGCATGGAAGTAGACTCAGGTACATAATAAGTGCTTGCTGATAAGTTCACTGACTGAAACTCTGCCTGCATTTTTACCACCCGAGTAAGGAGGGCAATTACAAGTAAATGTAGATTGAGAAATTGAAAAAATAGGTCTTTATGTTCTAAGTGCATGGGATGAGAACCCAGATTGGAACCCTATAAAAAATGGTTTCTTACCTGAAGATTCAGTGTCTTCCAATCAACAGGGCCAGTCTGCTTCTGCAGATTCTCCTTAAGAGGCTTCAATCTCTCAACCAACATATTACAACAAATTCTAACAGCTTCGCAACTGGACTCGGAAGTAGTGCTCCCAGAAGTGAACCCTCCTTGTACTAAGCTCAGTGTATCATTTTGCACGACTCGTATTTTATCCAAGATTTCTTCACTCCCTTCACAATGAATCAAGCCAAGAGCATATGCAGCCATTTGCTTTACTTTTGTGTATAGCCCTTGGCCAAGCTCGATCCCTCCCACTTCCACAACAACCGACCCATCCCAGAGTACACTAACTCTTCCCGGAGTTGGCCTCACCATAACCGGATGCACTATAGGTAATCTTGAGATTCCCTTTTTCCTCCATAAGTTTGAATCATTGAAGTCACTTACCATTTTGACCCTTTCAGCGAATCTTGCAGATTCGGCTAGCTTATCCCAAATCGAGGGCAACGTGTATTCACAGGACTCACCTGAACTACCTTCATAGAAGAAGCTTAAGCTCTTGAAAGAATGGAGGTTTCTCCCTCTAACTACATCAACTTCCATCGAAAGGCTTGCTGCCACGTGTTCAATCACGGCTTCAGCTATAAACGATCCTTGTACTTCCCCCGGGCCTCGCATTGCTGACTTGCTAGTGTGGTTTGTCTTGCATACCTTCATGTTGAAAGACAAGGCTCCCCAGTCATACTTCTTGAGTGCTGACACTATGTTAGATGGCATGATAGGGCTGATATCTTCAACCATCCCTCCATTAATCAATACATCAAGGTGTAAACCAGTAATCTTGCCATCAGACTTGAACCCTACACTGTAAGTTACTTTCATTGGATGTCTTCCTCCTGCCATTATCATATCGGTCTTTCGGTTTACATAAATTCTGACTGGACGGTTAAGCTTTTGCGCTGCCAATGCGCAAACTGTAGCAGCCTGGAAAACATGATATTACAAGTTTAGAGCACAATATAATATAACACATTATATTAAACTTGGTAATGCATTATCGTGCATTTATCGCATCATATTGTATAATCAAATGTATACATAACCTGAAATATTCAGTAGGGATATTTGCTGGAAATTTGTAGGGGACAGGAATACTTACTGGCATAGCTTTTATGGCTTTCCCACCAAATCCGCCTCCTACTCGTCGTGTGATGACACGGACATTATGCTCAGGAACACCGAGACAACTTGCAATCACTGAATGACAAAATTCAGGACATTGAATAGAACTGTAAACCACCATGCAATTATCTTCATCTGGAACGGCGAGTGCTGTTTGTGTCTCCAAGTAAAAATAGTATTGCGATGGAAGACTTATCTGCACATAACAATATTATTGATTACAAGATTTGAGTTCTAAGTCTGATAAAAAAAAAAAAAGATTTGAGTTCTAAGAGTTGACGAGTCACTTTAAACTGCTAGTACCTGAGCAGAAAGAATCTTATGATCAGCTTCATCCATGCCCTTTGTGAAATCACCCACTTGCTTTGGATTAACAAAAGCAGGGACTTCAAAGAAGCTGGATTTCTCAACAGCCTCTTCAAGAGTTAAGATTGGTGGATCTAAACCCTCTGTGTCATAATCAACCACTGCCAGGTTTGCAGCGAAATCTGCTTGTTTTTGGGTCTCTGCAACCTGCATAGTTTTTTTGTTGTTGATTAAGGTGTATAACTTACCACTAGAGGAATTCAACCAACAACAAAAATGCCTAGGAAAGTCTACCTTACCACTAGAGCAATGCGTTCACCAGCACAGTTTGTAAGGCCGTCTGCGAATAAGGGCTCACCGCCAAAAATTGTCTTAGATCCTATATTTTGTCCTCCATTTGGGATGTCTTTACAAGAGAAAACTGCAATGACTCCACCTGGAGATGATTCTGACTTGAATTTTATTTCTTTGATCAATGCTCGTGGCATTGTGCTATATATGAAAGCTCCATAGAGACAGTTTTCTGGGGAAGGAATATCATCCACATAGACAGCTTCACCTGCAAGACAACATCAAACTGAAGGTCTTAATTATGGATGTAAGCTAATGTTCCAATACAGCACAACAAATCATTGAACATGAAAGTTTTTGTTGAGAAAGAAAACCTGAAGCTTGGAGAGTAGCTCCTGTCTTTATGAGAGAGTCCCCAACTGGATGGAATTTGCCACTAGATTCTATTTTCTGCTTTGCCGGTAACAATATGATAGATTCGTCGCTAGCCTTCGTCTGATCAAAGTGATTGGTCACAACGTCTAAGCTTAAATGAAGCCCATTATGACCATTTGATGTGACATTATAAAGTTCTCTGCAAGATCCCAGCAAGGGGTGAAGGAACTGGAAAAGAAGCCCGACGGCCAAGCTTGATCTATAAGATGCATTTCGAACGGAATCTTCTGGAACAATAGAAACCCGAATCAGCTTGACAGCTTCATACAATACATCATCTTTCAGAGTTTTCCCCACCAGAAAATCTTCCACGCTTTTAGCCCGGATTGCATGAGCACTACCATAGGCACCAAATGCCAAACGAATACTACTAATGACAACGCCATCAAAATCTTGACTCGGAGAAACTTCAGCCAAAAACGCTGCATTTAGAGAAGGCAAAGCGTTTCCCAAAGGCCGAGGTGCAGCTCTGTATGTTTCAAATAGTAGCTTAGAAACCGGCTTCCAACTCGGAATGTTAACACTCACTAGTAAAGCTTTGAAATCAAGAGGAGGTCTTGCAAGGAATTCCTCAAATGTGATTGTTTCCCTCTTCAAACCAATTACTAAATCCACAGTTGAGTTCACAGCAAGCATTAAAGTAGCTATATCAGATGGAAAACAATTTCTCTGTGCCATCACCAAATTCCCACCTATGCTAGCTGAATTCCGAACGGCTTGCGTAGCAACTTTCTCAAGATGGTTAGCGATTTTCGACAACAACATTTCGGTACCATCACATTCTTTCATTGATGCAATTGCTTTAGAAATCGACACCGCTGCTCCAATGCGTATACCCGCCTCATCTTTTCGAATCACTGATAATTCAGGAATGCAGCTTAAATCAATGTATTTGTCATACTTCTCTAGTTCCTTGTAATAGCTAGTACCAGTATTACTAACCACTAACTTCACTCGTTCAGATTCACCCAGCTGCAACAAACTATGGAGCTCATTGATACTTGTAGGACTAAACCAAGAACATCCTTTGGAATTCAACGCCGCTGACAACTTCAACTCATCCTTCAAATATTCAGGAAACTTGTAGATCTTATCATTGGGTTGATTAGAAGGAAGTTGACTCAGTTTGAATTCCTTACTATCCTCCTTCCTCCAGAAGGAATTCAACCCCAAATCCTCAATGTCCACGTTATACGCAAAGCTTTTGCAGGCATCAGCAATGGGTCGGTAACCGGTGCAGCGACAGAGGTTTCCAGCTACACTTTTTTCGGCTTCAGCAACAGTGAGCTTATCAGAATTCATGACAGATGAGAAGAGTGACATACACATGCCTGGAGTGCAGAAGCCACATTGAGAGGCATGGAAACCAGCCAACCTTTGTTGTATCGGGTGGAAGCCGTCTTTGCTATTGCCAAGACCTTCAGATGTTGTGATCAAACAGTTGTTGACGCTGCATAGAAGCGTCAGACACGAACATACTGTGTAATCCTCCACTTTGTTATGACGGGTTTCGAACTTGGACACCAAAACAGTACATGAGCCACAACCACCTGCAATTATCCAAGTGTGTTAACACTTAACATAGGCGCCAAGGATTGTTTTTTGCAGAAATCATGATGAACAAAGATGAGGCAAAATCATATTAGAGAAGTCAATATTAAAGGGTGGCTCTATCTCTATGTTTGCTCAGCAAATTTTTAAAATTGAATGGTGAAACTAGCAACGTGTGACTGACATACTGAATTAGCATAACTATTAGTACTTGCAATTCTCAAGATTTGTGCAAAAGCTATAGTCATAATCATCCAATCATATTAGACAACTGCAAAAAACAAGTAAAAAGAACTTCAATCTGCTTAAGAATGATCTCTTTTTCTTGAAAAAGCTGAATTTCAGCTTTTTCCTGGTGAAGAACCCGTGATTGCACTCAATTCAGCACACTACCAAAAGCTGAAATTTCAGCTTCTAAAAGGACCAGCCACACACACAAAATGAATTACTAAAATTTCAAACCCATATCACTATTCACTACTATATCAATGAAGAAAGCTTCAAAATCAGACACCACAAACACAAAGCTGAGCCAGCAAACTCAACACCCACAAATCCCATCACTGACAACCAGAAAACAAAGTCCAAGAGAGAAGAACAAGAAGAAGACCTTCTCCGCAACCGAGCTTAACGCTCTTGAAACGAGTACGAGTGCGCAAGAACTCGAGGAGGGTAGTTGAAGGATGGATGCTTGGAACCTCAAATCTCTCGCCATTGACAGCAAACACCAGTTTCTGATGATGGGTTTCTTCTTCCTTTTCTCTTCTCTCCATACTCTGTGGAACCAGAGAAGGGCAAAGATGGGATCTTTTTTAGTAGAAAGCTGAAATTTGGACAAGCAAAAACAGGTGAAAGACGTCAATTTGGGTCTTGGAGTTGGAAAACGACGGCAACGATTGAACGATTTAAGAGATTAGTTGGTCAGATGGAAAAGATTAGTATAGATTGTTCCAAGACTAAACAAATGTGAGTTGTGGCCCAATCTGGGATTGACATATTTGTGGCTTACTTACAGAGAGTTAGCAGTTGTTGCCACTTGCCAGTATCAGATACTTTGTGCTCTGTCTAATCGGGAGAGAAGGCGACGTACGGATGGAGCTGGGAAAGTAGATTTGTATAAAAAAAAGAAGCAATTTATATTGATTTCAGTGTTGCCAGCTTTTGTAATTGGTCTGTACCGAAGTACCAACGTTGTTTTGTTCGATGAACAACGTTGTGAAACTGAACGCAAATTACGGAGCATTCATTGTGCAACATTCATGAATTTACACCATACTTCTCCCCTTTCTTGTTAGTATGTAATGGTTGGTCAAAATTGTTTAATCTTCAGTATATTAATTTCGATAAAAAAATTATTAAAATATAACACTCCCTCGGTTTAAAAATAGTTGTCTATATGACAATTTTTCTTGTTTTACAATACTAGTCAATTTTACATTTTTTTATCCATCTTTTTACATTTATATCCTTAATAATTATCTCTATCACAATTATTATACTTTTTTATGTTTCATTACCCTAATAATTAACTTTACAATTGTAGGGCAATATAGTAAAAATCATTCTTTCTTAATAGGTGTGAAATGCTCAAATGAACAATTATTTTGAAACGGAGAGTAATATTTATTATTTTATTTGATTGAGTGAACGGAAATAAAGACTAAAGTTATTTGACACTTATCAACTTAACAATAATTGTATTTCGGTCATCATAAAAACCATCAGTTTCACTTTTTTTTTTAATTTTGAAATCTTCTCTTTCTATTATTTTATTAGCCTTCTTTCGTATGATCAACAGTTGGCCAATCATTGACTATGCTCTTATCCGACTCATTTGGTAGTCTGGTTAGAGAAATGAAAACTCCTATAGGGCTTGTTATAGTTTGTTGTAAAAATCAATTTTTTTATAAGAAATATACTTTTTTTTTTACCTCAAAATTCATAAAAAATAACTAGATTTTACATATTTCGATATACAAAAATTATACTTTTTACACAACACCTACTTTTTAGACACAAATATAGTAAGATTGGTGTTTGTGTGTTGCTTTAAGTGTTTTCTGCTTGGATAAATTAGGCTAACGATGATATTGAATGAGGTAATTTTGTAAGAAAAGTATATTTACAAAAAAGAAAAAATTTACAATAAATATTTTGAAACTACAAATTTAGAAAGTGGACAAACACTTTAAAATGTAAACAAAAAACATTTTACCAAATAAAAAAAATGTTTATAAAATTAAACACTCAATCTGAATCAGCCCCGTAATGGTAACCAATTTTTTGTGTGTTAAATATCATGACACTATAGGTAAAGATGGTAATCTAATTATAAACCACTAATAGAGAAATAATGTATATTAACCATGTAAGTTAAATATAAAATCGGTTTTTCTATTGTGGCCCTAAAACACTAAAAAGATAATAATGAATCCGTCACAAAAAAGATTAAAAAATAAAAAAAATTTAGATTTACAAAATCATCAATATATATTTTATAAAAGCCGACCGTTTTCGAGCCATCACGTTGATTCTGGCCCCGCTTTATATATTGAGTTTAATGTTTTTTAATCACGCTATTTTTTTTTAATCAATTCAAATGGATATTAACAACTTTATATTTTTTATTTTGCTTAATTATCCAATCTTTTTTCTTACTCATCTAATATCTATCTAAGCAATATTAATTATCTTTAAAATTTCTCTCTATAAAAGATAGACAAAATGGATAAAAAAAATAAAAGATAGACAAATAACACACACCAACCCCATACAACACATAAATTACGTTGTTTCATAATCACAATTAAAGTTTGTAGATAAGCATACGGGTCATAAATATCTATCTTTAAAATTTCTCTTTTAACAACTTTTAACGTGATATCTAGGTATTTTGACAATTTTTTTTAACCAAAGTGGTGGTACGATACGGGTCATAAATATTTTAACCAAATATTTTACAAACTTTTTTTTTCAATATGAATAATAAACTTGATTCTTTTAGTCAAAGAATATAAATAAGCATGCATATCTTTTAAAATTTTCTATTTATTTACATAAGAATCCGTCAATTATTATAAATTATATAAATACCGCTTATTTTCTTGATACACACATATATATGGTCGTTTTTGAACCTCCACTTTGATTTTGACCGTACCTCATATCTTAAAAAAAAATTTATTTTTTTGCATTATAAAAGTTATCTATTGAATTTCTTCTCATATATTTAACAAAACTTTTGTCAAATATAAGGAAAACTCTTCCACAATCAAATTAAGCATAATCTTTAAATAATCAATTCAACCTATTTCTATGAATACAAGTAAAATTGTGGTTTCCTACATTTTCTATTAAGTTATAATAAACTTTATCAATTTATCAAATGATGAAACATTATAAATTTTTTCTTTTATATTTAAATCATTATTAATATATGATAAAAATTGTAAGTAAAATATCAATGTATATTCTTATAATAAGGTTTTTTTAAAATATATAAACAAGTGCAAAAAATATGTTACTATAATAATATATAATATTCGGGTTATATGAGAAAACATGTCACTCTTTTTAGAAAAAAACATGTTTATACAATAAAGTTTATATAATATTTTTTATAACAGGTTATGCTAGTCTTCCTATTATTAGTCCTTTACAGTGTACTTTTAGGACACATGGTAGAAAAATCCATATAAATTACAAGGTTTTGTTTTACTTATTATTCCCCTATGTTAAGATCCATTAATCTCGGATCTTATATAAATGCGCACCTGCGTTTTAACATGATTCTGCCGTAGTGCCGTTGCAGACTTGCAGTATATATGCCTATTATTTTGGGCCTTGAGAACAAACAAAATGCAATTTACCATATGTTTGTGTCGTTCTTTTGCGGAATATATGCTTTTCTTTAGGCTCTGAAAAAATGGTTTATGTTATATAATAAAGAATTAGGAGAAGATTATTGGAACTTTACTTAAGAACTTTTACTTAAGAAAGCCACTTTAGAATGATAATGACATTAGAAGAGAGGGAGAAAGAGTAAACACCTTATAGGTTGTATTCTTACTCTTTGTTGGTGCAAGTTTTACAATGGGTGATGCCTCTATTTATAGGACCAAAGTTAGGCAAGAGTTACCACAAAGTCAAGATTAGGAGGTGAATAATTCACACCTTTCTACCTAGGGTAATTAGTCATACACACATGTGTTTCTTATGCATCTTCTAGATGATCATAAATGTGTTCATAGCACATAGCTCAATGTGTATTCATAACACTCCCCCTTGAATATTCACCTTCGTTCTTGCTTTTGGGACACAAATGTATGTTGCCTCGTTGAACCCATTATACGCTTTGATGCTGCCTCATTAAAAACCTTGCCAGGAAAAACCCAGTGGGATAAAAACCTGGTCGAAGGGAAAAAGAGTGCAACGCGTATGATGCTCCCCCTGACTTCAACGTAGCTCTCGGAGCTTACACATTCCAATCCTGTGCACTAGTTCTCCAAATTTCTTAGGAATCAAAGACTTCGTGAACAGGTCGGCCAAGTTGTCATTCGACCGAATTTGTTGGATATCCGCTTCACCTTTTTCTTCGAGATCTCGAGTAGAAAAGAATTTTGGAGATATGTGCTTTGTGCGGTCTCCTCTGATGTAGCCTTTCTTCATCTGAGCAACGCATGCTGAGTTGTCTTCATATAGTATCGTCGGATTGTCAGTGATTGGCTTCATTCCACTTTCCTTTTGGATGAACTGAATAATTGATCGTAGAGACACACATTCTCTTCCAGCTTCATACAAAGCAATTAATTCTGCTTGATTTGAAGATGTGGCAGTTATAGTCTGCTTTGTTGATCTCCATGAGATGGCTATGCCTCCATATGTAAATACATAGCCATTTTGTGATTTGGCTTTGTGTGGGTCGGACAAGTATCCTGCATCTGCATATCCGACTAGAGTTACATTGCTTTGGTTGCGGTAGAACAACCCCAAATCATGTGTTCCGCGGAGGTAGCGAAATACATGTTTGATCCCATTCCAATGCCTCCTTGTAGGAGCAGTGCTGTACCTGGATAACAAGTTTACTGCAAAAGCAATATCTGGTCTTATATTGTTAGTCAAGTACATTAGTGCACCGATTGCACTTAAATACGGAATATCAGGTCCTAGAACCTCTTCATCCTCTTCTCGAGGGCGAAATTGATCCTTTTCAATGTTGAGGGAACGAACTTCCATAGGAGAAGTCAGGGGATGAGCTTTGTCCATATAAAATCTCTTTAAAACTTTCTCAGTATAGTTGGACTGATGGATAAATATTCCATCTTTTAGATGCTCAATTTGTAAGTCAAGACAAAGCTTTGTTTTCCCCAAATCTTTCATCTCAAATTCTTTCATCAAGTATTTCGCAGTATCTTCCACCTCATTGGGAGTTCCAACTATGTTTAAATCATCAACATAGACTGCGATAATAGCAAATCCCTCATTGGACCTTTTGATAAAAACACATGGGCAAACAGTATCGTTTTTATATCCTCTTTTCATAAGGTATTCGCTCAGACGGTTATACCACATCCGTCCTGATTGTTTTAACCCATACAACGACCTTCTCAATTTTATTGAGAACATTTCTCGAGGTCCGTTGTTTTCAGCCTTAGGCAATTTTAGTCCTTCTGGCACTTTCATATATATGTCTGTATCTAGTGACCCATATAAGTATGCGGTCACGACATCCATAAGGCGCATTTGCAGTTTTTCAAATACTGTCATGCCAATTAGGAATCTCAGTGTAGTTGCATCGACTACAGGAGAGTATGTCTCATCATAATCAATTCCTTGAATTTGAGAGAAACCTTGGGCTACTAGCCTTGCCTTATATCTAACGATTTCATTTTTCTCATTTCGTTTTCGTATAAACACCCATTTGAAGCCAACAGGCCTTACATTCTTTGGTGTACGAACAACAGGTCCAAAGACCTCTCGCTTTTCAAGCGATTGTAATTCTGTTTGAATGGCATCTCTCCATTTTGGCCAATCCTTTCTTTGACGACATTCGTCCACGGATTTTGGCTCAAAATCATCATCTTCAGTCACAATATCAATAGCCACTGAGTAGGCAAATATATCATCGGTAATGATATCCTTTCTATTCCATTATATGCCTGTGCATACATAATTTATTGATACCTCAAGATTATCAATGTTCTCATTATCATTGAGTGTATCAACTTCTTTTAGGATATTTTCATTTTCCATCTCATTGCCTTGGTCATTATTCTCATGACTCAGTTTGGCTTCTTTTGTCATACCCTTTTGGTTCTTTGGTTTCCTTGGTTTCAAGTCTTTTGAACCCGGAGGCCTACCACGTTTTCGACGTGTCGTAGACTCATTTGCAATGGACGTATTAGGTTGTCCAATGGGTATATCAATCCTAGCAGGAGCATTCGCTGCAGGAATATGTGACTTTGTTACCTTCTTTGTATCAGTGAATGCATCAGGTAACTGATTTGCAACATTTTGCAAATGTATGATCCGTTGAACTTCTTGTTCACACATTTTTGTTTTCGGATCAAGATGAGATAATGATATTGCATTCCATGTAATCTCTTTTACATGTGGGTCCATCTTTTTCTTATCTCCCCCTAAGTTTGGGAATGTATTTTCATCAAAGTGACAATCAGCAAATCTTGCTGTGAATAAGTCACCCGTTGTTGGTTCGAGATATCGAATGATTGAGGGAGATTCGAAACCAACATAGATTCCCATTCTCCTTTGTGGACCCATCTTTGTACGTTGTGGAGGAGCAATGGGTACATAAACTGCACATCCAAATATTTTTAGATGTGAGATATTTGGCTCCTTGCCAGATACTAATTGCATTGGAGAATGCTCATTGTTTGCACTTGGCCTCAATCGAATCAAAGCTGCAGCTTGTAATATAGCATCTCCCCATGCAGATGATGGCAACTTTGAGTTCATCAACAATGGTCTAGCGATTAATTGTAATCGCTTTATTAATGATTCGGCAAGACCATTTTGTGTGTGAACATGAGGCACTGGATGCTCTATATCAATCCCTATTGACATGCAATAATCATTAAAGGTTTGGGATGTAAATTCTCCGGTATTATCAAGTCGGATTTTCTTGATTGCATAATCCGGGAATTGAGCTCTCAGCCTTATTATTTGAGCAAGAAGTTTGGCAAAAGCTGCATTCCTGGTCGATAGTAAACTTACATGTGACCAACGTGTAGATGCATCAATTAGGACCATAAAATATCTAAATGGTCCACATGGTGGAGCAATTGGTCCGCATATATCTCCTTGTATCCTTTCTAGGAATGCAGGATTTTCACTTGCAATTTTATTCTTAGAAGGCCTGATAATTAGCTTTCCAAGTGAACATGCAGTGCAATGGAGATCACTGGACGGGAGAACCTTAACGTTCTTCAATGGATGTCCAAGTGAGTTCTTTATGATTTTGTGCATCATTATTGATCCTGGGTGACCCAAGCGATCATGCCACAATGTGTATGCAGTTCGGTCAATTGACCCTTTACTAGATGTCGCATTGGCCTCAAACGGACAAATGTATGTATGATATAGTCTGGAGGCTTGCGTAGGCATCTTCTCAAGAATCTGTCTATGACCAGACTCATATTTTACGATGCATAGATATTCACTGCCATTTTCATTCAAGGTTTCCATGTGAAACCCATTGTGGCGCACATCTTTAAAACTCAGTAAATTTCTTCGTGACTTACTTGAGTAGAGTGCTTCATTTATTATTAACTTTGTTCCTCTTGGGAGTAGAACAAGTGCTCTTCCAGAGCCTTCGATTAGTTTCGACACACCAGATATCGTATTGACATTTCCTTCAAGAGGTCTTAATTCTGTGAAGAATTCTTTGTTTCTCAAGATGGTGTGTGTTGTTGCACTGTCTAGAAGACATTGCTCCTTCCCATCGAGTTTCACATTAGATGATTCCATGTTTTCTTATAGAAATAAAGAGAAACATTAATGCATTAATAATAAAGATGCATATTGATTACATAACGATATTCATATTACACAAAGTCTATTACATAAAATATTGGAAATGATAATTAAGACATCATACGACATGCGAAAATAAAAGACATGACAAATGACATGTGAGTAGTAAAGATAATTAGGGGCTAGTGTTTTTGCTTAAACCCCTAAGGCAAATTCATCATTATTGTCAAGATTGAGAAAATCATTGACATCTAGACTGGTCACGGGAGATTTATTCACATCTCCATTTTTGATGTAATTGGTCTCGGTAGCCTTTTCTTTATTCTTATCAGCTTGGTACAGCTTCACAAGATGCGGAGCTGTACGGCATACCTTTGACCAGTGATCAGCCATGCCACATCTATAGCATATAGATTTGGGCTTTTGGAAGGATCCTGATGGACCCGTCTGGACCTTTTGCTTGCCATTCCCCTTGTAGCCATTGTTCACGCGGTCATAAGGTTTGTTGTAACCTTGACCGCGACCACGAACAAAGCTGTTACGGCCACGACCGCGACCACGTCCGCGGTTACGTCCACGACCATTATAGAATCGTGATTGTTGCCCACGTTGATGGGTATTTCCATCATAAAACGCCTTTTCAATAGCGTTTGCTTCTGGGACTATTGTTGAGCCAGTAGGCCTGAGGTTGTGGTTTTTCATCAATAGCTCATTGTTCTTTTCGGCAACCAACAACACTTTCAACAAGTCAGAATACCTCTCAAAGCCTCTTTCTCTATACTGTTGTTGTAACAACACATTAGAGGCATGCATTGTGGAGAAAGTTTTCTCCAACATTTCTTGCTGGGTAACCATGTGCCCACATAGTCTCAATTGAGAGGTGATTCTATGAATAGCACTATTGTATTCAGTGATAGACTTGAAGTCTTGGAACCTTATATTGTTCCATTCATGGCGTGCTTGTGGGTACAAGATTTCATTTTGATGGCCATAACGCTCATTCAAGCTTTCCCACAATTCAACTGGGTCATCCACAAACATGTATTCAATCTTTAGACTCTCATGAATGTGGTGACGTAGGAACACAATGGCTTTTGCCTTTTCTTGCGGGGTGGTATCATTTCCCGCCTCAATTGTTCTTTCAAGGCCATTTGCCTTTAGGCTAGTCAAAGCATCAACCCTCCATTCGAGGTATTTTTGGCCCGACAAGTCAAGGATTTCAAACTCCCTTTTGGTGATGCTTGCCATTTTAGTTACTACAAGGAAATTATAAATTAACAAAACAAAGGCAATTAGGAATGCATATATAACTCGTAAATATATATGGTATATATGATGAGATTCAATAATTTAGTCATGGTGTATGTTATTATTATGTTAACATACATAAACATGTAATTAGTATGTATATAACATATGAATGATAACTTTATATAAAGAATGCTTATAAGATGTAAATAAATGACAAGAATTAAAGAAGTAAATAAATGATAAAGATTAAGGAACTAAACAAATAGAATAAGCATCAAAGCGGTAAATAAATAACGTATGCATGAGATATATAAGATAAATGCGAAAGTATACTGAAACGTAAAATTAGCGGGAACAGTTATAAATCCGGTTTCCTTTTAATCCTTTTATCCTCATCCATCCATTTTCACTTTTACCACTTCCACCTTATCTCCTCCATCTCGTCTTCCTCCTCTCCAATTTCCATTTTCATGTCCATGGCCGACGACGACATTTTGCGTCGTATTAAGGCCGGTAATGATCGGTTTTTAACCGAGCTTTTCATTTGTCTTGTTCTTATCGTGATTATCTATCTTGCGCTTATAATTATTTGGGTAAGAAATTTCTCACAATCCACTTGGTGAAATCAAACATTTCCGAAAGGGGATTAGAGTCCAAACGCCAAATAAGGTAAGTAAATCTTTGTATTTTGTTTGTATCTTAGTAGATCTAAGTAAACATGCTTCCATATTTAGTTTATAGCATTTTAGATCTAGAATTTTGAAAATGAGTTTCTGATGTAGAAGATCCTAAATTAGGCGACTACAGAGCATACTCCTCAAAAACGATTTTATAAACTCTTTGCATGAATTTAGTTAAGAAGAGGTAAATTCATAGATTTAAAGAGGTAGAAGTGATTAAGTATAATGAGTAAGAATTTACTAAATATTTTCCTTTGTAAAATTCATGAACTTATAAATCTTAAATCAAGATTATATATATGTATATATAAGCTACGTACAACATATTTACAATTAAGAAAAAAAAATTGTAGTACCTTAGCTTAATGGAAAAAAACTTTACCAAAGCTACGAATCAAAGCTTTATATATAATTAAAGATTAAAAGGAAGATCAGTTGGTGATTAGAGACTCGTGCTGATAACGTGTTATATAATAAAGAATTAGGAGAAGATTATTGGAACTTTACTTAAGAACTTTTACTTAAGAAAGCCACTTTAGAATGATAATGACATTAGAGTAGAGGGAGAAAGAGTAAACACCTTATAGGTTGTATTCTTACTCTTTGTTGGTGCAAGTTTTACAATGGGTGATGCCTCTATTTATAGGACCAAAGTTAGGCAAGAGTTACCACAAAGTCAAGATTAGGAGGTGAATAATTCACACCTTTCTACCTAGGGTAATTAGTCATACACACATGTGTTTCTTATGCATCTTCTAGATGATCATAAATGTGTTCATAACACATAGCTCAATGTGTATTCATAACAATTTATACTTTATTGTCTCCCAAATGTGAATATTGAAGGGGGCTATAGACTTTATAAATTAGGCCCATGGGCCTACATTCTTAAAATTAGAGCTGGCCCAACAAGCTAACAGGACAGTTGACTAACTCAAACAAATGTCAATGCTCAAAATTTTCAGTGAGTAGAAGAATTTCACATCATCATTTCTTAAATCAGTTCCAAGCAAAGAATTCAAGAAAAATAACCCAGTTGAATAATCACATTTTAAAGTAAGCTTAGGAGAATCACCAAACTTCTAAGCTTCCCAATTTGTTAAAGAAAGACAAGGAATTTCTTTTCCCCAACCCAAGGGATCACCATCTCTCAAAGTCATTACAATAGCATATTTGCAAAACCCTTCTATGCAACCAAAGAGGAATGCACAATTAACAATCCCATCAACACTGAAATCAGAATATCTAGATTGAGAGGAAACAAAAAACAACTCCAACAAGTTTCTCATCCTTCTAAGGGTTTCTTCTCATCATTGTATATAAACCACAAACCACACCTCCTATTCTCATCAACACAAACACTTTCAACAATATCACAAACAAAGGATCATCATCAACAACAACAACAACAAGAAGAATAAACATTCATAAGCATGGATCCCAGAGCGCGCCCAGCTGCTCGTCAATACGAAGAGTTTGAACCCAAAATTGACTGGACTTCAGAGGAAAAAGCCGAGACGCTCCTCGTTCATCTTCCCGGTATGCTTTTTCCTACCTTTACTTTGCATTAAGGCGTGTTTGAATACATCAGATAGTGCATTATTATCTAGTGTAATCCACCGGAACCTAGATCTTACACTACAGTGCGTTGTCATCACGAAAAAGGAATTGTTCTTGTGGAGACTCATGAAAAAGATTTGATCTTTTGTACTTTTGGTAATAGGGTTCAAGAAGGAGCAGCTAAGAGTTCAGTTGACCCCATCCCGAGTTCTCAAGATCAGCGGTGAGCGTTCACTCGGAGGCAACAAATGGCAGAAATTCATGAAAGAAGTTGAAGTACCATCTGGCTGTGATGCTAAGGAGATCTCAGCCAAATTTGAAGGCGGCATTCTTTACGTAAAACAGCCCAAGCTGATCACCCCAGCTGAGCCATCTGCTCCTGCGCCTATGCCTGCACCGGCACCTATGCCTTCTGCACCGGCTCCTGTGCCTGCACCTGCACCTGCGCCTGCGCCTACAATGAAAGAAAAGGCAATGGAACAGAAAGAAAAGGTACTTGAAAAGGTGGAGTCAAAAAGGGATGAATTAGAAGCTGCTGCAAGGAACAAGTATGAAGATGCAAGGCAAGGGATGGAGGAAATTGGAAGGAAGAGCGAAAGAGTTGTAGAGAGAATGAGGCCAGGAGGCGGTGGAGGAGGAGTGTTGAAGACGATGAAGAAGCCGGAGAATATGAAGATGCTTATTGTGATGGTGGTGGCAGCCATAGCATGGGCTGTACACCTTGCTTATGTGAACAAGGTCTGCAAGAGTTATACACCTAACCAGGAGTTGTAAGTGTGCTCAGTAAAATCTTTGGATTCTTCTGGATTGGCTAAGTACATTCTGAAAATATGAAGGTATATGTGGTGTGTGGAGTGCAATTAAGATTGGGTTGCATGAGAGATTGTATTGATTTGTTCAGCCCCCTGTAATAAGAATTCATTTGTAAGTTGAAAACAAACAAGCATATTCAAATAAAGTTCAGTTCAGTGTTCTTCATTATTCAGAAAAGTTACAATATGAAGCTAACACAGTTATTAATGGTACATTCATAGCCTGGAGAACAACTCCACTCCCTTATAAATTAATCACAACAAACAAGCCCAAGAAAACAGAATTACAGCAAAAAAAAAAAGAACACATACACCAAATTAGCACTTACAGATCATGTTTGCTACTCAATATATCAAGCAGCTTCATCATACAACCTCCAAAACTTGAAAGTCAGAGCTCCAAATCGTCGATGTCTGGCACCGGAAACCTAAGAATGGCGGCTACACCAGTCAGCTGAGCTAGCTGCTCTCCCGAGACATGGGCCGACGAGTAAACCAATGTCTTCCCCCCTGACCTCTTCACAGAACTCACCAGCTCACAATACTTTTGCCTAACCACAACATCTCTACTCCTAAGCAAATCATCAGTGATCAAGAGCGTCTCAATGGCCATCATCTCCTGCGCAATCCCCACGCCTTTGGGACCGTAGCAGGCCCGATCAGAGCCATCAAACACCATATCATTCAAATCCTTCATGGCCTTCACCTCCATAGCCGATTTCGTGTCCTTGATCAAATTCATCGTCCCGGAATCGCACAAAACCTCCTTCAAACCCTCCTTGCTGACAGACTCCACATCCACCAGCACGATCCTCGACTTGTGCTCGTCGAAAGACCTCAGCTTCAACCGCCTCGATTCCGACAACAGAAACCTCTTGAATTCATCTTTCATGTTCTTAGGACCCCCAATCACCATACACTTAACAACAGTGAAATCCACACTCTTCCTCAAACCATGTAAAACACGTTCAAAAAACGAACTCAAGTTCCTCCTGTTACCTCCATAATCAACCGAATCGCACAAATTCGAGGTGCTCCTTCCTACCAGATACAACCTAGAAGACGCCTGGTTCATCAAAAGAACACCAATATCAGCCCCAATTGGCCGATTGCACCCCGATTTTAGGGTTTCGATCGAAGCCCTATCCCAAAACCTCTTCCGCAGACAAAACGGCTTGTTAAGCTCGATCTCAACGGTGTGAAAAGCTCCGGCGGGGACATAGGTCGTGGTGGTGGTCGTCTTCCCCTTAAACCTAAGAGTGGAGGCTCCTCTGTCGTAGTCGAGGACGGAGGCTCTGATCTCGGCCGTGAATTTCACACGGACGGCCGACTTTCCGGCGCCGAATTGGTGGACTTTCCGGGTGGTTTCGGCGGAGACGGTGTCGGAGGAGGAGATCAGGCCGTAGAGAAGCCATAGATCGTCTTGCTCCTCCGGGAAGATGATGACCGTTGCTGGTTGGTTGATGATGAGCTTGTCTTGCTCTGTAAGCTTCATTTCTGGACTTGCGATTGCGTGGTTGTGAAGCTCTGGTTTTCGCCCTCATTCTCATTGTGTTGGTATAATTTGTTTTCTGATGCTTTTCTCGTGGATCAGGTTCTTGTTCTTCGCCCTTTATATATTCTTGCACTAACAATGTCAGATTATTCTGTTTCTGTAGGTAAAACTTGAGATTCCATTTAAGTATAATTCATACTCAAAGGACCTTCATAGAACTAGAAGAAGCTGAAGGTATTGAAAAAATGGAGATTTCTTGCTCTAACTACAACATTGATACTTTTGGAAATTTGGGGACATTTGAGTATGAATTGATGATGAAAGGCCCTGCTTAATTTATTTCCGTTTCTAATTAACAAAAATAATCACATAAAACTAAGATCAGATACTCTTAGTATCTTACTATAACCTGAGATCAATCTTGATTCAGAAACAGGTCTAACATTGCAAGGTGAGTACCATATAATTTCCACCCCTCAATCTTGGATTCAAAACGATCCAAGACAAAAAGACAATTTCTCTCTATGCTTTTGATCATCTATGTAACACAACAATTTCTTAACCGGTTTTGATCAATATATTTATATTTGGAATGAATCAAGCATGGCTTCTAGGGTCTTCTTGGATTGAGGCCACTGCTTATCACTCGCACTCGCAACGAACAGCACCAGCGTGTTCCCTTTCGCCGTCGCCTTGGCCAGATTGTGCGTTCCGGTCAGCGCGTAAGGAGTCTCAAGCACATACTTGTAGTACTGCAAAGACCACACACACACACACACACACACACATTTCAAACTGGTTTCAAGTTCATCACAAGAGTCCAATTCCAAACTCTATGATAGGATCATCAGAATTGTACCGTTTGATCGCCTCGTTTCTCAACAGAAGACTCAAGAAGCTCATCAGGGTCAAGTGTATTTCCAGTGACAAAGGCCCCGAGAGAGGCGATCACCTTCTCTGGAGTCCCGATGTCTTCAATGGTGGCATTGGGCTTGTTTGTAAGCCTTATGAGAGGAGAAACCACAATCTGAACCTTGCCTTGCTTTTCGCCTTCGAACTTGACCTCCACCCATGGCTCTGCACACTTGGGCTGGCAGTAGTTCCCCGAAAGAATGTTCGCCACGCGCAGTTGCTTCCACGACGGCGGCAGGATGAACTCGTATGGCTCTACATTGCCTGCAAACAGAATTCATCAATGCCCTCTTAGAATTGTACCAAACTAGACACATAAAAGATATCAGTTGAGTGTTTTTTACCTGCACGAAGAGCAGGCGTGTCTTTGGAGGAGGCTTTGAAGAGGACAAAGGAAGGATCAGATGGAGATGGAGGAAGGTAAGAGCCCACTTCAATTTCCTTCGCCTCAGAAGGAGATATGGTAGAAACTAGAGGGATTAGTGACAGTCCCTTGAGGAATTCTCTTCTTCTTGAAATGCCCAGTTTCGGGTTTGAATGAGGAATTCGAGTCGTCACGGATTGGGATCGAGATTGAAGGTGAGTTTCAGGGGAATTGGACTTGGATTGGGATGAAGAGCGAACAAGGGAGCATTGTGAGAGCAATGCACTGGCCATGATTGTATGTCTGTGTGTTTATGGGAGATTTGAGTATTACAGAGATTTTTATTTTTATTTTTTTCGGTTTTGGATAATGCGAGTATATACAAGTGGCTGTTGGTTTCTTTAGATTTGATCAGCTCAATCCTGGAAATTCAGCTTAGTAAGGTTTTCATAATAGTGTCTATAATGTAATTAATCATGGGCCTAAGTAAATCAGGCCCAATAAAATATATTACGGCCCAGTAGAATGTTTTATACATGAGCTTTCCCTTTTTACATCCATAAGTTAGAATCAGTTTTTTTTTGGTCGGAAGTTATAATCAGTGAAAGAATGGGAGATTTCTCGTTTTTGATCTTGAGATTTTCCACCAGAAATACCTTTATGTAAGCTACCTTCATAATTATTTAGTTATTTAAGTATTAAAAATCATAGTATAAGTTCACTCAAAGCCCAGTTTACATGAACAAAACTCGCTTGTATTAGTGAAATGCCCTCCTTAAACTTAGATCAAATACTCTTGTAAGAGCTATAAGAGATGAAATACTCTTCCAATAACCTGGGATCAACAATAATACCATACCCACCTGATTTGACTCACAGAAACCTTTCATTTGTAAAGTGAAAAAAGTTACAGAGTACAAGTCTTAGCCAACACAAAACTGATAATCAGGTACTAGTCTTAATGCTGGGCAACTTCACCAGTAATTATCACATTATTTTGAACATTATAGAGATTGCATCTGATACATGTATAGCAATTCTACTTGACAACAAAAAATGTGCACTCACAAAACAAGATTAATTAGCTGTAAAGAAAAACTGGGCATGGGGCAAGACATTATTCTCTAGTGCAGAAACACATCTTACATTGCAAGAGACAGGCTAAGGGGAGTGCAGGCTGAATGGCATTTAATTTTCACACCATTTATGCACACACGCTTTATTCAGGCACTCGTAAAATATTGTCATGGGCTCGTCAGCTGATCTTGTTTGCTGTTGTCGATATGTCGCTCTTCCATGCCCACACTTTGGACATGTCGCTGTGAGGAGAAACACAACAAGAGGTAAAGTCTGGAACGTGTAGTAAGAGAAAGATTACAAGCTCAAGGTGAGAAGAAATTTGTCATTCTCATCAATACTAGTGAGAAGAAAACAAAGACAAATCTCAGCACCGCCAATATCTAGTAAATGATAACTAGAAGCAGGTATGGAAGACAGAATACTAGAGCATTTGCACGAACAGACAATTTGACATAGATAGTAGCCCTGAATTTGTTTAGGGCTGTTATTCGAACACACATTAGTGAAGGATCCCCAACACAAAATAGAATTTGACGAGAAAAGATATTAAAACATAATCGAGTTCAGAACAACATACCATCCGTAGTAGGTCCCTCGATCTTCTTTGCAACGGTGAACTCCACCTCCTTCTTGTCAAGCTTCACACCTCTCTTTATCTTGGCCTGCAGAAACAATCACAACTCAATCATGCCATTCTACACATGGACGCACATGAGTAACGAAGCAACGCAACAAAAACTCCTCCAGGAAACAATACCTTCTCCCCTATCTGACACACATAAGGGCATAACCGGCAGAAGAATCCTGCAGGCCTTCCACTGCAGCTTAGTTCAAATTGAATCAAACTCCCACAGGTGGGGCAGAACTCCATTCTTTCGGAAGACCCCCTTATAACACCACCCTAATGTGGCAACCGGCGCCCGCGGGGTGTTGGTATCGCGGTGTCGAGGAAACCCTTAACGGCTAAATTCAAATGAGATTTACCATTAGATGACATAAAGATCAATGGAATATAATCAAACTATTCCACAAAAGCACCAAACAGGTTATACTGCATAGCAGATTCATGAATGTAACTATTGTAATGTACAATGGAATTAGGGTTTTGCACATGATTGATACAGGCAAAGAAAGAACATTAAAAGTTGGAACAGAAGAGACTGTTTGCAGCAAAATCAAACTAAACCCTAATTTACCAATCAGAAGTAAAACTCAGCATCAAGTGATAATAATCCCAGACAGATAGCGAGTTGCGATTTTCAGCGAGCGTAACAAATTGAAAACCCTTTGAGAGGGCAATTCTGCAATTCAAGTAATGAGTTTTGAGATAAAGAAGATACCTTGGCGAGGTTTTGGCGATTATGCCCCTATACGAGCGAGAGGGAGCGAAAGTTGGATGGCGCCTGTGAAGGCGGGCAGAGGAGACGATGACGTGGCGGTCCGAGAGGCGACGATGACGTGGCTGAGCAATCGCATACGCCGGCGGAGAAGAGCAAAGGCACAAGGGGACGGCGCGAAAGTGAAAGAGGCAGAGGCAATAAGCCAGACTGAAGGACAAGACTATTTACCTACTCTTTTTTTTTCTTACAATAGAAATAGAAATAAACATATAATTTACATATTTTTAAATATACTCCGTATATATTTTTTGATAAATATAGAAATTTTATACGTATATCTACTATAATAATACAGTATAAAACGGAACCCAAGTCTTTGTTAAAATTTGCGCCACGTCATCAATCTTGAATAAAATAATGATTTTATTTTTTGCATTGATTTTAAAAAAATAACTTATATCAGTATCTTCTTGATATCTTATCCAATTTCCTTATGTATACTTAATATCTTACTCAATTATATATCCTTATACGAATAAGGAAATTCAAGTGATTTTCTTTTATATTCTTTAAAAAAAATTCTTATTAATTAGTATACATTTTTTTCATTATTGAATCTTGAAGAATATTGAAAAATTTCACAGTATATTCATTGATAATATAATTTTGAAAATTTGAATAGAACTATTTTAGAATTAAAATTGTATGAATAAAAGTACATATATAGGTCAATAGGTTCAGACTTTGGTCAATTGGATTTGGATTATAAGTTCCCGAGTTAAAAACGTATTCATATCAAAATTCGATCTCAAATCAGTTAATTCGGTTTTATATTTACATTACCCGTACATGGTACGGGGTTTGTACTAGTTTTTATGCAAGACTATACTACTACAGTAGATCACAATTTTTTGTCATCATGATATTTTATTAATTTTTTTTCTTTTTTTAAAAGCAAATTGCTTTTTAGAAGAGGGTATATACAGATTGATACACTAAACTTAATTTTGATAATTTGACTCATCTCCATGGCTGACTTTCCCCTCTTTTCTTCTTTTTATTACTTTTTTATTGACTCTTTTACACAATAATCAAGTTTTGGTCTATCACTGATGCTCTAAGAGTATACATAGTAATACCCTTGACGCATCAACTCACTAGTTGAGCACTTATAGTATTACCATGAGGTTTCGGATTCGAGACTCTAAGACGGCTGTTTGTCCTATTTCTGTAGAGTTAGTTAGTAAGCAGTTCTCATCCCTTGTGGATATTCTAGGCGAATCTAAGTAGTACTTGCGGCGACCCTAAGAAAAAAAGAGTATAGATAGTGATAGATCCAAGTTTGTTGGTCATGATAATATAATATTTTGTTATTTTCTAATAAACAAATTATACACTAGTTACTACCATATTGAAACACCAAGTGGAGCTTTGGTCATCATTGACCGGTCTTCACCCGCTTTTTCCAATTTATTATGTCTTTAATACCATTTTTGTATGATGGCCAAGAAATGACCTATCTAATGGGAATGCTCCAACAAATCCAACTACATGAACTAAAAAACATATTTGATATTTGCGGTTCTTGTAACTTGTGACCTTACCCGATTGCAAAAAGTAAAAGGCCATTGATTTTTGTGCCAATAAGACATAACTAGGAATACTTCACTTCAAACTAGCCATCTACGTCCGGCGTTGCCCGGACCGACAGTGTAATATTAGTTTGTTTTTCATTGTATGTTTATGTATACAGTTTCGTCGATTAATATCTTGATACACAAAAAAACAGAATGTCTTGGTTTTAATAATTTGTTAGACAATGTTATCCGTTTGTATGATCCATATGAGGTGTTATTCAAATATAAATCACAACAATTATAAGCAAATGATTAATAGAATTGTACCTAAATCATATAATCCAATCAAACAGTTAACATAATATTGTGTATATATTAATATATACAAATAGTGTACTAATAATGACATGAGAATGATAATTTGATCATCTAATATATGCATTTATAGTCAAAAAATTGCAAAAGCACATGTTGGTAAGATTTATAAGAGGCTCGAGTCTAATGAGAATATGTCATCTTTAATTGCGAAGAATTTCAAGGGACGTACATGTCATATTATTACGGTGAGATTTGAAGAGAATATTACAAGCTATAAAAAAATAAGGATGTGTTATGTCTATAGTTTCATCGATTAATATCTTGATATAAAAATAAGGATGTGTTATAAGGAGATTAGATAGATGAAAAATAAATTTAATAAGATAATATAAAGTCTTAAATAATAATTATTAGTTTATAAACTAATAATAACAATAGCGTATTACATTGAATATAATAACTTAATTAAAAAGAAATCAATTCAAGATATTTAATGCGAATTAAAAATCCAAAATTACATGTATGTTAGATAGATGAGAAGTAAATTTAATTAGATAAGATATAATACTAAATAATAATAATAAATTTATAAAATTATAATAGCAATAGCATATTACATTAAACATAATACAACTTAATTGAAGTAAATCAATTCAATACATTTAATGTCAAAAAATTCCAACTTCACATGTAGATAGATAGATTTAAACCAAATCTTCGATCTCTTAACATTCAAACCCATATCTTTCTATTCTCAAATTCTAACCTTGAATTAAATGCATCTATCACAAGACCTCCCTAAGTAGATGTTTGTTATGTGAGTATAAGGAATCGCATATGTGTTTGAGGAATGAGAACCCGATATCTTGTTGTCTAACAAACAACTTAATTCCCCCTCAAATATGCTCAAGCAACTAACACTAGTTATACAAACATAAAACACATATACAAGGAGTGTATAACTCTTTTCTTCTTTTTATTAATTTTTTTTTTGTCTTTTTTGCATAATGACCAAGTTTGTTGGTCATGATAATAGAATATTAATTTTTTTCTTCATTTTCTAAAATAAGTTGTTCACTTGTCACTACCATATTAAAATACCAAATTGAGTTTTTGGTACTCCTTAACCGGTCTTCACCCACTTTCTCCAATTTATTATTTCTTTATTGTCTTTTTTGTATGATGACCAAAAATGGCCTATCGCTAAAAACGTTTTTTACCATATGTCCTAAGGGCAACCTATAAGAGTCTAATAATGGTTATATTATCCATCATATTATAATAGTATAGATAGTGGTAGGTCCAAGTTTGTTGGTCAAAATAATAGAATATTAATTTTTCTCTTCATTTTCTAAAAATAAATTGCTTTCTAAAAAGAAATTATACACTTGTCACTACCATATTAAAAGACCAAGTTGAGTTTTGGTCCTCCTTGACCGGTCTTCATCCACTTTCTCCAATTTTTTATTTCTTTAATGTCTTTTTTGTATGATGACAAAAAATGACCTACCGCTGAAAAAGAGTTTTCGATCATGTGCCCTGAGGACACACTATAAGAGTCTAATAACAATTTTATTAGCCATCATATTCTAAGAGTATAGATAGTGGTAGGTCCAAGTTTGTGTGTCGTGATAATAGAATATTAATTCTTCTCTTCATTTTCTAAAAATAAATTGATGTCTATAAACAAATTATACACTAGTCAATACCATATTAAAAGACCAAGTTGAGCTTTGTTTCTTCATTGACCGGTATTCACTCACTTTCTCCAATTTATTATTTCTTTAATGCCTTTTTTGTATGATAATAAAAAAAATAGCCTATCGCTGAAAAAGATTTTTCGACCATGTGTCCTAAGAGCACACCATAAGAGCCAAATAACGATTATATTACCCATCATATTATAAGAGTATAGATAGTGGTAGGTCCAAGTTTGTTGGTCATGATAATATACTATTAGTTCTTCTCTTCATTATCGAAAAACAAACTGCTTTCTAAAAAGGAAACTATACACTTGCTACCATATTAAAAGACCAAGTTGAGTTTTGGTCATCATTGACTAGTCTTCACCCACTTTCTACAATTTATTATTTTTTTAATGTCTTTTTTGTATGATGACAAAAAATCACCCACTGTTGAAAAAGACTTTTCTACCATGTGTCCTAAGGGCACACTATAAGAGCCTAGAAACGATTATATTACACATCACATTATAAGAGTATGGATAGTGTTAGGTCCAAGTTTGGTGGTCATGATAATATAATATTAATTTTTCTCTTCATTTTCTAAAAATAAATTGCTTTCTAAAAAGAAATTATACGCTTGTCACTACCATATTAAAAGACCATGTTGAGTTTTGATCATCCTTGACGGATATTCACCCACTTTCTCCAATTTATTATTTCTTTAATGTCTTTTTTGTATGATGACAAAAAATGACCTATTGCTGAAAAAGATTTGTCTACCATGTGTCATAACGGTACACTATAAGAGCCTAGAAACAGTTATATTTACCCATCATATTATAAGAGTATGGATAGTGGTAGGTCCAAGTTTGTTGGTCATGATGAAAGAATATTAATTGTTCTCTTCATTTTCTAAAACTAAATTGCTTTCTAAAAAGAATTATACACTTGTCACTACCATATTAAAATACCAAGTTGAGTTTTGGTCATCCTTGACCGGTCATCATCCACTTTCTCCAATTTATTACTTATTTATTGTCCTTTTTTGTATGATGACCAAAATGGCCTACTGTTGAAAAAGATTTTCCAACCATGTGTCCTAAGGGCACACTATAAGAGCCTAATAACGGTTATATTACCCATCATATTATAAGAGTATAGATAGTGGTAGGTCCAAGTTTGTTTGTCATGATAAATGAATATTAATTTTTCTTTTCATTTTTTGAAAATAAATTGCTTTCTAAAAAGAAATTATACACTTGTCACTACCATATTAAAAGACCAAGTTGAGTTTTGGTCATCCTTGATCGGTCTTCACCCACTTTCTCCAATTTATTATTTATTTAATGCATTTTTTGAATGATGACCAAAAATGGTCTATCGCCGGAATAGATTTTTCGATCATTTGTCCTAAGGCCATGAATATTGGTAAGTTCAAGTGGGGTTCACATAGAAGTTCATGGACCAAAAGAAATGAGGGCGTGAATCTCTGAATTGGTTTTCACATGTTGGACCCGAATCATGGGTTTATTGGTAGGTTAATGGGCCCCACCCTCCACAAGTATACTTTACTCACATATTTACTTAATAGAGCATCAATTTGTAATTAGTTTATTTTGTCAAGTTTAATTTAATAAAATTATTTGTAAATGATACTATCATAATTCATTTTTTTCGACCATGTGTCCTAAAGACACACTATAAGAGCCTAATAACGATTATATTACCCATCATATTATAAAAGTATAGATAGTGGTAGGTCCAAGTTTGTTGATCAAGATAATCAAATATTATTTTTTGTCTTCATTTTTTGAAAATAAATAGTTTTCTAAAAAGAATTATACACTTGTCACTACCATATTAAAAGACCACGTTAAGTTTTGCTCATCCTTGATCGGTCTTCACCCATTTTCTCCAATTTATTATTTCCTTAATGTCTTCTTTTTTATGATGACCAAAAATGGCCTATCGCTGAAAAAGATTTTTCGACCATGTAGTAAGGCCAAGAATGTTGGCAAGTTCAAGTTGGGTTCACATAGAAGTTCATGGATTAAAAAAAATGAGGCCATGAATCTCTGAATTGGGTTTCACATGTTGAACCCGTTTCATGGGTATTCTTGGCAGGTTATTGGGCCCCACCCCCACAAGTATACTTTACTCACATATTTCTTTTTTTTGCTTTCGCGTTTGGTTCGGCTCGTCCCAATGGCTCGAGGCCCAAGGGTCAGACTTCTAGCATCGCTAACGCAACGGACCTACTTCCAAACCGGGGGTGTGAGTCGAATTACAGTAGCCCCCTCCCAACGACGTTGCGGGGAATCGAACCCTGCACCTTATGCAGGGGCCGTCCTACCAAGCGTAGCTCCACGCCACTACGCCAACGCACTGTTGGTTTACTCACATATTTCTTAATAGAGCATTAATTTGTAATTCATTTTTTTTTGTCAAGTTTAATTTAATAAAATTATTTATAAATGATATATCTCGATTCATATTTTTTTTAATCTATCTATAGACACTAAATTTATATATTTATGGATTGTTTTAACAAAAACACATCTAATCGCTTTTGAAATTAACTCTTTCTCATAACTTTACCAGATTACACAAAATTAGTTATTTTTATATAACTTATTTTGCCTAAATTTTGCATATATAAATAAGTAAATAGTATTTAAATCATTAAATTAATATTATAATATTAATTGTATATAAAACAGTAAGTAGATGTTGGAAATTGAAAAAAGTAAGAAGTGGGTTTCATAGAGTTCATTGATATTCAAATGAATAGGTGAAATGGAATGGGTGAAAGAGAGAATGATGTTGATGAGAGATAAATGGTAAAAAGTAAGGACTCGTGAGGTTCGTGAGGTTCATTGATATCCATGACCTAAGGGCACACTATAAGAGCCTAATAACGGTTATATTTCCCATCATATTGTAAGAGTATAGATGGTGGTAGGTCCAAGTTTATTGGTCATGATAATACAATATTAGTTTTTCTCTTCATTTTCTAAAAATAAATTGTTGTCTCAAAAGAAATTATACACTTGTCACTACCATATTAAAAGACCAAGTTGTGTTTTGGTCATCATTGACCAGTCTTCACCCACTTTTTCCAATTTATTATTTCTTTAATGCCTTTTTGTATGATGATAAAAAATGGCCTATCGTTGAAAAAGATTTTTCTACTATGTGTCCTAAGGGCACACTATAAGACCTCAATAACGGAATATTTTGTAAATCTTAAATTTTGGATTATTTAATTTTTTTTGTTACATATTTACTATTTTCTTTTAGTTTTCTTAGGACACATAATAAAAAAACCGCGCTGAAAATGCTCTAACAAGTCTAATTAAATGAGCTAAAAAATACGAGTATATTTCAGGATATTTGCAATTCTTGTAAGTGACTTTACCTGATTGCAAAAAAGTAAAAGGCCAACAATTTTTTGTGTCAATACTCGAGTTTAAACATAATTAGGAATAGTACTTCACTTCAAATTAGAAGAAAATTTTCGATCTCTGGACATTGAAACCTAGCATAATTCATCGATCCTCAATATCTTGCAAGTGAGCATAATTTGAGCAACAAAGATTAAAAGACTCATTAGTCATTACACATGATTTGAGCTATAGATTGAAAAAAAAATTCACCTAATCTTAACTAAGTTTTATGTCCCTGAAATTGAAACCCAAACATAAATGCATCCATCCCAACATTTCATTAATCGCCATCAAAAGTTTTAAATTCCATAAATAAATAGTTTGTGAAGGTATTTTTATCTAGACCTAATAAAAAACTATAGTTCACTGGGCCAAAGAATACAAAAATAAGAAAACCTGACAAGTTTTAGTATTGAAATTAACGAAAAAAACTATATCTTTCTATTCCCAAGTTCTAACCTTGAATTAAATGCATATATCACAAGATCTACCTAAGTAGACTTTTGTTATATGAGTATAAGGAAGCACATATGTGTTTGAGGAATGAGAATCCGATATCTTGTTGTCTAAAAAACAATTTAATTTACCCTCAAATATGCTCAAGCAACTAACACTAGTAGTCTTGTCAAAAGCTGACCCGACCCGACCCAAAAGTTTTGGGTTTCAACCCGAAAATTTGGACCTGTGACCCAGTTTCAACCCGGCCTGATTGAAACCCGAACCCGTTGGGTTTAAACCCGAACCCATTGGGTCGGATCCAACTTTTTACAGTTTAAGTTATATTATAGTATATAAATTTTGTTTTGGAAAATTATGTTATATTTTATTATTGAAATATTTAAAAATAATATTTAATTATTATATTTAATTATTAATTTAAAAATAATATTTAATTATTATATTTAATTATTTAAATAATATGTTATTTAAATTTTGGTTAAAACTTTGATACTCTTTGACCCGTTGGGTTGATCCGACCCAGTTTAACCCGTAACCCGAACTCAACCCGAACTCCGAACGACCCGATCCGAATCCGTCCGACCCGATCGACAGGTCTAAACACTTGTAATACAAACTTAAAACACATATACAAGAAGTGTATAACTCTTTTCTTCTTTTTATTAATCTTTATTGTCTTTTTTACATGATGACCAAGTTTGTTGGTCATGATAATAGAATATTATATTTTCTCTTCATTTTCTAAAAAGAAATTTTTTTCTAAAAAAAAACTATACACTTGTCAATACCATATTAAAAGACCAAGTTGAGTTTTTGGTCCTCCTTAACTGGTCTTCACCCACTTTCTCCAATTTATTATTTCTTTAATGTCTTTTTTGTATGATGACCAAAAATGGCATATCGCTGAAAAAGATTTTTCGACCATATGTCATAAGGGCACACTATAAGAGTCTAAAAAAGGGTTATATTACCCGTCATATTATAATAGTATAGATAGTGGTAGGTCGAAGTTTGTTGGTCATGATAATATCTATACTATATATATAATTTTGTGTACATGGGAATATTTAATGCCCCATGCCACATTAATGAGCATAAAAAGTAAATAAAGAGATAGTTATTTGAAAGATTAAATATTGTATTAGAAGTGTATAACAATTAGTATATTGTTTAATATAGAAAACTAAAAAGTAAACACAAAAAGTGATTATTTGAAAACTATATTTTTGGTCAAAAAGTTATCATTTGAAAAAACATATTATTGTATTAGAAATGTATAAATTAGTATTTTGTTTCACATAGAAAACTAAAACGTGAATACAAAAAGTGATCATTTCAAAACTATATTGATATTGAAAACTATAAATTTTGTCTTAGAGAAAACTATTGTATTAGAAATGTATAACAATTAGTGTTTTGTATCTCATAAAAAATATAAAACTATATTTATAATTTTTTTTATTATGGGGTATTTAATGTCATCATGACACATTAATGAGCATTAAGAAGTGAATAAAAAAGGTAATTGTTTTAAAAAACAAACTATTGTATTAGAAATGTATAAATTAGTATTCTGCTTCCTATAGAATACTAAAAAGTGAACACAAAAAGTGATCCTTTGAAACTATATTTATGTATACTACATATATAAAGTTGTATACATGAGGGGATATTAAATGTCTTCATAATACACTAATGTTACTATTAATTCTACCTAATAAAAAAAACTACGGAAATTTCGCCGGGTGACCTTTGGGTTATGCCAAATTCGCATGGTGCCCTGTATCTATGAGTATTTCGTGGGGTAACCCCAAGTTTATTAAACATTTCGCACTATACCCAATCCGTTTGTTTGGGGTAAAGAACGTTGGTTAGGGGTTACGTTTATTAGAAGAAAAAAATGAGTAAAGAAAATAGCAGTGTGCGACCAAAAGAGAAGGCGAATAGAGGCGGCAAACTATGTCAATGAGCGGGGACGATCGACTTCTCTCACGCGAGCACGAGCACGAGCACGAGCTGGGCCGCTGGGGTCTCCAAAACGAAAGACCTCGACAATGACAACGAAGAGGTAATTGAAATTCCTCAAAATGGATTAGGCAAAGAATCCAAGGGCATTTTGAAAGTCATTACCCTATATACATACGAGTATTGAGCAATCATCAAAATAGACTTTGAAAGTTATGTTAGCTAAATGGATGCTTGGTTTATTGCTGTACGAATGCATCGAAATATGATTAAATATGAAGAATCTACAGTTTACTCTTATTGACTTGCTAATGACATTCATTTTAAATGAAAATCAGCTTGTAATTAGTTTGTTGTTATTGACTTGCTAATGACATTCTTCACTTTTCTGTCGATTGAATCAACAGTGAAAATGTTGAAGATCATACCATGTGTGCAAGAAGAAGAAAATCAAATCCATATCCTCTAAAACGTACAGCTGTAGCCTGTAGAAAATGGGGGAAGTTTTGCATGGATTTCTTTTATTTTTAATCCAAACTAACTTTTGGGAGCTGTATACTAACGGTTGGTTACATGGCAAAAAATTTTAAAAGCTGAGGGTTACCTCACAAAATTGTAAATATATGTGGGTATGATGTGAAATTGTCTTAATCACAAGGGTACTAGGTGAAATTTCCGAAAAAACTATTTTTACATGAGAACGTAACACATAGAAAAAAAATGGAGAATGAAAAAAGTAAACAATATGATGTACTTGGTCACAAATTTTTATATACACTTATAATTATAAATTATTTATATATTTATGCATAACTCAATGGTTAAAAGGCTTCTAAATTATGAACCTATCACACATTAGAATTTTTTTTTCACCTTTTAATTATTGTACAGATAATTTAAAAACATTAGTTGGTAAGCTAGGTTGTAATACAAAGGTAATCCAATATTATTTTTCAAGTTGAATATGATAGATCATTTTTATTTTAAATGCTATTATGGCACATTTATCTTAATAGTAGTATTACATAATAAAAAACGATTTTTTTATAAAAACATAAAATATAGAAAAATAATGAGAATAAAAAAAAGCAACCAATATTATTCATTTAGTCACAAATTTTTATATACGTATTATTAAAAAACAATTTATAAATTTACGTGTAGCTTAGGGTCCATTCGGCGCTATAGGTAGCGAGGAGCGCAACGAGCGAAACGTTAGCAGTAAGCCAGTCCCCTTGGGAGTACAAGGGTGCAAATTTTTTGTCAATTCCACTCTATCTAAACCCGCTCCAAAAAAACAAGTACCGAACGGAGCCTTAATGGTTAAAAACTTCGAAATTATGCACATATCAAACATTAATTATTCGTAGGCTAGGTTGTAATACAAAGGTATTCAAATATTATTTTTCACGTTGAATATTATATATCATTTTCATTTTACCTTGAATATATATAATATTAATCATTAATCTAAATTATAGTTGGCACATCATTTTAATTGTATAAAGATATTAAAATATTGTTTTTATATCATAATATTACAAAATTGTAGGAAAGTACCAATATTGTTTGTTCACTTTCAATATTATAGATTATTTGAATTTACTTTTAATACATTACTTATTACTTCGACTGGCAGGTTATAACGCCACCAATCTACTAAAATATTATTTTAAACATTAAATATATACATATATCTATCTACAAATCAAGAAATAGGCATATAGACTAGGAAAAAATAACAACAAATACTTATATGTTTTTATACAAACTATACGATAAAAGAAAGAGATTGTTGAAATTTCAATAACCTCTTGAAATTGTCCTTCAACTTACTGTCATTTTCAATTAGTTTAAACATGAAGTGTAGTTAAATACAAGAGAGGTTGTTAAAACAATATAATTCAATAAAAATATGTTTAAAAAATACTTCAATAATACACTAAATTAAATAATGTGTGAAATAATTCAATATGCTTAAATTATGTTTAATAAAATAAATAGTTCAAAAGTTCTATATATAAAATTTGTTTATAACATGAACCCGTGCGTATGCACGGGCCTGAACGCTAGTAATATTAATTTTTCTCTTCATTTTCTAATAATAAATTGTTTTCTAAAAAGAAATTATACACTTGTCACTACCATATTAAAAGACCATGTTGAGTTTTGATCGTCCTTGATGGGTATTCACCCACTTTCTCAAATTTATTATTTCTTTAATGTCTTTTTTGTATGATGACCAAAAATTACCTATTGCCGAAAAAGATTTTTCTACCATGTGTCATAAGGGCACACTATAATAGCCTAATAAAGGCTATATTAACCATCATTTTGTAAGAGTATAGATAGTGGTTGGTTCAAGTTTGTTAGTCATGATAATAGAATATTAATTTTTCCCTTCATTTTCTAAAACTAAACTGCTTTTTAAAAAAGAATTATACACTTGTCACTACCATTTTAAAAGACCAAGTTGTGTTTTGGTCATCTTTGACCGGTCTTCACCCACTTTCTCCAATTTATTACTTCTTTAATGTCTCTTTTGTATGATGACAAAAAATGGCCTATTGTCTGAAAAGAGTTTTTTACCATATGTCCTAAGGGCACACTGTAAGAGCGTAGAAACGACTATATTATGGTATTACCCATCATATTATAAGAGTATAGATAGTGTTAGGTCCAAGTTTGTTGGACATGATAATATATTATTAGTTTTTCTCTTCATTTTCTAAAAATAAATTGCTTTCTGAAAAAATAAATATACACTTGCTACTACCATATTAAAAGACCAAGTTGAGTTTTGGTCATCCTTGACTGATCTTCACCCATTTTCTCTAATTTATTATTTATTTAATGTCTTTTTTGTATAATGACCAAAAAATGACCTACCGTTGAAAAAGTTTTTTCTACCATGTGTCCTAAGGACACACTATAAGAGCCTAGAAACGGTTATATTACCCATCATATTATAAGAGTATGGATAGTGGTAGGTCCAAGTTTGTTGGTCATGATAAAAGAATATTAATTTTTCTCTTCATTTTCTAAAACTAAATTGCTTTCTAAAAAGAATTATACACTTAACACTTGTCACTACCATATTAAAAGACCAAGTTGAGTTTTAGTCATTCTTGACCGGTTTTCACCCACTTTCTCCAATTTATTACTTCTTTAATGTTCTTTTTTTATATGATGACAAAAAAATGGCCTACTGTTCAAAAAGATTTTTCGGCCATGTGACCTAAAAGCACACTATAAGAGCCTAATAACGCTTATATTGCCCATCATATTATAAGAGTATAGATAGTGGTAGGTCTAAGTTTGTTGGTCATGATAATAGAATATTAATTTTTCTTTTTCATAATTTGAAAAATAAATTGCTTTTTTAAAAGAAATTATACACTTGTCACTACCATATTAAAAGACCATGTTGAGTTTTGATCATCTTTGACCAGTCTTCACCCACTTTCTTCAATTTATTATTTTTTTAATGCCTTTTTGTATGATGATAAAAAAGTTGGCCTATCGATGAAAAAGATTTTGTACTATGTGTCCTAAAGACACACTATAAGACCCCAATAACGGAAATATTTTGTAAATCTTAAATTTTGGATTATTTAAATCTTTTTTGTGAAGGATTTACTATTTTCTTTTAGTTTCCTTAGGACACATAATAGAAAAACCGCGGTGAAAATGCTCTAACAAGTCTAATTACATGAGCTAAAAAATACGAGAATATTTCAAGATATTTGGAGTTCCTTTAAGTAAGTGACTTTACCTGATTGCAAAAAGTAAAAGGCCAACGATTTTTTGTGTCAATACTCGGGTTTAGACATAACTAGGAATAATACTTCACTTTTAAAGCAAATTTTTAATATCTGGACATTCAAACCCAACATAATTCGTTAAGGTACATTTCATAAATGGCCATCAAATGTTTTAAATTCCACGAATAAATAGTTCGTTAAGGTACATTTATCTAGATGCGATTTAAAACGAATAAATAGTTCGTTAAGGTACATTTATCTAGATATGACAAACAACTATAGTTCACGTGTCGAAAAAGTACAAAAAAATAAGAAAACCTGACAAATTTTAGTACCGAAATTAACGAAAAAAACTATATCTTTCCATTCTCAATTCTAACTTTGAATTTATGTATCTATCACAAGATCTCCCTAAGTAGACAATTGTTATGCGAGTACAAGGATCCGCATATGTTTTTGAGGAATGAGAACCCAATAGCTTGTTGTCTAACAAACAATTTATTCGCCCTCAAATATGCTCAACCAACTAGCACTAGCAATACAAACTTAAAAACACATACACAAGAAGTGTACGATCCTAGAAAGTGCCTACTGCCTAGTGCCCACAAGGCCTATTTAAATAATTTATTATAAAATATTTTTGGTGCACCTTGAAATATGAAGTTGAGTGCGCCTGACAATACCAGAAAGTCTAGAGTTACCTCATCAAAGGTGAAGCCAGTAAAAGAAATGATGATCAGGACTGCCATTTTTCATGGGTACAAACTATTTTTGAACCCAGAAAAATGTCACTGTCATAGGAATCTCAGTCTTACATTAAACTGAAACCCATGATGCAAATCCCTGACTCAGAACCATCCAAAAGGCCTATTCTGAGTTTCTAGGAATTCACGTTTTCAGGTAGTGTCGTCTTATGACACGTCTGAAGTGACAGCAACAAAAACAGTACCATGACCAACAACAATAGTATGACCAACAACAGAAAATTGTGAACGGGACCCATAAGCAAGAAAACATCAATTTAAACCACAATACTCAAAATCCATCAGAACAAACATCCAGATTGTGCAGAAAATACTACAGCAAGGCAGTTACAACTTTAAAAGGTCCATTAAATTGAGATAAAAAGAGAGTTGGAAACAGTGCAGCTTGAACACAAGAAGCCCATTCCCCTTCACCAGAGCATGGCCTGCAATTTCAAGGAACCCTATTTCTGTTACAATCCTTAAGCTTGATTACTCACTACCAATAATGCAAACAAATACTGTCGAAAAACAGCTGTAGAAAGTCGAAACAGAATAATCCACAAGGAACGTTTTGGTAGAAGAAATTACTCACTATGATCAATTTTGCAGCAAACGTCCTAGCAAAGATCAAGGCTTTTGCTAGTAGTAACAGTATGATCCACTCGCCCCTGTGTTCAGATTCACTTTCAAGGGTGAGGAGCATTAATTCGCATAAAAATTGCAAGTTGAAACATTGGTGTAAACTGTAAACTACTGAATTGAGTCTGAAGCACTTCAAAATTAATTGTCTCCAATTTTTGCACACAGGCAGAGCTTAAACCCTGACTACAACAACAAAAGTAAAAATGAAATGAAATACACCCATTTCAGGAAAGACCAAAACTCACCAAATATGTGCTGCATTTTTTTGCCTGCATGTTCTGCAGCACCATTTGGTCTCTTACCTCTTTTGATCTTATTAGTTGCAAAATCCTTACGAGCCCTCTCACCTGGCTCACTCCCTGTAACAAGTGAACAATAATTCCGATGTTAGCCCAATGACTAAAAAGAAAGAAATTAAAAAGGATGTTGGCAAGACAAATAAGAAAGTTTAAGTGACCTACCATCGTCAGGCATAACGATGAAGTGCAGTTTCCCCAACATCCAGCCAAATCTCAGTTTTTGGCCCACTTTCAGTTTAACATTCTCACGAACAAGGCTCCAGCTAATGAGAGAGTACCTGTGATGACGGTCAACAATGGTCAAGAAATACTCATTGCCCATCTCATCATCCACAAGCCAAACATTGGCCCTATGATCTCTATTCACAAGCCTATCTCTCAAAACCTCCTCCATATTTGAAATGATGTAATCCTCAACAGCATGCCTTGGCAAGACTAGCTGTGAAGTGGTCAAGTCAGATTTTGTGAGAGTTTTAGCAACTGGATACATATGTATTGGGGCAACATTCAGATCAATTAGCCCTTTCATGGTGAAAGAGAAGATGAGAATGCACGCAATTTCAAAGAAGAAGAAGACGGAGAGGAAGGAGGTGAAAAATGGGTTTGTTTTGCTGAGCCAATATTTCCTATATATAAAGGAATCACACAGCTAAGAAAGAGAGGAGTTATATATATGAATTTACAGCAGTTTTGTATAAATCTCCTAATTAGCGCGAATTCACTCTTGAATCATCAAGCGGTTTCTGGTTGTATAGAGGGTAAGTGCTATAATGGCCATTTGGACTTACCTTTGCAGCAATAGATGAGTCATAAATATAAACTGGTTGGCCTAGATAGACGAAACTGACCCATATACTTACCATCTCAAATGTTTTTCATAAAAATAGTTTGAAAATAACTTTCATCATGGTCAAATATTCCATCTCACCATTCTGCTATGAATGAATTAGATTTAGATTGAACAAACAAGAAAGACCACATAAAGACATAAATTTTGAATTCAAACACGTCCAGTGTTCACATATTATGTTGGTATCATTCTTCAAACTCCGAATTCAGATGAAATGATAGACTAAACATAATTGCTGGCAGGGGTAAAGCATGGTTTAAAATTTTAAGCAATATATAAATGCACCTAAATTAGAAGAATCCTATGACAAACTCCAAAACAAGAAATTACAGTAGGACGTCGGTTACCAGTAAATGCAGAAGAAATAAACTGGAAATTATCAATAATTGACAGAAGAGAAAAAGCATAACAGAAAAGAGGTTTCACATTTGAAAACTTGTGTCATTTAATCATAAAATGACAAAAATTTAATCACTCAAAGGAAAATAAATCTCAACCATCAATCTTAAATCCAATGGCTCAGATCAGATCATATCATCTACTCCACTAATTTTAAATTTCCAGAGGCTTAACACAGAGAATGTCATTCATAAAATTCATAAATTAAGGAGTTTGAAATACCTTAGTAGGCCTGTTGGAAGCCAAAAATACAGGACTGATTTGCAACAGCCAACAATGGGCCACTGAAACTCTCTCGTCATTCCCAGAAGGCAATGTCATCCATCCTAGAGTGCTTCCTCTTGTTTTGATGAACATCCTCCAAAAGATAGCGACTAGGAAGTTGCAATTTGCAATTGCAAAGCAAAGTTGTTTTTACAAAGTTGAATGATTCCTCATGAAAAGCATTCATAGCATTATATTGCAAAAGAAGTCGCAATGTTTCGTTAATAACGGATCTCAAGTAAAACAAAAAAGGCCTACACGACAAATGACAGGCTCGAATTCAGTAAGAGACAAACACACAAATTACCCCAACATACTAACATAGCATGATCAGAGCATGTCAAACTACAATCATCCAGTTTTCTGCAATATTTATTGTTACATCATATGCTTCTGAAGAGAGAGAATTTATTGCTATAACGAAAAATAAAAGTGGCGTCCTAGAACCGCCCACGAGATATGGATGATCATATACGAACTCAAAACATAATGGATATAATAACGGATATATGATACGTCAGCCATCCTAACACAGATTTAGACCAATCACCAAAAACACGAATCACCACAACATTCTAAAGCCAACTGAAAGCATACAAACACAAAACCATAACCCTTCAAGAATCCAGATAAGGCATGACTCAAAACAGCCATGTCTCAGCAAAATCCTCCATCTCAAGACACAAGGTCAAAAACTGAAACAAATACGATACTAAACTCGCAAATTGTCACACACTAACACAGATTTCAATCAATTAACCAGAAACACAAATCACAACAACAAACACTGACACTTAACCGAAACCACACGAACAAAGACATCACCAAGTCCTTGAATGGACTCAAATCAAATCCCAAGAGCATCCATTTTTTTACCCATGATATTACACCTAACCAAGCTCCCAATACTATTCACCAACATCTGAGCATCCTTCACCGGATTCCCAGTCGCCAGCTTCTTATACAAGTAACTCTCAAACGTCATCCTCTGCACATACTCATCTCCACAGAGCTCCACCAGAGCCTCCCTCGACGCATTGCACCCATAAAAAACCTTCTGCAACACGTCCAAGAACTTGAACGTTGTAAAGTACATCCCATCCCATTTTTTCAAATACTCCCGCTTCAAATCCCCTTCATTGACCATAAGGGCCCCGCCTTCGGACGCCCTCACGATCGCCTCCCCACACATCCGACCCGATTTGGCCGCGAAGTATATCCCCTCACCCGAACACTTAGTCACATACCCCGCCGCATCGCCAACGAGCGCCACCCGACCCGAAACCCGAACCGGCCTGGGATGCTCTGGAATCGGATGGGCCTCGACCTTAATCACCCTCCCGCCCTCAATCTTCGGGGCGACCCGGGCCCGAATCCCGGCCTGGTAGCGCTTGATATCGGGCTTGGACCTAATCGTGCCCGTCCCGACCGCCACGTGGTCGCATTTGGGGAAAACCCAGCCGTAGAAGTCCGGGGAGACGTCATCGCCGACATACATCTCGGCGAGGTTCTCGTAGTACTCCATTTTCTCGTCGGGGAGTCTGATCCTCTCCTGGAAGGCGATGGCGTACTCGTAGCTGCCCGCCTTGATCGATTTCGCGACTTTACTGTTGGCCCCGTCGGCGCCGACGATGACGTCGACGGCTAGGGTTTCACGGCGGCCGTCGACGTTGTAGTTGACGACGTAGGGCTCGATCGGGGAGTCGGGGACCAGGATGTCGGTGACGAGGCCGGAGACGACCTCGGCGCCTTTGGAGACGGCCCGGGCGCGGAGGAACGAGTCGAGGACCTCGCGGCGAGTCATGGCGATGAACTCGTGGGATTTTAGGGTTTTGCCGAAGTCGATGGAGAGGTTGGAAGGGGAGATGATCCGCATCCGAGTCACCTTGCGATCGACGAGCGAGATCGGGAGGGAGAACTCGTCGAGCATACAGAGAGGGATGGCGCCTCCGCAGGGCTTGGCTCCGCCGGGGTTCCGCTCGAAGAGGAAGGTTTCGATTCCGCCGGAGGCTAGGGCGTCGGCGGCGGAGGCGCCAGCTGGACCCCCGCCGATGACGGCGGCCCGGAGCTTGCGACCGGGGATGGGAGGGTTGTTTTTGGCGACGACGACGAATCTGGGGGGATTGAGGGAGGAGGAATGGGTGGATTTGGGGGAGAAAGAGGGCAGAAGTTGGGATTGCAAGGAGGAAGCCATTGTCGAGTGCTCAGTTCACCAACTAGCGAGAGTGTGGGTGGGTTTACATTTTTTATTGACTGAGTTTGTAGTGATGCAAAGTGGTCAAGTGGGCACGTGATTAGAGATATAAAACAATTGTTTACATGGAAATGGCATCTTTTACTGGAGGAATACTTTTGGGTTAGCGAAATTATCCAACAAAGCTTCAGAATGTTGCACTCTTGTATATTCACCAAATAGTAGCCGTTATATGAAATTCAAAACCCATGTTTTGGCATCAACTTTTATTCAATGCCCTGGACACTTGACCAAGTGAGTGTGAGTGCATAATGTGTAACGGAACCAACTACCAAAATGAATGATCTATGCAGAGACTAGTTGATCTTCAACGCTTAGAAAGTGACACTTCAAATGCAATTGGAATTAAGCAACTATATGACTTATCCAATAGCTACTTAATACAAACAAACCTAATCCAGCAATCAACTCTTACCAAAATGCATGATCTATATATGAACAGATTCTAAGCATACATGAGCTCTTGGACTGTCATCGGATGACACGTGTGAGTGAATGGCTTGCCGCTCCAAGCTGAATCAGCCAGAAGAGAATTGACAGCCTCTGTTGGGTTGTACAAGTCCCACCAGACGTAAGACGAAGGCTTGTCACAAGCCGTATCCATGGAGGTGCACCCACTGGTAGCATGGTGCCAACCCCTTCCACAGCATCCACTCCTCACATCCTGAAAGCCTGCAAAACTCATCAAACATGAGCAAATGCTGATCCAATTCAGTACTGTAAAAGCAATGAGCAACTTCAGATGGGACTGATGTGCTTAAAATGTAAAACTCGTTCAGACTATGCTCTCTTAGCCTAATGTAGAAGTTCTTTATGACAGCATAAGAGGAGGCAACATAAATCATTACTATCACCTTATTTTCTTGGCAAATTTGCAACTATTCCACACATAAGAAAAAACTTCATATGGGCTTACAATTGAAGTGTAAGATCCCTCCAGACTATGCTATATATGACAGCAGTACAAAAGCTCTTTATATCAGAAGACAGCAGAATCATAATGAGATCCTGTTTTCTAGGGTACATTCCAAAGCGGAACAATATAACAACAAATCATTCTGAATCTCTATTTCTTGCCGAATTTGAAAATACCATAGTGACTTACCATATAGCTTTGGTTTAGCAATGATCTCCATGATCCCCTCATAAACATCACAGTAGACAACATGAGCATCAGGCAACTCAAGCTTCAGTTCAAGGACGTGTTCTTCAATCACTTTGTTGTACTCCACAACCAGCTGATTAATCCAGTCTACACAGCCTCTGGTGTCATTTCTTTTCCCGGTCATAGAGTACCATCGCACTACAGCCCTGGGTGCACATCCCAAGGGAAGTATGCCCATGACAACAATCTTCCTTGCATCCGCATCATAGAGATACCGTATGGAACGAACCATCTGATCAGCCAGAATGCTCATGAAGCCACGAGACTGGTGCCTGAGAGTTGAAGGTAACGTCGAGTTGTACTCGTGAAGGAAAAAACGAATGAAGTCTTCTTTGCCGAAGGAGAGGTAGAAAATGGAGGAGTGGATATGATGAGTGGAAACTGCAGGGCCCAAATGCAGGTTCAGAAGCTGAATGGTCTCGAACACTTGGCGGAGTTGCTGATTGAGGGATTGGAAACTAGGGTTTGGCGAATCGAAGAGGATTGTTGCTTGGGCAGACCCATAGTTCACACCATTCTTTAGGGATTGAACAGTGCCATTCAGTGAGTAGAAGGATGGGACTGTTGATAAGCCCATTTTTGCAGCTGCATTCACACAATTCACCACAGAAATTTCACACAGGTTGTGATAACGAAAGATCATACACATGACTATAATTAACATGAATTCCCAAATTACAGATTTTCCCGGAACACAACACAGCTGAACAAGAATCTCCCAAAGAGAAATCCAAATCATATATCCTTCACAATCTCAAGCTACATACAATTGCGATTGGTAAAATCAAGAAACTAGGGATGAGCCAAATTGACCGACTCAAGAACTAGGCAGAAACCAAGCGCAGAAAAGTAACGAGAGAAATACCTAGCAAGTAGGGAATGAGATTGGAGTTGGATCCATTGCAGGGATATAGAGAGAGATTGCGGTGGAGAAAAGAGTACAAGAGAGTGTTCTCTCCACAATCGACCGAAGAATCTCCCAAGATGAAAATCGCATTTTCCGACATTGACGATGATAAAGAGGGGGAATAGAACCCTAATTCATCTGTTCCCGGTGTCAGAAGGTTCGGAATGTGAAATCGCCCAAAATCCGGCTCTACTTCGGGAGCAGCCATGGCCGTCGCCATCATCAGCTGAGCAAGGACCAGCGTAACCAGAAATTTCTTTCCACAGCCATCAATCGACATTCTTCGAGAAAATCCAAGCTCAGAATCTGAAGTATTCGCTAGCAAGAAGAGGGCATTGAAGGGAATGATTCTACTATCGATTGCAGAAGGAGTTTAAACTTCACGGAGTGAAAGAGAAATGGAGGGAAAGCTGTCCAAGAGGAAATATCCGGGGCGCTTGAACAGTTCCACAAATCCCTTAAAAATATTGAATTATTTTATCGGAAAAAAATTGAATTAATTACATTAATACATTATTTTTTATATTGTCTTGGACAGTATAAAATCATTCGATCTTAGAAGTTGGAGAATTGTGCGCAAAAAAAAAGAAGTTGGAGAATTGAACTGAATAAACTTGGAATTTCAGGTAGTGAAATTTTATAGGCTGGATTGACATTTGAATTGATACAAGCTATGTGCCTTCGAATGACTTTATCTACTAAGTGAAATTTTATAGGCTGGATTGAACATTTTAATTTGTCAGTGTCATCATTGACCACCTATGATGGAATTGAGGCCAATCTAATGATTTAGATGGAGATGAAGGATAACTCTCCTATTAATTACGGAGTATAATGATTGTTTATCTTCAAACCCTTGATATGACACAAAAGGAGATGGAAAACAAGAAGCTGCTAAACCAGCTGTAACACAAAAAAACAAACCAACCTCAGGAACTTTTGACAGATTCTACATGTGACATTGTGTCTTTGATATGCTTGTGGTAACTTTTGATGCTTGAATCAAGAAATATATAGCCAATTACTTACTGTGTATAATTTCATGACATTCAAGGACGTTAGTGCGTGATGCTTGGGATAGACCACAATCCATTTTGATGTCGCTGGATGGATATTCAGCATTGGGCAGTCTGCACTCATATTAGAAGAACCAAACAGCAATTTGAGAGATCAGCAGATTTAGCACATTTTGGCATTAGTAAATAGTTCTATTGGTGAGATTTGACCAAAAAAAATAATTCTATTGGTGAGAAAGTAACTGTACAAAAGGAGATAGAATTGTTTTCTGTGTAACGGTGGAAGTGATGCATCCGCTTTTCTCTCTATGCATGATACAATCTGCCATTATGAGATTTATGGCTTGTGCTTTATCATTGCAGAAAATGCTGGAGATCAATTGATGCTTAGACGACATTTTAATTGAGGTGTTAACTTCCTAAGTTCGCTTTCCAATTAGTGTTGGTTAATTGAGGGGTTAACTTCCTAAGTTCGCTTTCCAATTAGTGTTGGCTTGTAATCAACTTTAAAAGGTACGGAGTAGCTTGCAGAAGCAGGCATCATCATTCTTTGATGCATTCATGAAATTCTACACAATATACACATGAACAGCTTAAACAAGCAGACTTAACAAAGAGAAAGACGTACAGAAATAAAATCAAGCAGTCCGAACAAAACAAATATACTATTTACGATGCAATGCAACTCTGAAACTCCAAAACTTGAAACCATGAACAACTTAAACAACCAGCTTAAAAAAGCGCCAAGGCAATCCAAAAGATAATTAATTGTTCGCCCAAGGAAACGATATGTAAATCAAGACTGTATGCTAATGCGTGAGAGCTCTACACTAGTGTAGATACAGATGTTACTACCTAGCAAACAAACCGATAAACAGATTAACAAGAAGAGAAAACTGAAACAAGAGCGGAAAGGAAATCACCCACATCAAACTGGTAAACAAGTATGAAAGGACAATCAACTTCTTTTTGTATGGAGAACAAACCAGGTCACAATGTAGATCAAATACGAAAACTGCAGACGAACATTTGTGGAGCATTTCAAGGACACGACGAAAAAATATTTTATAGATCAAGACTTGATAATAATATGTCTTCCCTCCTCCTTTCTCCGGGCTTGGGACCGGTCGTGTACCATATACACAAGCGGAGTTAAAAACATGTTACCACCTACCTAGCAAAGCAACTAACATACAAGCATGGGAAAGATACAAACAATGGTATAAATTGTGCAACATAGACAGAGCCCATCAATTAACAGAACATACTAACATAAAAATGAATATAACTTAGCATAAGACATTGTTACAAAAACAGCTTAAACAGAACATAAATCTGTCAGAAACAAATACAACATGAAGCAGCAACCTTAAAGCAAGAACTACAAACCTATCTCAACTATTCTAATATCAACACTTCACTCTTGCACACGTTCAACAATGAGATACCACTTTTGCTACCGACATCTTCTCACAAAACCAAGAACACTAGGTAGTAACAGCAATCGCATCAGACAGCAGGAGTAACTTAATCAGATTGGTAGCCAATGATAGACAGCAGAGCATATGTTAGCAGAATGAGAATCCACTCATAACATAGAAGAATCCACCTTTTCACGCCAAAATCATTAACACAGCGGCAGTCTCGGAGCATAAGAAGCTAACTGGTAAAACTTGATGCTAGACTCAAATTCTCACATCGAAAAATTCTGTTCATGTGCACGCATTTAAAGGGGGTACCTTGATAGTAACTCACAAGAGTCCAGAGAACTTCAGAGAATCAGAGAAAATACCCAACCAAAATGTCCTCCTAAGAGATGAGCACACATCATACTGTCTAAATCTGGAGGCAAATTAAGAAACTTTGCAGATGCCAAAATATCTGATAGAAATTACGGGCTAAAAGTTGATGATATCTTATGCTTAGTAAGGCAAACATACGATTTCGGATGTAGCTAACTGGTAAAAATTGATGCTTGGAGCCTCATTGCTTGACAAGAAAAGATCAACTCTAGTTGTAAGAAACTGTACAAATAGTTCAGTCATCTGCCCGCCGGTGAAACAAAGTAATGGAGCTGTGGAGCCATGAGCAATTGTGCACGCAAGGAAAAAGTGTACATTGTTGATTGGAGTCCCAGGGAACACATCCACTAATACAAATACAAAGACAATTATAGAAGTCCAAACAAATCCAGCCATAAACACATTAAACAACATCAAACCAGTCATTGAGAGATGAGGCAGTCCAAACATGTAACACTTCATGATGCCTCAGAGCATGGTAAATCATTGAATACCCTATCAATGTAAATCAAATCATAAGAACGTAAGATTTATATGCAACACTTCAGATTCATCAACTGCATAAGAAAAGATCATAGCAAAAATCTCAGATGCCTAACATCATGACTTTGCAAACCACATGCCATCAAACACCAGCATCCAATATATATTTAATCAAAAGCCTGCAATATCATATGATGAACTGATTAGCATGTCAAAGAAACTATTAGTGCCTGACAGCCCATAGAGACTGGGGAAAATATGGAGAGGAAGTATAAGGATGAAAGGTTCTGTCGAAATGAAATGATCTCGGCTGAATTAAAAGCTTCCACATGGCTTAGAATGTAATGCTCGTAATCATAAGCTATTGCACATAGGAATTAGGAAGAGCAAGTCAAACCTAGAAAAAAAAAAGTTTATCAAGTTATGATAATAGGGCTCTAACACACAAAACTAAAATAATTAAGAGCAAAAAAAAAGTAAAAATGAGTGAAGAGATGCGCCAATCAAGCAAAATTAGTGACAGACTCATGATGCCCCACAGGCCACAGCTGAACATAAGCGAACCTAGCAAAATTGATCAACATTGTAAGCCAGAATGGATATCAGATATTTAAAACTTAATAATAAAATCAAATGAAGAAAAGAGTAGTCAGTGTCAGATCATGAGAGAGCTTTTCAGAGCACATAGAACCTTCAGCACCAAATCCCCCACCATCATAGATGATTTGGTACCCTAAGATACCAATGAACACACCAAAAAAAGGAAGGGTCAAGAAAAACGTACAATACAACAGATTTAATAAAAAAATAGAAATAGAATTCAAAATAGAGGAGATTAGCCATTCAAGTGAAGTTTCTGTATCCCGTAACAAACGCACTCCACCACATAATTTGCAAACCTAACAAAATCCATCGGAATGCAATCAAGAACAAGGTATGTTACTAAAAAAATCAAAGACAAGAGCAAGAAGGAAGGACGAGATGAGTTGCTCCGCTATCATACGAGATTTCCTAGACAGCCTTGCCCATGAAATCGACATTTTATGTTGTCTGTTAAAACCCTACCAGAGACAATACACAGTCAACAAGAAAGAGCTTTGACAATGAAGAATTAGAAACAAAAAATAACCAAAAGAACCATGTGCCAAGTCAAATTATCTGATGAGAACTAAAGATGGCCAAGAACTTGATCTTCTTGTAATGTTATGCATGTTTCCATTGCGAAGTCAATTGGTAAGAAAGCTTCCATGTGTGGTCAAGCAAATCCTAGAAGAAAAATAGTAGTCATCAAGAAATGGATTCAAGCAAGCAGACTTAGAAATCAACTATATAGAGGATTAAACAAGGAAGAGCTTAGGGATTTCCAGATCTGATGGTAGCTTCTTGATGGCATTGATATTAGCTAACAAATTCAACAGCCCACTATAAACCTTGCAAAAAACACCAACAACGACCCATGAAAGGTTCTGACAATCCAAAATCAAAATTCAAGAGCAAAAGAAGAAGAAAAGAGATAGCCTGCCACGGTTACAGTTATAAGCATTCTTCCTAGCTGATAAACAATGATTAGAACCCTACCACAACAACTCAAAGGGTCATCAAGAAAGAACTCTGACATTGCAGCAGATCCAAAATAATAGGAAAATCTAAGATGTCACAACACTTAAAAGAAAGGTATAACTTAGCCGATGTCAGAAACTTCTGGATGTCATTATACTTATGTAACATGGTCAATTGCCCACTGCCACCTGATGATAAGAAACCTAGTAAAAACCCACCAACAGAAATTGTCGAATAGATCACTCCAAATTAAAACCCGAGTAGAAAAAGAGGGAGAAATCAGTATGGAGATGGCTTCCCATATGATGTGAAGAGCTTTGTAAATGTCAGAAACTTCTGGATGTCATAACACTCATCTAAGATGGCCAACTGCCCACTGCCACCGGATGATAGAAAACCTAGCAAAACCCTTTAGCAGAAATTGTCAAAGAAGACACTCCAAATTAAAACCCAAGAAGAGAAGGGAAGAAATCAGTATGAAGAAGAGATGGCTTCCTGACGTGTCACATTTGTAAAATTGTTCCCAGTTCACATGGATAATAATCCTACCATGCACAAATTATGGTAATTAGGATAGAAGCTATAAAATTGCAAATCCAGATGGAGAACAGAAAATAATATAAAAGGATTCTATCAATTTCCACTTGCACTCTATGCTTGGCAGATCTTGCGTGCTTGCACATAACATGCCCTTGTTCACATTCCTAGCAAAATTTTTTTTCCATAACCAACAACAATAATGAGACTCACAATCCAAAAATGTAGAACCTAACTTATGATGAATTGAATGATAAAAAGAATTCACTGTCTACTCATTTAAAACGAGGCCTCCATGTAAGGCTTGTAAAATGTTCATGCTGCAGATTTAAGAATCAACAGGCAGGAGAAAATAAAGTAGAGAAGAGCTTAGCCATAGCCAGAAACTTGCTGTTGTAACACTTAGTCAATAAAACAGTCTATACAGCCTTGGAATTATTGCCAACCATCCAAAATGCACAAACTCTCAAGTTACCACATTGCAAACCCTACCACAAACCACAATATTGTTATCAAGAAAGAAGTCCAACACTACAGACTCAGCAATAAGCAACAAACAAAATGGGGATAAACTTAGCCATTGTTAGAAACTTCTGGATGCTGCAACACTTGAAATCTCTATCAAAAATCAACTGTCTACTGCCAAGTGATACTCAAAAACCTAGATAAATCCACCAATAGCAATTCATGAAAGGTTTTGACAATCCAAATAGAAATCCAAGAGCAGAAATGAAGATGATAATATGAAGAAGAGATGGCCTCCCATGTGAATCATCAGTCTGCATGAATGTTTCCTTGGGCAAAAACCGCTGAGGTGAAGCCTACCAAAAACAAATCAGGGTCATCAGAAACAGCTCTGACATTGCAAACCCTCAAGGAACTGAAAAATCAAATGAGAATTGAACTCCTGATGTAAATATATAGGAGATAACTATAGATGCCCAAGCACAGAATCTTCTACCATAACCAGCTGCCCTTCCGATACAAGTTTGGATGCCTAGCAAAACCATTGAGCCATATATATTAAGGGTCTGACAATCCAATCCAACCAAACCAGTCATGAATTGAGGGAGAAAAGAATGCTTAATATGACCACTCATTTGTCAGCTGGCCTTGCACCTACTCCATCTATAATGCTTGTAAATCATAAGAGCATGCGCATGAATTGCCATTTCAAGCCCTATCAGAGAACAATATAGAGCATAAAAATAGAAGTCGACCCTTCAAAGTTGAATCAGCAATAGAGGACTAGATAGGGAAGAGCTTAGCCAATGTCAGTTTCTAGATGCCGGAACAGTGGAAGTCCTTAACAAGATCTCAACAACTGCCACATGATGACAGAAAACCTAGCATAATTCACCAATAACAATGGATGAAGAGAATTGATACTCCAAATCATAGCTAAAAACAAAAAAGGAGAAATTAATATGAGGAAGAGAAGGCCTTCAAAATATATGACGAGTCAAGAGAGTGCTGGTCAAGGATGCCTCCTTGAGCATTAAAAGATGCAAAACCCTAGCAAAAACAACTTCAGAGTTATCAAGGAAAAAATTTGACATTGAAAATTTCAGAAACAATAAAATAAAAAAAATCAAATGAGAAGGAAGCTTCTGATGTCAAATTATCTGATGTGAGAATTTTTAGATGCCTTCCCAAGATTCTTTTCATGAAAAAGGGGTGTCCTTCCCCGCTGCAAGATATTTGAGACCCAAGAAAAGCCATGTAACTATCAATAACAGCAAAAAATTATACAGAACCTAATAGTAGTACTGAAATGAAGAAAAAAATAATTTCTAATGTGATACTCAGAAGACAAGGCCTTGAAAAAATCAATGCTTGCAAATCGTTGAGCATGGCTAACCATTCCAAATCCTACGAGATAAAAGGCACACAATTGTGAACATACTGCAAAATATAGATTGACAAAAGAAAACTAAGAAAAGAGCTTTATCCATCGTAGAAACATCTGGATCCTTTACTGCCACAGAAAATCGCAAACCTAAACAAAATCCACGAAAATCTAATCAACGAATTGCAGTCCAAAAACAAAGCACAAACGTGAAGGAGATACTGCCGATCCAAAGGTCAATTGGTTAGAAATTCTCCCGATTTCCTAATATGAAGCTCATGTCGCCTTGGCATAAGAGTAATGCAAATCATCAGTCAAGAAGGGAGAAAACTAGAATCTGTCAAAGCCAAAATCGGTAATCGCTTGCAGATCCATCAAATCCGGTACAAATCTTTAATCAACATCAGGATCCAATATTCCACCATCTATAGCATCAATTCCCAAAAACTGCAGGAAAGTATAGATATTACGCGATCAAAATTGAACATCATCCACCAGAAGAAGACCATAACAATCAATAGGGTTTCCAACCACAGCGAGAGATCTACCACAGAGCAATCAATAACGTTCCAACATAACGATCTACAATCAAGACTAAATATGCTATGTCAATCGATTGAAATCGGCTAGCAATAATACGAAGAGGCACAGACGATCGACGATGAAGAGAACGGCAGATCTGGAAATTAAAGCACAGGACGACATCAACGAAAACCTAAAACCTAACAGAGAGAGCAATAGCAAAAAGACGGAAGGACAACTTGTGAGATTAGCGGACGGGGGAACCGGGTTTATAAAGACAGGAAGCGTGTTCTGGAAAAATCGATTTGACGCGGTTGCGTTTAATCTCCGCACAATATTATACAGATTTTATTTTATTTTTTATCTCTATCTTTATTATATTGTCGGTCTGGGGCGAGCTGGCCTCGTCAACTTTATCATAAAACTTTCCTTTAAAAAAGGTAATCTTATTTCATCAAAAAAAGGTAATCTTATAAGTCAAGTATATCTAACAACCAGGAAATCTGTTGTCACCGAACACGGTTTTAAATTTCTCACTCCGTATTTGTTTGATCGGTTTTTTTATTGTATGCCCTGATATACCAACAACAGAAATTAAAACCCTAAAATAGAAATAGTTAATCCGTCATAAAAATGATTAAAAAACTAAAAAATTAAAATTTACAAATTACTTTTATTATTAGTCTCTTATAGTGTGCCTTATGGCACATGATAGAAAAATCTTTGTTCGGTTTAAGTGTATTGATTTAAGGCGAATTTGCATGAACGTCCCAATAGACGTTGGTAGATTGATATATACTCTTATCTGCTATAATAATTTATATAGTATAAAGCAGAACTTATGTCTTTATTAAAAATAGATTATTGTCCGTATTCTTTACGGGACATGATAATATTTTTTTGATGTATAATTCAATTGATATAATAATGCATAATAATATCATTTGGAATTAGATATTGATTTTGTATAGACACAAACAAAACAATCGGGTTTCCCATGACACGAAATGGAACAAGGATCCCATTTCTCTCTTTTGCAGATGACATCATTATTTATGCTAAAGCAACCCAAAATGCTACTGTAACAATAAAGAGAATAATTGACGAATATTGTGCAATATCAGGACAAAAAGTTAATTTTCACAAATCTGCATTCCAAACCTCTAAATTGGTATCAAACCAACAAAAGAGAACCATTCAACAAACACTCAACATCTCAACAATGACTAACTTAGAAAAATATCTGGGTTGCCCTATCATCAATGGCAAAGTAAACAAAGAAACTTTTGAAGAAACGATAGGTAAGACGAAAACCCAACTAGCTAAATGGAAAGCTCACTCCCTGTCACAGGAAGGACGAACAGTCCTCATTAGATCCAATCTTGCAACAAAACCTAACTATCTAATGCAGAACTTTATGCTTCCTACAAACGTTCATGAAGAATTGGATAGAATCAATAGATGCTTCTTTTGGAATAAAGACCGACACTACAAGCCGCTCATAGGATGGGACAAAATTTGCAGGCCTAAATCCCAAGGAGGCCTTGATCTCCGTAAAGCTGAACACATGAATAAAGCACTCCAAATGAAACTTTTATGGAAAATATTGTTTGAACCAGACAATATTTGGGTTCAAATTATAAAAGAAAAATATTTGAAGGGAGATAATTTATTTGAATATAGAGCAAAGTCGAGCACATCATGGCAATGGCGTAAACTAATAAGACTACGAAACCAATTTGAAGAAGGATTAATATGGCAAGTAGGTAACGGGCAGACCATTCGATTTTGGACTGACAGATGGGTATCACAGGAACCTCTAGAAAAGTATGCTACTTCCTCAGCGATAATTGACAAAGATCAAAAAATCAAAGACTATATATCAACCAATAAAACATGGAAAGAAGACGAATTGAGAAGAAACCTACCAACAAATATAGTAGAGTCGATTATGTCAACCCCCATCCCAGATAACGAAATCCATGATAGATTATATTGGGCCCCTAGTAAAAATGGCTGGTACTCAACATCATCTGCAATGGCCCACATAACAAAAGTACACTCGTACCAGAGAAACGATAATAGATGGATTTGGAAACTAGATACTATTCCAAAGGTAAAAAATTTCTTATGGAAAATGATCAATAATGGATTACCAACAAAAACTCGTCTACGCGATAAACAAATCTCGGTTCCAGGTGGTTGCCTACTGTGTACTTGTACACATGAAGACACTATACACTTATTCATTGATTGCAAACATACGAAAGATGTCATAAGACAAATCAACACAAAAACGTTGCAGATTCTTCAGCAAATAAATACAAATTCACAAAGCCCAAGATTAATTATTGATGAACTACGACAACAACTGACAACGGAGGAGTTTTCAGAACTGGCCACAATATGGTGGGCAATTTGGCATCAACGAAACAAACTTGTGTTCCAACAAGAAACAACCGACATAATTCAAGACTTAGCAAAATACATAAAAACACAAATGCATAATTGGGATCAAGCAAAACAATGGAACGAGGAGGAGATTCTTCAAAAAAATAAGAACAGACAACCTCACCGACGACAAAAGAAAAACAAAACTTGGCAAAAACCGAGGTATGGATGTTGTAAGATAAATGTAGATGGATCAAGGTTAGCAAATGGAACGGCAGTATCTGGCTCCATAATAAGAGGAACTATAGGGGAGGTTATTGATATATCAACAACCAAATACCAACAAGTATCGGCTCTAAAAATAGAAGCATTAGCATTACGAGACGGAATTAGAAGGGCCTTACAACTTGGAATTAAGAAAATTGAGATAGAAGGTGACAACCTAACCGTAATTCAAGCTGTCAAAAATATAGGGAGATGCCCTTGGGAAATAGAAATGCTAAGATCCGATATAATGGTCTCATTGCTTAAATTCGAAACTGTTAGGATTTCTCATGTAGGTAGATGTTGTAATACTGTGGCCGACCTTATTGCAAAAATGGGCCATAGTCTCCCAAGCACTACCATTTCAACACTTCCAGAACTTCTCGTTCTCATCCGAAAGGATGCTCTAGGGCGCCCCCCGTAAGGGGCGGTCCCCTAATTATTACCTTTTCAAAAAAAAAAAAAAAAAAAAAAAAAAAAAAGATATTGATTTTGTATTTTTTATCCTAAATCGTTACGATATTTTATTGATCTAAAAACGTGATTTGATGCTAAAAACAAATTTAAATTAAAATTTTATGTAATATGACTTAAATAAAAATCATAGATAAAATACTTCATTTTGAAATTATGTGATATGATATGAAATCTCATGAGAAATATTTTATCAATATATATATATTTTATATAATTAATTAGATTTTTATATGATGATAGAAATCAAAAATTAAGTTAATTATGACTTATTTAGGCATGAATCTTTTAGAAATATAGACTTGTATCAGTCATAATATTTTTTAAAATAAATTTAATATTTTAATAGATCTTATAAAATTATAATTAATTTAAATGTAGATACATCAATAATTTATAAATGATTGCTATAACACAAATTTAGTTTATATATGTTTTAGATTTTTTTCAAATATATTTTTAGATATTTGTTAGTCAAATTATAAATTTATGGGATAAAAAAGATTGACAAAAAAAAGATGGCAAATATATATGATTATAAAAATACAATAAAAACAAAATTTCAGAGTAAAAAATAAGTTAAAAAATTAAATATATTTTGATCTACAAAAAAGAGTATCTAATCAAATAATTGAAAAAGATAGCACTTTAGGCAGCCTTTGGAAATTGGAAGTCGTTTTTACAGAGAATCTACCATCAGGTGCTAGAGTCCAGATGATCTTGTCCTCTTGATCCGTTATCGGAATACGAATTTGAAGAATCCAGGTTACCAATGTTGTGGAAGGACGGTTTGCAATTTATGAATATCCCATGTTCTTTCATCAGTTATAGATTCCGAGACTTTCTGATTGATATCGGGATCATCGCAGTACGGTCTTAGCGTGAATTCATCCAACCAATGGTCCGTCCAAAAGTTTATTTTTCATTCATTCCCGACTTGCCACCTTACCCCTTTCACAAAGGTTTCCCTAACATTTAACAGCCTACCGAACTGCCAGGAGTGCATGAAATCAATAACTCAGCAAAAACATCCAAAAAAAAAACATTACAGTGCCTCTATGATATAGCATGTTGTTCTCCACGACAAACAAGCCTTATTACAGTTCGATAAAGAGATTCAAAAAGAAAAAGGGAGACACCTCCCATGAAGATTAGAAGTACGAGAGCCAAAAGAGGAACAACTGAAGAGGGGACATCGAAAATGGCAGTCCACAAGCAAGCAACAGCCATGAAAGCTCTCTTGGGGGTTCTTTGTCCTCCTGAAGCCCCAGAGAAAGCCAGAGTTTCAGATTGCATTTAATGGTATCCATCTATGCAACACAACTCATGCACCTTTTATTGGCCAAACAACGAAAAAAAATAACACATCGATTCATATAATATATCAGAAAGGAAGAAGTTAAACTCATGATATTAGCATATCAATTTCTTGCTCCAATCAACAAGATTTAAAGCTAAACACGTTTCAGTATGATGCATATATCAGGGCACTAATTGACAATTTTACAAGTTCAACTGGTTGATAATATACCTATGCTGGCTATACTGTTTTCATCCTGGAAATCTAACCATCCCATAAAGCATTGAAAATGAAAGAAAATGAATGTGGGAGTGTGGGACAGCTAAACAATTTTACCTAACAACTTGAATGAGTTTGGCCTCAGTTGCCTCACAGAGTTTACAATAATCACTTTCACTTATTGATCATTTGTTTAGGGGAAGTGTCACTATTTTTGCACATGGATTTCTCATTAAAAAAGCTAGAAAGTACAATGGCAAGAGCATACCTCAAGAAACTTTGTCTGCAATTCTATGTAGACTGAGAATCGGTCAAGTGAAGAGATCCTGAATATCAAGGAGATCAGCAAGCACACCAGCAGCAGTGGTATCATTGCCAGCTCCAGCACCTTGAATTACTAAAGGTTGCTCACTATAACAGCGGCTGTATACTTCTAACTGTTGCAGAAGGCAGATGACAACCTAGCTTAGTTGAGGTACATGGGTGTTTGAAAATAAAGCATTGGCATGAACCTAGAGTGTAATTTTCTAGTTTGAGCTAAGGGTACAAATTTCACATCTAAAGGTCTCAAGTTTTAGACTCAATTTGTAAAGGGTCTAAAGCAGACAATGTTAGTGGATGTATATATGTAATATGAAGTCACCAGCTTAAGTTGTGAATGGTAATAAAAATGACCATATTGTATGAACAAAGAAAATTTTGAAATCAACTCTATGCTTTTATACACATAAATATAGATAATAGATATGTTAGTATATTGCAATACTTACCACATTATCACTCCCTCTTAATCTCCCCAGAGCAGAATTCTTTGGAAGCGCTTGTATCCCAACTTCACACCTACATAAAACAAACAAGTGATACATTATAACCATAGAAGATATGTTTTGAAGCCATTAGCTTCCTCCATGTAGAATAACAAAATAAAGAAAATAGCTTTTGCAAGCCGAGATGCAGGGCACAAATACATATTACAGCCTCAGGCCCTGCTTATGTGTGATATCCTAGGATAGTTATTGGCGTTACCTAAAAATGTCACTCATATTATCAGGTCGACTAGCATTTGTTGCTTCAAACACTCTTTTTTCAATAATTACGTTGGCAAGTAAATCATTGAAAAGCAAAAAAGTCATAACATAAATGAACCAAGACTAGCAGGAAAGAACTGAAAAGTATTTTTCTTAAACCTGGTCTCTGACTGTAGGAAAGGACTTTTAACAAAGAGCAAGGATGATTGCAACAAAAGAAAAGAACAGCATGATACCTGGAGCCCTCAATTACACAAACATAACGAAGTGTCTTCCCATCAGAAGAAGCTCTCCTAAACCTCTCTTCAACATCCTTGTCCAGCTGTGGAAGACCATTTGATAGAAATTCTTCCACTGACATTGCTTTAGGCCCCATGTTATCAGGATACAGGCTTTCAACCTTCAATTCCAAAAATATCATTAATAAGCACATGTCTAGTTTGCGATTTAAGAGCATAATTAGTAGCTAATGCATACTAAATTACTAACTACTTCTGCTTGGCAATACATTCATTTGTCATATAAGATGTCCATAAAAGCACATTATATTATCATTTTATCATATACAGTTGCTGCATTAGGCTTTAAAGTTTACCATATCAGCAATGAGTATATTTACTAACCAGACTCTATAAACATAAAACACATATCCAGACCTTAATGTCGTCCATGTTGATTCGCTGCCCCAAAAGTCGAGCCAGGATCAAAGCCTGTTTCCAGTACATGAAAGCAGAAGTTAGGACTACACACAACTAAATGCCCTTGATGATCAAATTTAAAGTTTACTATCGTATGACATATGCACAGACATTAAATTATCAAGACCTTGAAAGAACTGGCAGGAAATGTTGTACTATAATATAGCCACATTTTGTTATTTAAGGTTCTCAGAATCTGGCTGATAGAATAGAAAGTCTTGTGTCATCTCCATTGTCATGGAAAGCATGCATTATTTTTCTTAATAATTAGGGATCAAGATGTCAGAACCAACATAAATCATCAGTATTGACACATGATGGTTAGCACTGCAGCATCCTGAGCATCACACTGATCCCCCAAACATGTGCCCATGCAGTGAGGGTGGAAAGTCAAGATTATGAAGACCAGCAAAATAAGTATTGAAAAATCAGTTCATGTCCAAACCTTTCTTGCAACATCCATACCACTCAAGTCATCACGAGGATCTGCAAAGATGGAAAAATGGGATCGGTCAATCACTAAGCTTGACATACATGCCACTCAATATGTAAGACGTGAATATCCACAAGGTGAATAAAAATTTAGCACAGTATATGTTCCCACTTTTATCGCATCATAACAGAAGGGGGTTGGATCGGTACCAAAGCCTCCTTAAAACCGTACCAAATATAACTAAAGAGTATAAAACAGCATAGACATTTATTTATCTGTTAATTCTACAGAATAAAATCATTTATATTAAAGGTTACAGTTTTAAAAAACCTGGTTCAGTATAGCCAAGGCTTCTTGCAGTTTTGACCACTTGGCTAAAAGGCTTCCCATCTTCCACCTCACTCATTACATAACCAAGAGTACCTACAAAACAGGATGCACACACCAAGAACTAGAATTGATCTTATGTACAATGATGCATATACAAAAGATACGTGTATATCGTACCACTAAGACTGCCAACAATGTGATGAATAGTGTCACCCGATGAAAGCAAACGGTTGACAGTGACTATGATTGGAAGGCCTGCGCCAACCTAACAGGGAAACAAGAGCCTGCCTTAGAATAAACTCCAGCAAGGTACAAAATGCCAATACAGAACAAATTCACCAGAATTCCAGATTTTCTAGGATAAGTTTAAAATGGAAAAGAAAAAAAAAAGAAAAAAAAAAGGTAGGAAGAAGAATGCATCATAGAGACAAAAAAAATGAAAGGAAAAGAAAAGGAAATCCCCAAATATCGGAAGAAAAAAAGGCAGTATATTTAAGTTTGGACCTATTAATTTGAAATGATTTAATGGTGGAAAGATAATGTTAGTGCTAAAGTTCAACAGAGCTAGTACAGAAAAGCAATAAATAAGAGAATCTAATATTATGATTCATATGTAAATCCCCAACACAGAGTATGAGCTAGTGAGTATCTAACTATAATTCAATTTACACGTCCAGGCATTAGAGAGAATCATTTGGGGTGTACTTGAAAGCTATGTAATTGGCCAAGCAAACCACAAGCAACATATTAAAATTCTAAATATTATATTCATCATGAAGTAAAAGAAAATCACATTGAAATATGCATGCTAACTTACAGTAGATTCATGCCGAACGCGGCGTGGATGGGACATTAGCTTGTCATAATCTTCCTGCATATCCAAAAGGTTTTCTTTTGATTTTCTTGCAGAAAAAGGCAACTACCAGAAGCTATGTGCTAGTGAGGAGCAAAGCTCTAATATAAAATTACACAAGATATAATCCATCAGGAAGAAAAAAGGCTGTAATATAAAACTTGTCTGAAAAAACTATATACAATTAAATGCTGAGCACTACATTCTAAAAGGGACCGAACTAGTAAATTATTTACCAGTGAAGATGTAAGAGGCTTCTTATTTGCCATTACTATGCAACAACCAAAATCAGCTATTTTCTTCAAGATTGCAACAGTTTCAGCACTAGCAGAGCAGTCCACAAGTGCCAACCCTGAAGAGAAACAGGAAAACTTAGAAAGATGACCTCTTCATTTCTGGATAGTAGGACATGAACAACAAAACATGACATTAACTTCAATTTGAATCTTTTTGCTATACGCAGCTAAATGCAAGACGGTACACGCACTCTGGGAACATTTTAAAAATTTGACGCCCATTAATACTCAAGTTCAATAATGGGGTTCAGACACAAACCCATGTCCAAGACCATCCACTTGTATGAACTCCATAAAAGACATGACACCGAGTTTTACTTGGGAACTATCTGCAGTAGGCCAGGGCTCCAACCGTGGTTCCAGGTGGGGAAAAAACTTAATATATTGGGAACTTGGTTGTTCTGCTTTATTATTGATTTTTAGCAAAACAAAAATCACAAATGCTGAAATACATTTTTTCATTTGCTAGCTTTTCTTCTATCATTGTTCGGATAGATAGATTTTTTATTTTACGAGAAGGCCCCCAATTATTCGGGATGGCTGTGCACCTGAATACATGTAAATTTAAGAATACAATGCATGAATACATGCTAAAGGCTAAATCAAGTCGCGTGTGCAAACAACTTCTTGGGAATAAAACCACAGGTAAAGCAACGAAGGAGAGAATTATGGAAGACCTGTTGATCGACCCAGATGCCCTGCAATGTCCATGACTTTACTTGCTATCTGTGAATCGGAAAATACTGGACATGCACCTGCATATTCATGGAACATACTGCGAGTTAAATCATCCATTTCATCATACTTCATCATATATGCACTATGGTTGTATATATAATGCTCAGTTTTATACAAAAAAATATCCACATTAGATTGATTTACCATTGTAAACAGTTCTTAGTACTGCATTTTGTTGGCTACTTGAATTACTGAAAGTAAATCATTGAATAAGGATACGCAATTTGAATATCAAGGCCATCAACCAAGAAATACTTGGAAGGAACACACTATTTTCAACAGAGTAGGATTTTCAATGGTAGAATTCGATCATACTCAGAACTTGTGCGAATTGAACTAATAAGAACAAACAAATATACATCGCGATGAGAAAGAAATTCACCACTTCCAAGAGCGGAAAGAGGAGAGCCACTCTGCTTAGCTCGACAGATTTCACTGAGCAATCCATCGTCCAACTCCTTGGTGAACACATCGGGCGAAATGAGAAGCGATTTGCTATCGGAAACCCCCACAACTCGCAATCGCACACCCTATCCAGTCAAAACACAAGCCAGATCGATCCAATTACAACTCAAAGCGCTCTTTCGCGGTCTAGAAACTAAACCTAGAGCACAAAACGAGAACGAAAATCCGAAAGAGCTGCAATTACGATCGTGGATTGAGCAATCAAACCTGCTTGGCATGGACAGGTCTGCAGGCGATAATGTGCTGAAGAAGCTGCCGTCCAACTCCGCCACACCCTAACAAAATCAGTGAAATGCTCTTCATTGTAGTGGTGGAAGTGGCGGTGGCAACGGATTTCGGGCGGTCTAAGTGGACGCCGATGATCGTGGGGTACAGGGTTTTGGGCCTCCTTTTTAAGTGGGCCCCGAGTTGTCTGGTCCGAGTTAAAGATCCTGCTTTGGGCAGCTTAATTTCTCTGTTTATTGCGTATTCCCTTGTGGGTAGATTTGTTCGGGTAGGCTGGATTGTCAACAATCCCATATCTCTCTTGTTGAGTGATGTTTGTTGAGGCGAATTTGACCCTTTGCTGAGGCTTGATAAGCCCCTTGTGTGGGGTTATATTTTGATAACGTGCTTACATGGTAGATCGAGACGTTTGGTTTAAACTACTCCGTAAATAGACAAACTGACATAAGAAAATAAAAAAGCAATAAAGTCAACTCAAAAGAGAAACAAACTAATTGTCGATGTTTGGGAAGAATATTGTTCGATAAGGGGTTGAAGAAGTCTCTTCGGAGACATCTGATAAGGGGTTGAAGTCGTAGAAGTCGTAGTCGTGTAGTTGTGATGACTCCTTTGGTTAGAGCATTTAAATTCAATAATATATATGTGTGAAAATCTATCTAAACCCAAAACATCATCCATCATGAAAAGTTCAATGAAAAGTCCAATTTTAACGGTGTAAACAAAGAAAAATTATTAAGTCTACTTGTTATAAAGTTAGCTTTCGTAATAATATGAAAGAAACGAAAAGTTCATAGCCTTCGGGCACTTAGTCGATCGGTTAAGCCTTCAGGGTAGTACCCAGAGGTCCCTGGTTCGACTCTCATGGGTAGTACCCTCGACTAAAAAAGAAAAAACGAAAAAACGAAAAGTTCATTGGTCTTTAGAAATTGAGCGTCCTCAACTCATTTTATTGAACATTTGTCACAATATTTGAATCGGCCAAATTACCATATTAGTATTAAAAAGTGTCCATTTTGAACAATCGGGCATTTTAAAAAGTTTTTTGGACATTTGGGTATTAAAACAAAAAATTGGAAGTCATTCAAGTATTTTTCCATTGAAAATTTTGATTTTCATACACAAACCAATTATATATTATTTAAAAATAAGTTTTATGGCTTAAATATATTTACTTTATTTTATTAATAATTGATAAAAAATACTTATAATTTATTAAAAAATCAAAATAAAAGTTTCCTGAATAAGAACATTCTCACACTTTAAGTAAAAAGTTTTTATGGAAATAGGAATTTGATTTGCTTTAAAGCATTATTCGGTTATCACATCACAATATACGTATTGATTGTTTACAATGGAGAACAACCTATTTGATATTACTACTTTCAGAAATACCGTGAATGCATATAAAATGATAAGGAGTTGACCGGATTGTATTTTGATGCAAACAATTAAAAACAATGTCTCATCGAGAATTTTTACTTATCATTTTTATTCACGAACAAGTGTTGGTATTTGGTATGTATATCTAAAAAAAATTTGAATTTAGAATTATTATGAACAAACATGTTTGATTTCATTTAGAAATGTCAATTTGAAGTCTAAAACAAAATATGAAAAATTAATACTTAAAAAAGAAAAAAAATTAAAATCCATTTTATCAAATGTAAGTTTTGTGTATGAAAATTTAAACAAAATCAATTGAAAAATACCTAATTGACGGACTAATGCTCTTTTTAATACACTATTGTCCAATTTTTTGTTTTTTAATTAGATACCAATATGTCCAAAAGATGTTTTTAAATATCCAAGTGTCCAAATGAGACACTTTTTAATACCAATTTGATATTTTGGCCTATTTGAATCTATATATAAGATGATGCACACACTCTCAAATAATAGAAGGTATAGTAATTGTCTCTTACAAAGTTTTGGGCTTTAAAGTTTTAGTTTTTCAAAAGTTATTACTTTCCAAAAACATAAAAACAAGTACTTTTATTATAAAATATCTTTTGAATATCTTTTGACTTTTATTAAAAAATTAAATGGTACGGACCAAATGTTCACCATAACTTATCATGACCAAACATTCAACATCAACATAGTACGAACTCATCAATGATGGACTTTATTGTAAAAACAGAAAATAACACATAGACTGAAAAGATACGAGTCTTTTAAAAACATATTGCCTAAATGTCAAAATGACCAATTCACCTAAAAGATCGTCTAAACAACTGTATGTAGGTCCCTCTCAACCTAGAACACCCATGTATCACATGTTAAGCATTTAAGCGTTACGGTAAACCGTAAGTCATAAATATCAAGGGGAGTAGCATTTTTTCCACATCACATGTTAAGCATTTAAGCGTTACGGTAAACGGTAAGTCATAAATATCAAGGGAGTAGCATTTTTTCCACAATGAAACAGAGGATGTTATGGTTTTTCCCATTTTAGCCAAAATTTTAATTAAAATAAAAATACTTTAAATATATTACGATTCATAATTCTTCTTTATCTATCAATAAACATCAATTTTGCGTATTTTTAATCAAGTAGTAATTTATCAAAATATATATAATATGTTTAATCAATCAAAATAACTATCAAAATAATTGTATATAGATAAATAAATTAATGTTAAAAAGTGAGGAAGTGAAACTCTGAAAGTGGGTTTTAAGAATATCACAAAATAAAATAAGAACTATGAAACAATATCATGCTAATTGCTTTTTTCTTACTGTATTAAAAAGCAGACCAAAATGGACCAGATATTTGCGCGGTGGGCCGTTGCACCTCTTTTTTTTTTGATACAGGAAAGAATTAGAATAGCTACTGAAAAACAGGAAAGCTATCCTAGAACATCCTTGCGGATGAGGTCAAGAAGGACCGGATCAGTGTCGAGCGGGCGAGACGATACACCACGGAAGGAGACAACAATGAAATCAGCAACTGAGTTGGCTTCACGGAAGATGTGCCTGATCCCCCAACTCTGAAACTGCCCAAGCAACTTCTGGATGTCCGTGCGCATAATCTCTATCTCCCAAGGGCAACTCCAGTCACCCAACACAGCATGCACGACTTGCAAATTGTCGCCTTCAATGAGCAGGCGGGGGATACCAAGATGAATGGCAGCAAGAATCCCCTGATGAAGCGCAAAAGCTTCAGAAAGAATGACAGAACGATGCCCGAGGTAGCCCCCATCCAGAGAAATGGTAGTGCCTCTATCATCCCTAATAATAAAACCAAAAGAGGCAGAGCCATTGGAATTAACGGCACCATCGAAGTTGAGTTTAAAGCAATTTTTCCTGGGGTTTGTTCCACTTGGTATTCCCCCTTCTTTGTAGCACAGTGGTTTTGTATCCCACTCTATCTTCCGCCGGAGAAGAATTCGCTCTCTTCCAATCTGAAAATTGTTTTGAGGAAAAATCCATAATCATCTCCGGAGTGGCCTGAGCCAAATTAATCTCACCGAAAATCATCTTGTTCCGGAAGAACCATAAGCTCCACCAGAGGCCGAGCACAACTTCCAAATCAAGCTTACTTAAGGAACTCCGAATATCCTCAATGAAGATTAAGGGTTTCCGATTGTCATTGCCAATGCGCTCAAGCGCTTGAGCAATCTGAGGGTTAAGAGCTTTCAGGGCTAGGCGTGAATGGGGACATTCAAGTAAGAGGTGGTAGGCATCTTCGTTTGACGAGTCACAAAAAGCACACCCTTGTGGCACTGCAATGTGGTTGGCCGCAAGTCTAGACTTAGTGGGCAGTCCATTACGACATAGCTTCCAGACGAAGTTTTTCTGCTTCGGAGGAATGTTAAGTTTCCATATCCATTGTAGATCAATTTGGGGGCTCCTTTTACTCTCTTGGATCCATTGCATTGTAGTATTAGTGGAGTATCATCCATTCCTGCTTGGGCCCCAATACAGACGATCCGTCAGGGGGTTCGAAGGAAGTATTACCATAGTTATTTCAGCAACGTCATCTGGGGGGAGGACTAGCCTAAGTTTGTGGACGTCCCAGGTTCTGTCTCCACAGATATAGGAGCACACGCGTTCGTCCTCATCAATCGGGAGAGGATAGTTTGCATTGGGTTTTAGTTTTGCTTTTGGCGTCCATTTATCCTTCCAGAAGCGGATGGTTTTAACATCACCAACTTGCCATGATAATCCATAAAGAAATGGTTCTCGCAGACTCATTAGTTTAGACCACTGCCAGGACGTGTTACTCTGTTTCTTGTAGTCCCATAACTTCCGACTTTTAAGATACTTTTCATTTACTATTTTAACCCACATGTTTTCCGGTTCTGCGATGATTTTCCACATGAGTTTCATTTTGGAGAGCCTGGTTCATTTCCTCAGACTTGGCGATGCCAAGTCCTCCATGTCTCGTCGGCCTATAAATGGAATCCCAACTAATCAAAGGTTTAAAGCCCGAGTGTTTGTTCTAGAAGAAGTTCCTATTAATCTTATCCAGTTCGTAGTGAGTGGATTTCGGTAGGTAGAAAGACTGCATAATGTAGTTAGGTTGTGCAGACAAATTAGATTTAATAAGAGCTTTCCTCCCTTCTTGAGAAAACGAGTTTGCTTTCCATTTTGAGAGGTGTTCTCTAGTTCTAGCTGGCGTCGAGTTGAAGGTATGTTTATTTACCCTCTCACTAATAAGTGGACATCCTAGGTACTTATCCAGAGCCGCGGTATTGGTGATGTGCAAAATTTGGCTCAATCGGTTTTTAGTTGGAGTGTCAATGTTCTTGGTTGTTTGAAAGGCGGATTTATGAAAGTTCACCTTTTGTCCAGACGCATGGCAATAATCCTCAATGATGTTTTTAATGTTTTGGCAGGCTTGACTGCTTGCTTTTGCGAAAATGATAATATCGCCTGCATATGCAAGGAAGGGTATTTTAGCACCACCTCTGGAGATTTGGATCCCAATCCCACTGCTGGGGTTCATACTGGCCTGCTGGAGTTGACGCGCCAACACTTCAGATGCAAGAATAAACAGATAAGGGGAGAGAGGGTCTCCTTGACGAAGACCTTTATGGGGTTTGAAACTTTGAATTGATTGGTCGGACCATTGTTAACAAGAACAGAGAAAGAGACTGACTCGACACATTCTCTGATCCAAGAGATGAACTTCTTGGCGAAGCCAAATTTATCTAACACTTGAGCAAGAAACTCCCAACTAAGGCGGTCATAAGCTTTCTCCATGTCGAGCTTGGTGGCAACCCAACCGCCGCGTCCTTTTTTATTCCGAAAAGAATGGAGTATTTCATGCGCAATAAGGGTATTAGCATGGATGCTTCTGTTTTCTAGAAAAGCAGATTGCATGGGGTGTATTAATTTCCCCATAACCTTTTTGAGCCGTGCTGTAAGAATTTTGGATATGATTTTGTAAATCGTATTGCAAAGACTTGTCGGCCTGTAATGGTTTGCCGAGTTCGGATTATCACATTTTGGTAATAAAGTAATAAACGTATGGTTAATTTGTTTAAGGATTTTTCCAAAGTGAAAAAAACTCTTAACCGCTTTGGTCACGTCAGGCCCAACAATGTGCCAATACTTTCATAAAAAACTCTTAACCGCTTTGATCTCAGTCCAACGGTTTGGTTTGTTAAGACCCCTACAATTCCAAAGGTACACTTTCATAAAAAAACCAAATTTGTCTGGGCTTTTGGCCGTACAAAATGATCTTTTCTTCATGATGCGGTGCGTATGGATGTTTAGCTCCTTATAAGCAAGCCGAGTATTGGGTTTTGTCTTTCCACATTGATTGATATAAGGCTTTGAATTGCCACTTATCTTTATAATTTCTGGGTTTGTAACCCATGGTCTACTTTTAATACTATGAGGCTTTACATTGCCTTTTATTTTTTTCCAACCGATGGAGATTCGGGTATCAATGCTCCAGCCCATATAATGAATCGAAGACATCAGCAAGTTAAGATCCGGATTATAAACAATCCAGACACTGATTTTAATCAGTAAATTCCAGCTACAACTACACTTTTTTTGCTTTTGTGCACGAGTGAGACGCTTGCAAGTGTAATAGAAAATATCAAGCCTTGTATTGCTATTGAGCCTTGTATTGCTATTGAGCTGTTGAGTAGTGAGTTTCAGAAACTCATAACAAGTTTTATCAACTCTTTCATTACTCTTGTGCTGCAGAATAAGGAGCTTCCAATAAATACTACACGTAATGCAATTGTTCTTATTCCACATATTAAAATACACACAAAGAAATTTCATAAAATGAGCCTCATTCAAACCTGTCCTATAGGGCTTTTCAATTGCCAAGTCAACATTTTTACAAACTTGTGCTTTAACACTACACTTGAGGACATACCTTTCTTTGTGTATAACTGTTTTGACAGCAAGTTTAGCCGTGGCCAAAAGAACGCAGCAGCAGTGCAGCGCCATCCAAGCCAGATGGGTCAGATCAGCTCCCTTAATCACCAAATTCATCCAAACCTTGAAGGCGGACGGCATAAAGTGAGATGTTGCCCAAGCTTGTGATCACATGAGAGAAGCTGGGATCCATCTCTGCTGCTAAGTGGCTGATTAAGCCATCGAAAACGCCAGCATCTTCCATTGCTGATTTTTATTAGTTTGTAGGGATGGCTTAACATCCTAGGTATGGGCTGGTATTGCAAACTTATGCCCTGTGGCATAACAACAACAAGGCAATTAGAAGAGAGCAGACCGGCGCTCCCAAAACGTGGTTTTAAGACCAGAGGATTGGCCTTTCCACTAGGGCGTAGAACACTGAAGAGGTGGTGCGTGAAGATCCATTCAGAGTTCCGATCCCCACCCACGCATTCTTTTGAATGGCATCAGAGAGGTATGAAACAAGGATTAACAAGAAATCCAAGAGAACATATATATATATATATATATATATATATATATATATATATATATAGTTAGCAAACAGGAACATCGACTTTCAAAGTTTTTAGCAATGGGAGAGATAGAACGAAATTGAGTCTTGTGGGTAATCAAGAAACACACCAGCAAGATGGGCAAGTATAAAGATATAGGAATTGTTGATTGGAAAGAGTTTACCGAGTTTGGAGAAACAAACAGCCCGAGCTGTTGGATTAAGAAAAACATACTCCGTACAAAGGAAGAGAAAACGCCACCAGTGCCCGCACCCTTCCATTTGAACCACCAACCACCATGGCAAATAACACGAGCTTGAACTCGGCCCGCCCCCGGTACAAGACATCTTCCATTTGAATGCGGTTCCGTTCGGTTTGAAATTTGGATGAAATCAGATGATTTAGGCAGCGGTTGGGATGCTCCGCGTGTTGTTCATCACTTCGGGCGGATATCTTTCGCCCTTTGGGGTACCGGTGGCCATTTTCGGGGGTTGGGAGCAGGCTGTGGATGGTGGCGGCAGAGTTTTGGGTGCTAGGGCTTTCTGGATCTTGGGGGAGAAACCAAAGGCGCGTGGAGCGCGTTCTATTTGGACGCTCATGTATTCTCCTTTGCTTGGGCCGTTGCACCTCTGATTTCCCAATCCGCATTCCCTATCTATGAAACATAAAAAACCACAGGCGTCGTGTGCGACGTTCATCACCTTCGTTGATCTAAATCCGACGGCTAATATTCGCCCCCCTCATTCACCCATCGCCCAACTGGAATCTCCTGCGACAACATTCTCTCATCTTTCTGTGTGCCCGCGTGTTACTCCCCCTCCCGGATTCTGCAATCTGACCGGCGTCCCAAAACCCTAATTGCCTCCTTATCGTCGCCGGAGGGACGTCCAAGGCCGTTCATCTAAGTTTCGTGTGCTCTGAAACAGGGAAAGAGAAGCAATCAAAGCTCAACACCTCCTTGAAGAATCTAGGTAGCTAGTTCTGGGCTACTCTGACAATCGAAGGTCTCTCCCTTCTTTCTCTGTCCGTCATGCATGTTGTGATTTCATGAATTAGGGTGAAAAAATGTACTGTTTATCGATTTATGGATTCTTTTTTTTTTTGTCCGATTGTTGGGTTATTTAATTCATCCGTTTGAATGATGCTTTTCGAATGGTCTTGCTAATGATTTTAAGGAAATGAGTTGGTTTTGGATTGCTAGTGTTGCTCTGTACCTGTGTGTATTGACTTCTATTTGTTGGGGTTTATGTTAGTTTGGTTTAGCATTTAGATCATTAAGGAAACAAGTTGTGGTTGAACTTGAAGGCACTAGCTTTTGAAAGTTATAGTCTTCTAAGGAGGGAGGAGGGAATCAGGGACTATGTAGTGCAAATTAATGCTCCCTCCGATTCACACCAAGTGTCGCATTAACACTTCGAAATTGATCCATATTATTTGTCTTTAAAGTTATTTAGGAGTGTGTTATGACTTTTTTTTATTGGAATGTGTTTTTATTGATTAAAGGTATTCATTCATGGGTCAAAAAAAAATGATGAGTTATAAGATTGAGGGAAATTTTAACATTTTAAGGTTTATAATCACTTTTCGTAAGACTTGTCTTTAAAGTTAAAAACGACACTTATTTAAAATCGGAGGGAGTAGTATATATGCATAGAATATTTATTAGAATCGGAGAGAGTAGTATATATGCATGGAATATTTATTAGAATCGGAGGGAGTAGTATATATGCATGGAATATTTATTAGAATCGGAGGGAGTAGTATATATGCATGGAATATTTACCAAACAAGATTTTGCTGCTTTTGTGATGATGAGTTGATATGTGTATCCTGACCATTCCTCTGTGAAGGTGTCTCTAAAGTCTAACCTATTCACTTGATACTTCTGTAGGCTGGAAAAAGTTCAGTTGATTTGGAATAAGTAAAAAAAATAAGTGAAGAGCATTCCCATGTAGCTGAAGCAGATTCAAGAACTTCTTTTGCAGAACTATGGAGGTTGGCATTATGGGCGTGGAGAATCGGAACATGACACTCTGTGCCACTGTGAATGGCAGTGCTTCTGCTGACGATAGAAACAGCAATGCAGCTGAAAACTCTCTACTTCAGGATGGGGAAGGAATAATTGAGCCACAAGTTGGGATGGAATTTGAATCTGAGCAAGCTGCTCGGAATTTCTATAATGAGTATGCCAGACATTTGGGTTTTGGCACCAAAATCCCCCAATCTGGACGGTCCAAACTTGATGGACAGATCACTGCTCAAGAGTATGTGTGCTCCAAAGAGGGTTCGAAAAGAAGGTCTTCTGATGGCTGTGAAGCCATGCTAAGAATTGAACTGAAGGGTAACAGGTGGCTTGTAACTAGATTTATCAAGGATCACAGCCATGCCCTAATGAGGTCCAATTTGGTTCATCATCTTCCACCACGTAGGCACTTTGCCGGTTCTGCCAAGAATGTGACTGAAACTTTTCAAGCGGGTGCTATTGCTCCAGGCAGGCATATGTATCCATCAATAGATGGAAACCACACTCTTGCAGATGTAAACCACAGGATTTGGAGTGTCCCGCCCATTGAGCCAAATCCTTATCCAAGAAACCCTAATGCTTTAAATTATGGGGTTAGGCCAGTTTTGCAGAGAAGGACACTAGGTAAGGATGCCCAGAATGTGTTGGACTATTTCAGAAAAATGCAGGCTGAAAAGCCCGGATTCTTTTATGCTGTACAACTTGATGAGGAGAGTCGTATAGTGAATGCATTCTGGGCAGATGCTAGGTCAAGGACAGCTTACCGTCATTTTGGGGATGCTGTTATTGTTGACACTTCTTACAGAGTGAATCAGTGCAATGTGCCTTTCGCCCCATTTACTGGAGTTAACCATCATGGTCAAACTATTTTGTTCGCTTGTGTTTTGCTTTTTGATGATTCTGAGGCTTCTTTCAGTTGGCTTTTCAAGACGTTTCTTATGGCAATGCATGACCAAGCTCCTGTTTCCATTATCACTGATCATGACAGAGCCATTCGTGCTGCAGTTTCTCAGGTTTTCCCTAATTCACGCCACTGTATTAACAAGTGGCATATATTGAGAGAAGGCCAAGAAAGACTAGCTCATGTCTGTCTTGCTCATCCTAATTTTCAAGTTGAATTATACAACTGTATTAATTTGACTGAGACAATAGAAGAGTTTGAATCATCATGGACTACCATCATAGATAAGTATGATCTCAAGAGAAATGACTGGCTTAAGTCACTGTATAATGCTCGGCAAGAATGGGTCCCAGTGTATTTTCGTGATTCGTTTTTCGCTGCTATATCTCTGAATCGGAGTTGTACCAATTCCTTTGTTGATGGTTATATAAACCAACAGACTACATTACCAATCTTCTTTAGGCAGTATGAAAGTGCCATGGAGAACTGGCTTGAAAAGGAAAGAGAAGCAGATTTTGATACTACATATAATACACCACTTCTGAAGACTCCATCACCAATGGAGAAGCAAGTTGCAAATCTTTATACAAGGAAAATGTTCTCAAAGTTTCAGGAAGAGCTTGTTGAAACATTTGTCTATACTGCAAACAGAATTGACGGGGATGATGCTACTAGCACTTTCAGGGTTGCTAAATTTGAGGATGATCACAAAGCATACATTGTGACTTTGAATATTCCTGACTTGAGGGCGAGTTGTAGCTGTAAGATGTTTGATTATTCAGGAATTCTCTGCCGACACATATTGACGGTTTTTACCGTGACAAATGTTCTTACCCTACCATCACATTATATCTTGAAGCGCTGGACTAGAACTGCCAAAAGCGGAGGGTTATTTGATGAACATGATCACGGACATGAATCAATGGCTTCTAGATACAAGAACTTGTGTTTAGAAGCCATAAGATATGCAGAGGAAGGGGCACTTACTCCTGAGACCTATAATACAGCATTAGCTGCACTCAGAGAAAACAGAGAAAAGCTTAGTATGATGAAGTGGAAAGCTCCTAGGGTTGTGTCAACTTCCTCTCAAGCTTCTTCTGTTGTACGTGATGATAAGCCTAATGCTGCAGATATGCCTAATTTGTTATGGCCCCAACAAGATGAATGGACACGGCGTGTGAATCTTAATAATTGTGGAATTGCTCCTTATTCTGTACCTGAGTTGCATTACCCACGTATGGCGCCAGTTTCCCTTCATCGTGATGACGGAGCATCTGATAATATGGTGTGTTTGGCAAACTCTGTTTCTTATTTTTGCCTGTTTTATTTTCGCTCACATAGCCGCTATGGAAATAATTTAGTAATATGAATTTGTTTTTTTTTTATCTGTATAGGCTGTGCTTCCATGCCTTAAATCAATGACATGGGTCATGGAGAATAAGAACTCTTCACCAGAAAATAGAGTTGCTGTCATCAATTTGAAGGTAATACTTGTATCCGTTTGATACTGTACATCATTTAAGGTATCTAATCACATTATTTGTGCAAGTTGTAAAAAGACCACATGCTTGGAAAATAGCTCACATAGACAATATCTCACATTACCGATAACAACTGTAATGTTCCAATTCATTCTATGGTGTTTTGTGCATAAAATCTTCTATTCACCCATTTCTCTTTTTTATCCAGACAGATGGGTAGTGTTACATTTCCAACATCTCAAAGCAACATTGTAGAAGTGGGTGTACTTTGTTCAGCTTTAAGCATGACAATAGACTGAGTAGTAGATAGAGTCCAAGTTGTAGATGTTCTTTCTATTGCCTCCTATGAGCAGTCTACTAATTGTATAGCACCTCGTGTCAGATTCTGATTCTAACCATTTGAAACTGAGGTGTGAGGGTTCACTGAGGTGTGAAACTGTAAAAGTGCTTTGACCTGCAGACCAATTTGCTTGTGCTTTTATCTGGGCCATCCCATATCAATTAGGACTATAAAAGAACATGGCCGTTCTATAAGTGCAAAGAAATTTCTGCTCGCAGTGCATGGGCACTTTTCGGTCAATTAAATGAACTATTCACATATGTTCCAATATTGGGGATACAAAATTCAAATTCTCAAAATTTGAAAGGTATTTCCAAATTTTGATTTTTATCTCCCCAATCTCAATGGACAATATGATGAATTTCCATTCAATTTGAAAGGACAAACCATCCTTTTATAATGAACGGACAAAATGCTTAAAATAAGTTGCTGAAGTCATGGCCTATGCCTGAGTCAGGGAAAGGCAATCTTTGAATAATTTCCCTTTTCATTTTTCATTACTGTTTAGCAGAAAAACTCAGAGGTGAGAATAATGGTGCCTTTTAATTGATTTTAAATGTGTTACATTTTGCTTAATTCTTGTGCGTACCATTGCAGTTGTTAGATTACAGTAAAACCCCAGCTGGAGAATCAGAGGTCAAGTTTCAGCTCTCTAGGGTTACATTGGAACCGATGATGAGATCTATGGCCCATATAAGCGATCAGTTATCAACTCCTGCCAACAGAGTTGCTGTTATCAATCTCAAGGCAAGCTCATCTCCATCCTAACTCAGAATTACTTGAGAACATTTTTATAGGATAGGTGCGTCATATCAAGTACATTTGTTTGGATCTTGCATTGATTTGTGTTGGTCCTGCCCCTAACTTTGTGTGTGGTTAATCTATTTTTGATTCTTATCTGAACTATAATTAGTTTACATCCATGTGATTCAGTTCATCAACAATAATTATGGGAAGACCTTGTCTTCGTGTGCTCCTCTTCCTGTGCCATTGCTTCTGTGATTTAGTTCATTTTACCTAGTAACATCTCAGCATCATATAAGCTTTTTAACATAGGAGTATATATATGTTGCGTATGCAAAATTTCCAGCTTCAGGAATTGGATACAACCACGGGGGAGTCAGAAGTTAAATTCCAAGTTTCTCGGGATACACTGGGAGCAATGTTGCGATCAATGGCCTATATCGGGGAGCAACTATCAAATAAAGTGAGCAATCACAGTAATTAGGATCAAGGGTTATAATATTTGATATTTGATCAATTACCCATCTGATCAAGGATTGTTAATATTTGACATGCAGTTTGAGCCCCAGGTTGATCCTCCATCCAAAAAGCGGAGGAAGTAGAGGAGTTTGATACCGGAAGTAGTTAGGATCAGTTGTGCAGAATCAGTCAGGTTTCTTGTATCATCTAATTTTTGATGTTTTGTTTTTCAATCTTGAGTTTGTGTTTCCCAGTTTTGCCGATTGTGAAAGTGGGTTCCTCCTGTAGTCCTGTGCTTGATATGTTACGGTGGTATGGTTTGTTTCCTCAGCTTCTGTCTTCCTCATGTAGAATAAAAAAGTGTTACTGTATCTTATAGATGTGTACATGAAATTGCCATTGTAAGAGGTGCCAAATAGTTGGGAGTTTTCTTCAGTCATTCCAACAACGATTAGTGATAAATGATACTATTACTTTGCTCTTATATGCTATTGAAAGTAGCCTTTCGACATAAAATTGATGCAAGATTTTATATTATAACTAAGTCAACCTGTTTTTGTGATTCAAAACTATGGTTTAGATTATGCTTGGTACCTCAAACGTATAATATACAAGTACTTGTGTACCACAAATGACAAGTTCAACAGGAAATCGAGAACTAGGTGAACAAAGAAACTGCTTCAGCGGTTAAGCCACACAGTGCCCTGAGGTTGCCATTTCGAGCCCCATGGAACTAGTTCTTATTCATAGTGGATACTCTAGGCAAGCTGACTACCCTAATCCTGACCCGAGCGAAAAAAATTAGGCAAGCTGACTACCCTAATCCTGACCCGAGCGAAAAAAAATTAGGCTAACTGACTACCATAATCCTTACCAGATCAAAAAATTAGAGAATTATTCTGGAATCATAGTGTAGCTAGTATGATTATGAATCAGGGAGACCCAAACAAAAGCACAAAAGGTTCTTTCGGATGGATTTTTCGTGAAAATGGAATTATTGATTATTCCTTCAGTCCGAAACCAGACATTGTCAACGAAGTCAAACAATTCTTGATTCCTACTTCTCGGACACCGCAAAAAGAACAGTAATAAACAACAGATTCAATTAATGTGTTCTATTACTTTATGCAACCAAACTAACGTTTACAAACTCGAATAAATAAACAAAAAACGAAAACGTTTACAAGGAAAAGAATTCAGCAAATTGATCTCATTTGGATTTGCAGGGCAAAAAGAACTCAAATGTCATTCAGGAGTCTACATCCATTACCAGAAACTGCTTCCATTTTTTTTTATCTTGCAACTGTTCATTCTCAAACACATTACAAACTTCTATAATCAATCACAGTCACTTCATCATCAGGTGCATCCAAGTCTTGATAGCTGTACTCCCAATCAAATATTTAAAGAGAGCCATTAATACAAGCAGCATCCTTTAAATAAAAACTGAAATAATATAGAAATTAGAGGTCCATATTTACCTTCGTAGGCGCCGAGGATCTTGTCTGAAATTTGGAGGAAGAATTATCGGGGAAGCACCCATCCCGGAACGGGCACCTCTCCCTCCTGCTTCGAAGGCAGGGGGTCCACCCTGATCACGCATCATCTGCATTGCCACTTCAGGAGGAGCAGGAACAAAAGGACCAAGAGGACTGCATTTATTATGGACAAAATCTTTAGCATAAGGCAATTTGAGGGATACATATTATGAACATCGTATTTGACTTAATATGCATTGAAATTTATGGCCCAAGATACATTATATCAATGTATCATAATAATTATGTTTTGAGCTTACCAAACAGCACCTATTTTTTGCATTATGCATCCAAACACATGCCTAAACATTAGCCACCCTCAATATATGGTTTATTTGGCATTTAATTTCCAAAGCCTGTGTTTTTATTAAAGAGGTAATAACTTAAATTGGAAAAATTAACATACCCAGCACCCGGTACAGGCATCAACACAGATGGTGCTATATCTTGGGCAAAGGGAGGACGCATGCCCTGTCCACCAAAGTTGTCAAATATTGGTTCATCAGCATTACCCTTTTCAGGATCATCATTGTTGGATTGAAAATCTCCCATTGGAATATCTGACTTATCAAATCTTTCAATGCCATTCCCTCGCATTTCCCCTCTACGATTCGGCCTATCATCTTTCAAACGGTTCTCTAAAAGGGGTCTTCGCCTCTGCATCTTGTCTTTCTGCAAAGACATCAATTTCAACACAAAACAAGAGATTAACACTGCAACTACTAAAAAGTTATCAAGTAACATTTTGTCAGTCAAAAGGATGAAGCAGAAAGCCAGTGCCAGTCTTTTAGTAAAATTTTAATTTTTACACAAGGGCTAGCGAACGAAAAAATAAACCATGCAACCAGAAATAATCTGCCAACTGTTACTGAGGTGCAATCGGCAAGATCAACTTGACACCATATGGGTTTGTTTAGATTACAGGTGATAATACAATATCTTGTATTATAATGCAAGATTTAATGCAAAAAATTGCAAGATAATGCATTATCAGGTGTATTCCAAACACACTCTTCCAAGAGCTGATGTTTTTCACCTGCATAGTTTGTTGCATAACAGGTTGGCCACCAGGTGCATCTGAATCACTGCAAGTTTAAAAGGGATTACTAAAGGTTCATGAAATCAACAATATAAACACATACAGCATAATAGCAGCAGATGGGCATACTTCATGTAATTCTGAAAATAAAGATCTTCCCGCACTTTAGTAGTCAGCTCCATTACAATGTCGAGATGTTTAAGTTTAATGTGCTTGTGGACGAACTCAGGTGCATGAAAAAGCTTTGTGCAGCCCTTGGCTCCACACCCATATTTCCAGCCATACTTTTCATCCCTAATTTTTCTCACATAGGGGTCTATACCTTCAACAGCAGCTGCATCGATCTTTTCTTTAGCAGTCATAACTTCCAACGGATCCTGACCCCTTAATCTCTCCTGCCAATAAGAATCAAGTTTCTTTTCCCACTCTGCGCCGTCGTTGTTGGCATCAGAATTCTTACGTTCAGCTCTCAGATGTCGAAGACCTTTTGGTTCGGTTGTTTCAATCATACCGTAATAATCCACACCATGAACACGCCAGAGATACGTTACAAGTGTATCAAGTAGCTCAACACCCTCAAGGCCCTTGACAGATGATAATCCCCGTATGATAACGACAGGTCCCACTGATCCACTATATGATTTTTCCCTATTCATCTTATCAGTATCAGGCCTAGCAAGGATATTGTCCACAATACCCTTTTCAGAATCAAGTTTCTTGACAACGGAAAGAGCTAGTTCTACATCAACTTGGATTCTTCTTGGCTCAGAACTGACTGGGTGCACCTTAGGAGCAGCAGCAAAATCAGCTTCCTTTGTCGATGGTCGACCATGTCTCTTCCTTTTAGAGCCACCATCAGCTTCTTCATCAGAGTGCGGGTCGTTTGTTTGCTCTGATTTGTTTGCATTTGCACTAGGGCCTCTGTTTAACACATGAAATTGGATTGTATTGATTGTGGTAAATGAATGAAAAACATTGACAACACTTAGTCAGTAAATGAAAAAAGATCGTACAAGTCAAGCTCTGCACTGTGCAAATCGAGCAGAAAATCCTTTGCAACCTTGCGAGCAAGCTCATTCCTCCTGAATAATAGGAACCATTAATAAATTTTGAAAAAAAAAAACTGAGGAGAAGAAATGATCCACTATTACACTTCATGTGATAAAAAAGCCACTCCCAGTAAAATGGTGAAGATAAATAGATAATTAAGCAATTGTAATTACATTGGACAAGTATTACACAATGTATACCTTTCAATGACTGAAACTAAATTAGTTGGATGATACTTGTTCTTCAACCTACAAGAACATTCATGCATATCAATACACAAAGGATAAATAAAAGCAGTGTACACAAGTTTGAAGATATCATACGAATAGGCAAGTACCACTCCTCATCCTTGTGGGCTTCAAAGTATGCTCTCTTTTGGGTGGTGATATACTCGGACTTATATTCTTGGTATCTATGCAATAAGTGATAATTAGCCACAGCACTGCATGAATCTCTAAAAACACTCCAAAGGAAACCAATAAACTCTACCTGCGCTCAGCTTCTGTAGGTAGCACATCATCTTCAAGCTCTTGAATAAATTGCTTATATGACATTAGCCCCTCTCTGCCATGAAACATGAGAATTGTTTTCAAATTGTGATTTGTCAACTATAAAAAGAAATCATTTCCAATTTTGAAAAGTATGGTTTATTCTTTGGTGGGAAGGGCCGAAGGGCCTTGATCTATACCTGCAATTGAGCTAACACAAAAGTCATGGATCTATTAGCATGCCTGGCCTCCTAGGATTTGTAAATTGGATTATGGATATTTTAGCTTTACTTTTGAGCGACTAACCCAACATTAGATTTAATCTCACACTTCGATTTGAAAAAAATGCATATTACATTGGGCCCTTGGATGGATTTCCTTTTCCTAATACGGGGAGTAGGTGAAACTATAATACATTTTGTAGATTCAAGTTCCCCTGCAAGTCATTGTATATCTTCAAAATCCTCCTAACTGAAAATTTAGGGAATCAACTACCATGGTGCAACAGAAACTGCCAAATGGACACCAAACCATATTTGTCACCATTGCTGTGCAAAAGTTTCGTAAAAAAGAGGAAGGTAACATGTCTAAAATGTAGTAGGTTAAAGCTTGGTGCAAAAATAAACAAACAAAATCCGATGCCATAATAACAGGAAAGTTACTACATCCCTCCTTTTAAACGATAGTTTTGCCTATTTTATCAAATTGTACGGATCTCAATATCACACCAAAAATACTTTTTCCCACAACAAATTCTACAATCATCATATCAACTAAATTAAAAAACTTGTTTAGAACAAGGAACACAAAAAGAATATTCTCATATATGCTGCCTAGCAATTTAAAAAATCACAGAAAAAGTTTGAGGAGATGCAAAAAATTCAATAAACACTTGACCAGTATCACGCATACCTCTGACTGTTGCCTGCCATTGACATATCACCATACCCACCTCGACCAGAATCCCAATCTGAAGAACAAAGTTAACCCCATAAGAATCATCGAATATTATCGAATCTGCCAGGAAGCCAAATGTAACAGCAGATATCAACACATTTGCCATCCTAGTACAATTAGAAGATACTTTATAATATCTACACATAACCACATGAATGGCATAGCTGAGTGTCAAGCCTTGGGAAGAGCACAAACACGGCATGAGACACAAATACAGAGAGAATGGATGAATGACATAGCTGAGTGTCAAGCCTTGGGAAGAACACAAACACGGCATGAGACACAAATACTGAGAATGGATGAATAACAACCAATACAACAAGCCAATAGGCTACAGAGCAACATTTATGATGGGACTGAATAAATGAACAGAGAAAGAGACGGGTATGTCATACAAGCATGATATGATAGGCGAGGAGAAAAGAGGAGTACAGAGTAGAGTAATTATTAAATGTGAAACAAATTTGCTCACAGCCTCATATTGTGCATGAGGACAAGGGAATGATTCGACTCTAACCATCCAGTCCTGTAATCAAAGGCTTTTTTAGGAAACGGTTACAAAATCTTATCTAACATGAGTAGTGATAATGGTGGATTGATGAACTTCATTAGGCTTTTCATTCAAAAAATCCTACTGCCCATATAAGTACCGACAAAAGCAAATTTATAAGTAAAACAAGAATAGCAAACGAAGATAGCAGAATTTACAAACTGATTCTGTAATTACCCGAGGGACCACCCGGGTAGCCACCAGTTGATCGACCAAAGAATCTCCCATATGGCCCCTCATCATGATAACCAGGTCTGCCACCCATTTCACGGTCATATCCACCATGATGATCATAGCCAAACCTGAAAAGAGGAGCGGACATAGCAAGAGTACATAAATGAAAAGGGCAAAGTAAAATAAGGCAAGGGAAACTGCTAAGTGTCTAACTGAAGTTGATAAAATTATTGGTAGCAACAAACAATTGTACAGAAAAAACTAGTTCATAACATGCAATTAGAACATGAGGGTCAACAAGAACCAACTAGCCCAATTGGTCTGGATTTTGCACACACTTCAATTCTGTAATGATCATCCAGTAGAAATCATTGCTAACTGTATTGTGCTTCATTTTCATATCCATGAGTAAGCGTGATGCTGTAGGGCAAGTATTATGCAAATCCTCATCTAAATAGGCCAATCAAAAATCCAAACTTTTAAAAAGAGGAACAACAGATCGAGGGAGTCAGAACTCAGAAGTCTTCGCTAGCTCACCTTCTATCGTTTCCATAGCCTCCTCTTGGACTGCCACGCCTACCACCATAACCACCGTCTTCCCTTCGCGAACGCTTAAACGGAGGAGAACGCCGAGACGGAGAATACGGCCGTCGATCACGATAAGGCGGAGGACTAGGGCTCATTCTCCGCTTGTAATCTCTATCCCTATCCCTGGGCGGAGGAGGCAACGGCGAACGGTTCCTATCGTAGTAATCTCCGCCACCACCACGGCGGTTCGGAGGTCGATCCAAGTCCCTGTCATCCCTCCGTTCCCTCGAGTCCTTATCGCGCCGTCCTCGAGGAGGAGGTGGAGGCGGTGGCGGTGAATCTGAGGGATTCTCGTCCACAGGCGCGTTTTCCTTGGTTTCTTCCGGACGATCTTCCTGGTTTTCAAGCGATTCCACGGGCAAATTCATCACTTCCGCCATTGATGAAGAAGATGGTGAATATGGAACCCTAGAATTTTACAGCAGCGCAACTTCGCAAGTGAGAGAATAGAGATAAGAGTGCAGATCTGTACGCCTCTGTGAGTTTTGCTCGGCTAAAGCTTGTAATTCCTTTTTTGTCTATTGGGCCGAGAAAAAATAATGGGCTTAAAAAGGCCCATCATTAATTACGGGGTTGAAGCCCAAACAGTTACCACCCGATTTGATTTACCAGCAAAAATGCATGAATATATATGTTGAAACCCTAACTCCATTGCAGAGGCTACACATTTGCTGCCGTCAAATCTCTCGAAGGAAAAAACTCAAAAAGCAGTTTGCCTGAACCTCGTCCGGATCGTAAAAATGGTGGCCGCCAAGAAGACGGTGAGATTTCTTTCATTTGGTTTTGTCACCATTTGGCTTTTCTGTTTGCTTTAAAAAGATCTGTTTCGTTTTACTGTCATTGATTGATTTGATTATATGGTGGATTTTGGGATTTATGTGAGCAGAAGAAGACCCATGAGAGCATTAACAACAGGCTCGCATTGGTGATGAAGAGTGGGAAATTCACATTGGGCTACAAGACTGTGCTCAAAACTCTTAGGAGCTCCAAAGGTAAACGTTTGGCCTCACGCTCTCTTATGTTGACACGAACATTTCATCATAAATTCTGTGAAAGCTGTACTTTCAATATCTAATAGTTTTCATGTATTATTCATTCACATTTTGCCCATTGAACGGCTCATTTGGACTGAATTCTAGGTGTCTATCGGATTTTGGACTGAATGTTAGTGAATTGTATGGTTCCATTAGGATGGAATTCATACTGCAAAAGATGAGAAAGTGCTTTATCTTCTAGTAATGTATATTTTCTATGGTTGCAAGCGTGTAGAATGCAGCCCGACTTTTTGTTTATACGGATGAGAATGTTTTATGGGCTGTATAGGTTTGATTAACTGATTGTTTCAAACAGATACTTTGATTCTACTGAACTAGTGACAGCTGATTATCTGTATGTTTGCGTATGCTGTTAAGCCTACCCATCTCTTGTATCCTTCCTCGAATTTCTCTTACTGACAGCAGTTCAGTGTTATTTACGTAAGTTTATCGTTTGTTAATTTCAGCCAAGTTGGTTATTATTTCCAACAATTGCCCACCCCTCAGAAAGTCAGAAATAGAGTACTATGCTATGTTAGCCAAGGTCGGAGTTCATCACTACAATGGAAGTAAGTCCCTTAGCTATATCCATTTGATAAACTTTGCCTGGTTTGTTTATCTAGTAATTGCATGTTCTTTTTAGTAGTATCAGGTCCTTTTACACTTTCTTCTACTGATACATTATTATCGAAATCCATCTAAATCTGTCCTTTTCGATGCAACATTGCACATGCTATCTTTGTTTATGCATTTGGCTGTTTTACTTTCTTGCAGATAATGTCGACTTAGGAACCGCCTGTGGTAAATACTACAGAGTCTGCTGCCTCAGCATCATCGACCCAGGTAACTTTTTATTTTTGCCTTCTTATACTCTTTTCATTCAAGCTCATTGTATTCAGCCTTTAATTATGTTTCAAAATTCAACTCTCAGGTGATTCTGATATCATCAAGAACATGCCTACTGACCACTGAGGTTGTGATGCATGAAACTCTGTCACAATGCTTTCAAAACCCCCTACATTAGAAAGTTCTTTTTGTTTTTTATCTTGATAGATTGCTTCAGAATCCCATTTTGTTTACCAGAATGCTACTTGTAGAAACCACTTGCTGTTGGAATTGAGGTTTCCTTATAATTGTCTTTGTTGATTCATCTTCAGCTTTCAATATGTTCGCATTAGAAGTGCTTGATCACAAAATCAAATTCTTCCTAGCTTTAATTTGCTGTGGAAAGCACGAACACAATAAATCATCATTTAGAAATTAAAGTAAAATAGGCCTAGTAGCCAAGTCATTTCGATCTGAAAGGACATTAAGGGGCGAGGGAATAAACTGGGCAAATTCGAGAGGTTGCCACTCCCATAGCATCCTCTCTTGTAAGATCTGTACTCTACCCTTCTGCCATTAGAGGCCAAGCCATCCACAACTGATTGGCCTACCTAAAAGTGGGACGGGTTGGACAATCTAATCCCTACTTGTAAATTTGTGGCATAGGTGGATCAGGCTAGTGCATGGGTGTACCCGAAGAACCCGGAACCCCTATTGTGATCATGTTAACAGCCAGTTGCGAATCCATTTCCAATCAAACCTGGTGATGCCCCTTCTCTCCCAAGTCCCAAGCTAGTTGCAAGCCTTTGACTGGCCCCAAAGTTTGGCCTCAATCACCGAGCACACCCTGATATTCTTTGTGAATCCCGCTGCCCATCGCCCAACAACATCTCTTACAAGTTACAACTCCCCTGCTGCAGATGCGCAGAGCACAATTATCAATAAGACCAAAATTTGGTCATCAAGAGAGAGAAGACATAAAAAAATAATAAATGAAGAGAAAAGGGGGAAGAAAAATTGGTGACCAAAAAGAAAAGTTGGTCTTTCACCTAGCATTTGACAAGTCTATTGAAACATTATTTTATTATTTGAATAATTCTACTTTAAAGAACAATAAAATAGAGAAATAATATAATATTACCAAGGTAGAGAATTTAGATTAACCACTGCATATACTCTTAGTGTATGCTAGTATGTATGTCATTCTAAAGTGAATGTTAAGCTGTACCAATAGGTGAAAGTTCTTCAAATATAAAATTTGGAAATTTCAGTTGTCTTTGCCTTTTTCAGTGTCCTATAAGATAAACCTACTCCTGAAGGTGCCCTTTACTTTGCACAGATCACATGGTCTATTTCTATCACATTTCCGTTAATAGAAACAGGAATTCTAACTCATTTGTTTGATTGTTTGGGCAAAAATGCCAAATTGGTATTAAAAAATAGTTTCTCTATTGTATTCCTTAAGGGCACATAAGAAGTATACCCAAAAACAGAAACTAAAACCCTAAAACGGAAATAGTAAACCCGTCACAAAAAAGATTAGAAAACCAAAAATTTAAGATTTACAAAATCTTTCTATTATTAGCCTCTTTTAGTGTACTCTAAGGGCACATGGTAGAAAAATCCATTACAAAAATACCACTTTTGGACACTTCGGTATTTAGAAAACATGTTGGACAAATGAGTATTTAAAAGCAAAAATTTGGATGTTTGAGTATTATAAAAGCAAGAATTTGTCATTTTAGTACAATTCTATGAAAAATAATCAAATTTACATACAATTAACACGTGTGTATTAATTAAAAAATGTTATTATAGGTTAAAACTAGTTTTTCATTTATAATTAATAAAAATATACTCAAATTTTATTTGAAAAAATCAAAAATCAAAATTGTAAATGCTTAACATTTGATTATTCCATCATAAATCATAATATATATGTTGTTTATAATAGAAATAAAATCTTTGATGTTGTTCATTTGCAAAGGCATATATGAGGTCCATGAGGATTACCAATTCATCAGATTGCGCTATTACGCAAACAATTAAAACCACATTTCATTAAATAATTTTATTTATTATTTTTATTCACAAAAATAATTAAATAGATTTTCATTTAATATAAATTTAATTTTAAATAAGAATATGTGGCTAAATGTTTGTCCTAAAACATTATTTTTGCGGTTATTAAGGAACATATAAATAAATATTGAGAGAAGAAAGAGTTTGACGATGTGAGTAAAAGTTGACATTAAATGGGGTAGTTTTGTAAATTTATGTGTCATAAAGTTTAAAAGAGATAAAGTAGAATGAAAAGTTGGATAATGAGAGATAAAAAGTAAGATTGAACTGGGTAATATTATAAGAATTATTGATATAAAAGAATAAGGTAGCGGCATTTTGAGATTACAAAAATGGAAATGGGACAAACCTAAATGATAGAGGGAGTAAAAAAAGTCATAAATTTCATAATAACCCCAATGGAATGACATTCTTTGTAACATTCAAGTTAGTGTTGTAAGGTGAGTTTTCCACATGATAACAATTCCTATGTATTGTCAAAAAAAAATTACAACGAGAATATTTTTGTTGTTACATTTAACTAGAAAAAACTACAGCGATATTTGACTACAAAATACCATAAATAATATAGATTAGTGAAGTTTCATCCTATAAACCAATTAATAATAGGAAAAGTAATCTATGAATCTATATAGTAATTGGTAATGTCTAGTCTTAAACTTAAAAGGCAAGATTATTATATTCTCAACAAGGTTGGTCAAATCTTGAGATTCATCGCAAACCCATGACACAATTTGTGTCGCGACATTCTTACAAGGTCATTTTAGAACCACTCTTAAGTGTTCAATACCCTCTAGAAAGGTACATGTTTCAGGATTTGATGAACTTTCGGTCTACAAAATAAAAAAAGTGTAACTTCAGTAACACATACAAATGCATATTGCATTCCCCATGAAAATAAAATTCACGATGCACAGACAACATGTGTATTATAATATTCAGATAACATAAAGATGCTTGAAAATATATTGTATATAACATTAAAAAAACCAGCAAAAACAGATATTAAAAACTACTCCGTATAAGCTATCTTCATTGTGGTACCGAGTGTATCAGTTTAGAGACTAACTAGTGTTACGTCCCGTACCTTCTAGGCCCAATTTTGATTTAACTAAAAACATGCTTTAAAGTTATTAAAAAAGTATAGTTTGATATACAATTTTGTATTAGTTTATTTTATTTTCTTCTTATGGAATTTATTTTAATGATACATTAGTTTTGTGATATTATATCCTCTTAACGGAACAAAGATTTGTAGGATTATAATTTTTATATAAAAATTGAATACTTGTTTTTATCAATAAGTTTCATTATTATACAATTAGTATTTATATTTTATAGCTATTGTGGAAAAAAATTCAAATCTAAATCATATGTATATATATAATTTTTATATATGTACAATCTACAATAAAATTTTAACCAATAAAACATAAGTTAAATTAAATGTCAACCAATCAAATTGATTTAATAAAATGGTTATGTGGTTTATTATATCTTTAATTTACTACTATTAATTTAATTATATATATATTTAGAGTTGACATATGTTGTTCTATATAATTTTTTAAATATCTAATTCAGTTCGGAGTATATAGCAAGATTAATTAATTACATATTTAAGAAAACCTTATAGATATAATCTCGATGATATACATTCTTTTATATGTTACATATATGTGGGGTCTACAATCAAATTTTAACCAAATAAATTATTTTAAGATGAGTGATGTGGTCCAATGTGAAGTTGACACTCATCATGCTAAATAATATTTTTAACCTCCGCTTTAGTATACAGTTATGTTGTGTACGCTTCGTAGTAGTTGTGCTTCATATAACCAATTCTCAACTTGCCTCTTTGAATGGTGCGCTTGCGATTAGTTAGTCCAAATGCATACTGCTTTTCAATTGATACACACCAAAAAATTGTGCATCCAAGGCTAAACATATCAACAGAAAAAGTGTGTTTCTGCCACTTGCTAATGCCGGGGCAGAGTAGAGTGTAGTATCAATTGTAGTGTTTAAGAACATTGAATCGTTCCCTAGCTTCTTAGCAAAACCAAAATCGCATAAACTAGCGCGGATCAACATTATTTTCCATACCCGTAAGGATGTTATTTGGCCGGATATCACGAGGTACAATTTGGTTATTGTGGAGATGGGCAAACTCTTCACAATGTCCCTACAAAATGCAATGAGGGACATTAATAAACAAACAGAAAAGAAGTTATTAAACAACTTATTTTAGGAAGTTCTAAAAACCAGTAATCTCTCTTTAACACATTCATACAAACAAACTAGGAGAATAAGCCCGTGCTATCGCACGGGACATGAGTTTTATATGTTATAATTAAGACATGCTTGAATAACGATATATTAATCCATTCGGTGATTGTTGATGTAATAAGTAGTATAATAGTGACTAAAAGGTCTAAAGTATGAACAACAATTAGAAATAGCCAATAATTTTTTCCCGTATTAAACTCAAAAGACATTGAGTCTCTTATATATAATGAAATATCTCAATTTTTATAAGTTACACCTCATCCAATCGATCTCATTCTCTCGCCCACAGTTTGGCTCAATCTTATCTCATGCCCCTCAATTTTGATGCCATTGTAACACCATCACAGATATAAAAATATGGTTCATCCGATCAGTGTATCCTTCCCATCAACAAGTGCATTCCTGCATAAGTATAGACCCGCCTTAGTCTCAAAAGAGGGTCCCTTTGAGTATGACTCTCATAATCTAATTTTAAGTTTTTATTTATAATAAATCAGCTGTACACAACTTTATCTATATATTTATCAAAATATTTGATTTAAAAAAAAAGTTATTTACTTGTTTTTTATTTAAAGGATGGAATAACTATATAACACTTTTTACATTTATAAATCACTTATTATTATAGATAAAAACTTTCACATTAATTTTTTTTATTTATGCCCGTCTTAAGAACGGACTTAAAATAAAGTATCTAAATATTTATTAAGGGTAAATATAGATAATTAACAATTAAATTTCAAACATGTATAGTTGATATATAAAAGGCGCCAATTATATAAATAAACATTTGAAAACATCAACAAGTGCGTGTTATATTTTTGCAAATAAACACTTCAAAGAAGTGATCTAGAATCATATCTAAATTCTTGCCAAAAGGGAGCCAGTGCCCTTGACATAGTGATAATAATTTTTTGTGAAGTAGCAAGAACGTATTGAATCAGTATACACGATATCTTGGTCTTTTAAGGAACTTGACAGCAAATAAGAGATCGATGATCAACAAAAAAAATTCAAATATAAACACAATCAGCAGTCATAATAAGAGGTTACCCATTGAACTTCCCCACCTCTCGATCGGGTGTAGTGGAACAGAATACTTATCCAAGGAAAAACCATTAGATCTTGACAACATTGGTCCACAGGTTTAGATACATTTGCTGATGCATTAGGACTCTCTGAGTGTTCATTACACTTTTTCTAAATACAAGCTCCCTTTATATTATATTTTTGTGTGAAATCAAACAGAGAGGAAACACAAGAAACATTTTGCAGCCTCAACATACAAAAGAGTAAAGAGTTGCGATTTTCAGCAGCCATTAGACCAGGACAGAAATTCAAAATACAGTATATGACATCGTATACATACACTTAATAGTTTATACACTCAAGAAGTAGATAGACTGAAAAAAAGGTAGGACCAGGCAGAAGTAGCGTGGTCTGGAGTAAGGTCACCGCATCCAACCAACCAACTAAAAGTTACCAAACATTCCAACGATCTGCTTCAGCATCACCAAGTGCACACTTTTGAGGGCCTTTTTCAAAACTTGCTCATAATATTCTAAAGACATGAAAGAGAGACAACGGAAGTGCATATCAGTACTTACAAATTACGATAGATGTGGTCTTTTAAGCTTCCATTTTCCAAGTATTCAGACATTAGAAACCTGCCACAAAAAGAAATGATATAGAGGATGAGTTTATATGCAGCTCGATTCAATCAAATGGAATACCAAAAAAAAAAGGAATTGAAAGCAATCGGGGAAGAAATAAACGGTGCAATCGAGAGCGAAATCTTACAGTTTTTTTGGCGGTCACCATGGTTGTGATAGGGAGGAGATTCAAGAGAAAAACCGATCTTATAATCCAAGGGCATCTGATACATAGGCAACCTCTGTAACACGTATTAATGCCTTGTGTAACTGACGTTTGAATTTGCATTCAAAGCAAGCAATGAAAGACGCATGAACGTGGTCAACAACTAAAGAACAGATCCATCCTGTTACAGAGGGATTCAACCACCACCGGGTACTATTCTCAGAGTCATTAAATGACTTCAACCGTTACTTCACCACAAGATTGCCAAAATCGTCCATGATTTATGCCGCTCTTAACCGTTGCCAATTAGTGAAAAGGCCATTCAATCACCCATTAAGCCTTAATAATGTAAAAAAAAATTATATATAAACTATGTGAATTAGATAGAGGCATGAGAGTGCTCAAAAAAAGATAGAGGCATGAGAGATAATATTTTTTAGGTACGAGAGACGTTTTCTTACAACTACTAATTTTATGCTCTATAGCTTAAAATAAATAAACTTGTGACAATACTTGTTATTATATCAAAACCGCAAAAATGGAGTTTAATACATCTCTTAAGATTTGAAGCTTAAACCTCACCATTACTCTAAATCACTTTAACCATTATTCTATGAGATTAATCTTGATTTTCATTGAAAATTTAAAACAATATAAGATTTTATGCATAATATAAAAATGGATGGCAATGGGGTTCGAACCAGAGATCTATTTAACAAATGAAATGGTCTTAACCGCTATGTTATGGTAATGTTGTTGACAAATTATATACCTACTACAATATGAGTATAAGATTTGTCCTGTGCATTAAATGCGTTTCGTACACAACTTTTTAATGTATTATATAGACATAAAAAATAAGTATTACCTTGCTATTTCTATCAGCTCCATAGGAGGATACTCTTCAACTTTAAGATGTACCCATTTTTTGAACATTTTATAGTCTTGATGATGGGAATGCTCTGAAATTAGTCGGTATAGGTTTCCAAGCCCTAATCCAAGAATTATGTAAATTATCTCCTTATCTTTTGTGTCCTAATAATACCGAACAATATTCGGATGATCATCCAACTTTCTTAGGAGCTCCACCTCATTTTCATCCTGACGAGATTCTGAAATCAACATGCATTTTATGGCTGCAGAACGCCCATGATAAGTTCCTGAACATATGAACATTCCTCATCTTCCATTCGCCAATATGTGTGATTTATCATACGAGAATTTTGGGGTTGATGGTTCCTAATCTGGTTCAGGTTGCAGGACGCCCCAGATATGTTTCTGAGTGTATGGATGTCCCCAATCTTCCATTCGCCAATGTGACAGATTTATCATACCAGAAGGGTGGGACTGATGGTTCGCAATTTGATTTCTTTGTTTCCAATGCCTCCAATAGGTCTACCTCATCCCCTGATTCAGTTTCTACATTCGATGGTTCTTCAATAAGATTTTGTTCCGGTACCCCCTTCCACTTTCGGTACACAGTGTAGCCTCCAATAGTCGCAAGGCCCACAATCAGCAATACTATACCCAGTGCATTCCATTTACTGTCCTTGCTGGGCTCTATTTGAAGACCGGATAGAATGTTCAACACCGTTGTATTCCGCATGTCCCCAATATACCAGTTGGAAATAACATTGTTTCTCACTATACTTAGAAAGACTGTAGATTCGTTTCTGACACTCTCGGGCAGTGTTGCATGGTACTCTTGGATGCAGTCTCTAATGGCGCCTACCTCCAACTTGCAAACAAACGATTTTCTCTTGAAACTTTGGAGGCTAACTACAAGGTGAGTGAAATCGTTAAGCCTAACAGTAGGGGTCAACTCATTGAGGGGTTAAAGGTGGCTGAGCATCTACAAGCGGTTATAGCAATTACACGAGGATGAGGATTGAGAGCGTTTTTCGCTCGTGGATGAAGTTGTTAGGGTAGTTATATTCTCCTCCTATTTTCTTCTTGCGTCGCCATGTAGCTCGTTAAGGATATTTGTTGTGGGGTTGATTCGCCAACACTTTTTGTTATTTGAATTGATGGGACCACTATAGTGCTGCCTTATTCTTTTGCCATGTATGCGTTTTTACACATTTTTATAAATAATAAATATAATTATTGAATATACAATACTTCATCTTTAGTATACTTGTTTTTCTCCACCTTCGGTCAAATAAACGAATGCTCTTTATTTTGGTTTATGACATAACGTGATGCCAAACCTTGTAATGTAAAGATCTACGACAGAGAAGTGATTGCATATTTGAATCAGTAAACCTTTTTATATCTATTGTCATTATTATACATGACATTTTTTTTTTGAGCTCAATTAGACATGACATTTATTTCACTATTAATTTTGATTTTTTAATGATAATTTTTATATTTAAATTAAGTAAAATATTCTGATGGTTTAATTTAAATCATGTAGCACTTTCATCTAACAGGTTTTAGTTTTCAAAAATATACTAAAAAGTAAGTATGTAATCATAAATCATGATTTTAAAAAACTCAAACATCTGAAAAATAGAAAATAGAAAATAGAAAATTTAAATGATACCCGTTCCAAATGACGGGTACCATTTAAGCAAAGCGCGTAATTTTGCCGTTGATATTTGGAAAGTAAGTAGTATTTCTTATTTCTTATTACCAATCTGATATTTGGAAATAACTTTGTAATTAGAATCTGATTTTTTTTATCGTAACAATTAAGCAAAGCGAAACAACCTGTTTCAAAGCCCTAAACCGAATTTATTTATTTATGCAGCGAATTTGAGCTGTTAACCCTACTCTGTATCCTCGCTCGTAATTTTGCCGTTGAGTGGTGGGCTCCACTTCCTTTATAAATTATAATATTCCCACTACGCAATTAGCAGGAGACAGGAGTCGGAGGCGGAGAAGGAGAAGAACACATGAATTAAGAAAAAGTCTTTTTCCCAGTCTCGTCTCATCTCATCTCCGTTTCTCACTTCTCCACTCTCCTCCATTCTCAGATCTCTTTCCTCTCGCTCATCTTCTTCTCTCAGTTTCTATCCAGATCCGCCACCCGATCCTAAATCTTCGCACAATCGACCTTCGTTGGTGGTCGATAGGCCCGATCTAGTCCACAATGGCGGCGGCCAACGCCCCTATCGTGATGAAGGAAGCCCTAACGGTCAGTTTCTCTCTCTTTGCCGCTTTTGGACTGTGGTCGCATTTTTTATTTGGTCTCTTTGCGGATTCGGAAGCTTTTGATTGATCGTATTTGCTTGTTTTTGTCGAATTCTCTGCAATATTCTGAGTATCGACTATGATGTGTGGAGATTTCACTTCAATTCTGTGTCGTTTGCTGGAAATAAATTGTATCCGAGCTCCGATTTTGTCTGGTGATGGATCTGTTTATTCAGATCTCTGCTTGCCTTGTGCTTTAAATTTCGAGATTCAACACAGACAGACTTCTTGCAATCTGAATCTACTCGTTTTGTTATAGATTTGCTTAGCTCATAATGTCGTCAGTCTCTTTGCTAAGTATAGGAACGTCTTTAAATTGTGCACTTATATTGAATTACTATCAGATATTCAGATGCAAACCTTCCTTTATCAGTTTCGTGTAGCTTTTGATATGTTTATTCTGTAAATTGAAAATTCGGTGTGACTGCAGCTTCCAAGCATTGGAATCAATCCGCAATTCATCACATTCACACATGTGACTATGGAATCGGACAAGTATATATGTGTACGGGAGACTGCTCCACAGAATAGTGTTGTCATTGTGGACATGACCATGCCCATGCAGCCCTTGAGGAGGCCGATTACTGCAGACTCCGCTTTGATGAACCCTAATTCGAGAATTCTTGCTCTTAAGGGTCAGATCAAATCTCATGCTATCTCTGCGCTTTTAACTTTTGCAAATCTACTCTTCATAACATTGCATCTGCTTTGTTTCTTGGATTCTATTTGTCTTCATCGTACTAAGTAGTAATTAATACCGGGGATCCTTCTAGAGCAGCAATAGTGTGAGAATTTGATCAGCATTCACACTTTTAATAACGTGTTTGACAATAAACTGTATGTGCAAGTTATGGATAAAGTTTATCTGAACTTGCTAAATTGTCTTGATTGTCTTTATAGCTAATGTAATTTAGTACCAGAACATAACCTGCCAGTGAGATCTAATTGTTATCATACCAAGAGCAAGCAATGATTTTCGTTTTTTTAGAAGAAAAATATATATACTTTGTTTGTCCTTGACTAGTAACTGATTGTGGGAGTACACTGTTGTTAGTTTGCTACAATGTAATTTTATATGATAGCAGAAAATGTTATTTTATGGTGTAATGCATTACTCAGTGAGCATATATTCATTAACTTACTGAACATTCACCCGGAAGTAAACTGAAGTCTTATCCTTGTTGCTGTGAAGCTCAACTTGCTGGAACTACACAGGATCATCTACAAATATTCAACATTGAGGCTAAAGCAAAGCTGAAGTCATACCAAATGCCTGAGCCGGTAACCTGTTTATTCTTTTTATCTTGTCAAAACTTTCTTACTTGTCTTAAAATTTGAATTTTCCAGAGACATCATTATTTCATTTATTTTTTGTTGTTCATGTCTAGGTTGTCTTCTGGAAATGGATCACTGTTAAGTTGCTAGGCCTGGTCACACAGACATCTGTATATCATTGGTCAATCGAAGGTTAGGAAGTAACTGGTGTTTGCCATTTCATAAGTTAATACGTTCTTTATATTTGCTGGGGAAATAATGACTTTGGATTGCTCAATGCCTTTGTTTTGAATTTGTCGGCATTAGGTGAATCGGAGCCTGTGAAGATGTTTGAAAGAACAGCTAATCTTGCAAACAACCAGATAATTAACTATCGATGTGATCCATCAGAGAAGTGGTTGGTTTTAATTGGAATTGCTCCTGGTTCGGCAGAGGTATCTAGCTTAATTGGTTCCTTATGTCTGTTACTTGGTTTGATGAGCAATTGTTAGCTGAAAGTATCTTGCAACATATATAATCACTTGGTCATTTGCACATAATCTGTATACTTGTGTGTATTTACTACCCCAAGTTATGTGTATGTATATTAGTAATGAGAAAGCTTCAGTAGCAATTTAAACGATCTCAGAAACCTTAGTAACCAGGGCCGATGACCATTTATTATGCTAATTTTCTTTAGATAGATGACAATCTCCATGGTTAGAAGCTGTTGCATTTTGCTATTCTGCCTTATTCTATAGTTGATATGCATTCTTTGCAACCATAGTTGATTGGTGACTTGACTAAAAAAACATTTTATCTTATAATCATAATGGGATTGCTTAATCTAGCTTGTGAAGCTGTTTTCCATCTCCGGTAAAGCTTGAATTTTGGTTGATTGAGAATCTTGAAAAGAGTGGGCTAAAATACTCTGACTTGTCTTGGAGGCTCATCTGAGTATTTTTTTTAACTACAGAGGCCGCAATTGGTGAAGGGAAGTATGCAGCTTTTCTCTGTGGAGCAGCAGAGGAGCCAAGCTCTTGAAGCTCATGCAGCATCATTTGCACAGTTCAAAGTCTGGATTCAATCTGAGCTCTAAATTTTGCATTTTTATTTGTCCCTTTCATGAGATTGTTGTCATTCATGGGAGGTTATATGGTTTATTTCATTTGTTGGATAGTTTACTTATTATATGTGCCATGTTACAGGTTCCAGGAAACGAAAACTCTTCTACTCTTATATGCTTTGCCACAAAGTCATCTAATGCTGGACAAATTACATCGAAGTTGCATGTGATAGAACTAGGTGCTCAGCCAGGTTTGTATTAATCTGCTTTGTTTTAGTTTGTTTCCCTCTTCTTCTTTTTTTTCAGTAGCAATGCAACTGTGTTAAAATAGACATCAGGTGACTGAAGGACAGTGCAAAAATATTTGCAATTGAACAATTATCTCAACATCTTGAATGGATGTTAGATTTATCACGACTATTTGAACTTTCGTAAATTTAGTTCCCATTGTTCGTGTTCAGGAAGTGAGTGTTGTGGTTGTTACTCTCTTCATAATATAATTCTTCAGCACTTGTTGCTTCTGTAGATTTTTTTTGGCTTATTTTTCCTATTACTGCAATTATATTTACTTGGTAAATTTTCATATCAGGGAAACCAGGTTTTTCTAAGAAACAAGCAGATCTGTTCTTCCCTCCAGATTTTGCTGATGACTTTCCGGTGTCAATGCAGGTAGTTAGTTATTATCAGCATTGTTTTGTAGTTTATTACTTCTAACCAAACTGATATACATTCTTTCCAGGCAGTGCTGATTAATGTTTTTTTGTATACAGATATCAAACAAATATGGTTTGATATACGTGATCACAAAGCTGGGGCTTCTCTTTGTATATGATCTAGAGACAGCAACTGCAGTTTACAGAAACCGAATTAGTCCAGATCCTATATTTTTGACAGCAGAAGCTTCATCAGTAGGTGGTTTTTATGCCGTTAACAGACGAGGTCAGGTGTTACTTGCCACTGTCAATGAAGCAACAATTATCCCTTTTGTCAGTGGCCAGGTAGGTTTCTATTATTTTCTGCTCACCTCTTTTTTAGGATCATATAGTTTCAGTTCTTAACTGTGATTGTTTGCAGTTAAACAATCTTGAACTGGCTGTCAATCTAGCAAAGCGAGGAAACCTTCCTGGTGCAGAAAATCTGGTGAGAATATTATCATATAGAGTGTGTTTGTTCTGGTTAAAGTTCTTAGTGGTTTGTACATATGTGAAAGCAGCGTGCAATGGTGTACCCTGCTGCTATAATTTCATTTGGTAACAATGAACTCATTTCACGTCTTAATTTGTAGTATGAAAAATGAGTTTTGTGCATGAATCTGTTGACATTTTGGTCTGTTTTACACCAATTGTTTTTTTCCCATTAAAAGGCATCAATTTATGCGTCATAAATCTTAACAGTATACTTGTAAACTGATTCTATTTTGCCGTCTAAAGAAAGCTTCACGAAGGAAATTTGTACAGTAGAAGGTGTCCTTTCGAATAGGTAATGATTATATTAGAGGATTGGTTGAAGTTTCTATAACTCTGTGTCTTATTTTTTCGGTCAAGATAATTCTGTTTTATTATGTCTGCCAAACATGAGCAGACGAACAAGTGAAGGAATTGCTTTCATTCATGATTATTTATCTACCAATGTAACAGTTTACTTATGCACGGTTCAACTTAATGAACTTACTCGATTTATTTTCCTGCGTTGGCGGTCTATTCTTTTGTGTTCTTATCAGGTTGTCCAGCGTTTTCAAGAATTATTTGCTCAGACAAAGTATAAGGAGGCTGCAGAGCTTGCTGCAGAATCTCCTCAGGGTATTCTTCGAACCCCTGATACGGTTGCCAAGTTTCAGGTACACCTGCTCTTTCATATTGATTATCTGTTACGAATATACATTTTTGTAGTAGTCCTGAGCTTGTGACCCCATGCTTCCTTCCTCAATGAGTAAAATATTGATTTATCTGCTCCTGTTTGACTATTTCTAATATCTCACATAATATTCTAAATGGTGCAGAGTGTTCCTGTTCAATCTGGGCAAACACCACCATTACTGCAGTACTTTGGGACACTGCTGACTCGAGGAAAATTGAATGCTTTTGAGTCCCTGGAATTGTCTCGTTTAGTTGTGAATCAAAACAAAAAGAATCTTTTGGAAAATTGGTTGGCAGAGGACAAGCTAGAATGTAGTGAGGAGCTTGGTGATCTTGTGAAGGTTAATATATTGGAATATTAGTCCTTTTTCATAAACCATTCTCACTACTTCTAATATTTCTTTGGATTTATGATTTGCATTTTCTGATCCCATTGTTAACTCTGAATATTCTGCAGACTGTGGATACTGATCTTGCATTGAAAATATATATTAAAGCCAGGGCAACTCCCAAGGTTGTGGCTGCATTTGCTGAGAGGAGGGAGTTTGATAAAATATTGATCTACTCAAAGCAGGTGTTTAATTATTCTTATTCTAACGAACATATCCTTCTTTTTCTTTGATGTGGAATGGATATGCTAACGGTGTATGAGGATTTATTTGCATGTCTCAATTGAATTTAATATTGCTGTAGGTTGGATACACACCCGATTACCTATTCCTTCTGCAAACGATTCTGCGGGCAGATCCACAGGTATAGTCTCTGAAACTTCAATGGGGAGTTGAGAAGAGTATTCCTTGTCTGATAATATTTGCGATTTAATTTGTTACATAGGGAGCTGTTAACTTTGCTTTGATGATGTCACAAATGGAGGGGGGTTGTCCAGTTGATTACAATACAATCACAGATCTTTTCTTACAGGTGCAACACTGGCTCCTTCACTGTTGTTTCTTTTCTTATCATTTGTGTTGTAGCTTATGTACTCTATGTTGATGGAAACATTCTGCTAATCACGGCAATGATTCTACGTATCATATGGGCATGGTAAACAGTCTGACATGAACTCCTGCTCTATTGTTGTTTAGAGAAATCTGATCCGTGAGGCAACAGCCTTCTTGCTGGATGTGCTGAAGCCTAATCTTCCAGAACATGGTTTCCTTCAAACAAAGGTCTATACTAACAGATTCCTTTCCAAATTATTGACCTCAGGCTTGTGGTTTTGTCCCCTGATAATATAAATGTACTTCTTTTTTTCATCAGGTTTTGGAAATCAATCTAGTGACGTTTCCGAATGTAGCAGATGCGATATTAGCTAATGGCATGTTCAGTCACTATGATCGTCCTCGTATAGCCCAACTGTGTGAAAAGGGTGGCCTGTATCTACAGGCTCTCCGGGTAAATAAATTTAGTGTGTAAAATGAAGTTGTTCTTGTTGGGATCGGTGATGGGGTGGAACTAATTTCTTCTACGATGTATTGCAGCATTATACCGAGTTGCCTGATGTTAAGCGTGTGATAGTCAACACACATGCAATAGAACCACAGGTTTGCTGCACTGGGGTTGGCTTTGCTCTGATTTTCATCCTTATATCCGAATATTTCCTTTAAAATTCATGGTTTCTTGCAGGCCCTTGTTGAGTTCTTTGGAACCCTGTCTAAAGAGTGGGCCCTCGAGTGCATGAAAGATCTTCTACTGGTTAACCTCAGAGGAAATCTTCAGATTATTGTTCAGGTATCTGCTCTTTCTTTTAAGCTGGTGCCGATTTATTTTGTCCTTCCTCTGACTTAATTGTTCTGCAGGTTGCCAAAGAATACTGTGAGCAGCTTGGCACAGATGCCTGCATAAAGCTATTTGAGCAGTTTAAGTCTTATGAAGGATTATATTTCTTTTTGGGCTCATTCTTGAGTTCCAGGTGACATTTTCGTTAAATGTGGTTCCCGGCTGTATAGCTGCTACCTTTTGTAGCTTTTGAGCTGTTTGGACTGCTGATTGCTCTGCTTTCTGTAACAGTGAGGATCCTGAATTGCACTTCAAGTACATTGAGGCAGCTGCCAAGACTGGACAAATCAAGGAGGTGGAACGTGTCACTAGGGAGTCAAACTTCTATGATGCTGAAAAGACAAAGAACTTCTTAATGGAAGCCAAACTCCCAGATGCACGTCCCCTAATTAATGTTTGTGATCGGTTTGGTTTTGTGCCTGATCTGACCCATTATCTGTACAAAAACAACATGCTGCGGTATATTGAAGGTTATGTACAAAAGGTGGGTATCAATAATCTCTACCTGCTTTGTTTACTGTTTTTGTTTCTGTTAGTCCTGAATTTGCTAAAGATCATGTTCACTCTTTTAAACCATTGAAGGTCAACCCTAGCAATGCTCCCCTAGTTGTTGGTCAGCTTTTGGATGATGAATGCCCTGAAGATTTTATTAAAGGTCTTATCCTCTCAGTTCGATCCCTTCTCCCGGTAGAACCTCTAGTGGAGGAATGTGAAAAGAGGTTCGGTTCTAACTCTGACCATTTCTTTTTATCATTTTTATATGTCTTTTGCTAACCCTTCAATTCTGCTTCTAGAAACCGTCTTCGTTTGCTAACCCAATTCTTGGAGCATCTGGTGAGTGAGGGAAGTACAGATGTGCACGTTCACAATGCTCTGGGAAAAATTATTATAGATAGTGGAAACAATGCTGAGCATTTCTTGACCACCAACCCATACTATGATTCCCGTGTTGTCGGCAAATACTGTGAGAAAAGGGATCCCACTCTTGCAGTCGTTGCTTACCGTAGGGGACAATGTGATGATGAGCTTATTAATGTCACGAGTAAGAACTCCTTGTTCAAACTACAAGCCAGGTATGTATCTGACTTCTTTACATATGATTGAATTCTGCTCTATATGTTAGTTATTTTCTTTTGAAGTTTTGAAATGGAGTTAGTTTCCTCAAGTTCATATTGTTTGTATCAGGTATGTTGTCGAGAGAATGGATGGTGATTTGTGGGAGAAAGTTCTCACTCCTGAAAATGAGTATAGGAGGCAGTTAATAGATCAAGTTGTCTCTACTGCTTTGCCTGAGAGTAAGAGTCCTGAGCAGGTTTCTGCAGCTGTTAAAGCATTTATGACTGCTGATCTTCCACATGAACTTATTGAGCTTTTGGAGAAAATCGTGCTTCAAAATTCTGCCTTTAGTGGGAATTTTAATTTGCAAAACCTGCTTATCCTTACTGCAATAAAGGCTGATCCTTCAAGAGTCATGGATTACATTAATAGACTGGATAACTTTGATGGACCTGCTGTTGGTGAGGTAGCTGTGCAGTCAGAATTATTTGAAGAGGCCTTTGCCATATTTAAGAAGTTCAACTTAAATGTCCAGGCTGTCAATGTGCTCTTAGAAAACATCCGAGACATTAACCGTGCTGTAGAGTTTGCATTCCGGGTAGAAGAGGATGCTGTTTGGAGCCAAGTGGCAATGGCCCAGCTCAGAGAAGGGCTAGTAAGTGATGCAATTGAGTCATTCATCCGTGCAGATGATGCCACTCAGTTCTTGGAAGTCATCCGTGCTGCAGAGGATGCAGATGTGTACCAAGACTTGGTGAGGTATCTTTTGATGGTTAGACAGAAGGTGAAAGAACCCAAAGTTGACAGTGAACTTATCTATGCATATGCAAAGATCGATAGACTTGGTGACATTGAAGAATTCATCCTCATGCCTAATGTTGCTAACCTCCAAAATGTTGGGGATAAGTTATTTGATGAGGCCTTATATGAGGCTGCAAAAATCATCTTTGCTTTCATATCCAACTGGGCTAAGCTGGCCTGCACCCTTGTTAAGCTGAAGCAATTTCAAGGTGCTGTTGATGCAGCTAAAAAAGCTAACAGCTCTAAAACCTGGAAAGAAGTTTGTTTTGCTTGTGTTGATGCTGAGGAATTCCGCTTGGCTCAAATTTGTGGTCTCAATGTTATTATTCAGGTGGTTATCTTGGTCCTTTTTTATGCTTCTTATTCTGTTTTGGAATATTTTTTGAAGGTTTATCCCCACCCTTGACTGTTTGTTCTTTTTTTTTAATTAACAGGTTGATGATTTGGAGGAGGTTAGTGCGTACTATCAGAACAGAGGGTGCTTTAATGAGCTTATCTCTCTCATGGAAAGTGGTCTTGGACTAGAGCGTGCACATATGGGTATTTTCACCGAGTTGGGAGTTCTGTATGCAAGATACCGTCCTGAAAAGCTTATGGAACATATTAAATTATTTGCGACCCGCCTCAACATCCCTAAGCTGATAAGGGCTTGTGATGAACAACAGCACTGGAAAGAGCTTACCTATTTGTACATCCAGTACGATGAGTTTGATAATGCTGCAACTACTGTGATGAATCATTCTCCTGAGGCATGGGACCATATGCAATTCAAGGACATTATTGTCAAAGCCGCAAATGTTGAGCTTTATTACAAGTCTGTACACTTTTACCTGCAAGAACATCCCGATCTCATCAATGACGTTCTTAACGTTCTTGCCCTTCGCGTTGACCATACTCGTGTGGTTGACATAATGAGAAAGGTTTCATTTGTCCCGTATCTTCTCCTGTTATATGCTCCATAAAATTCCTTGTGCTGTTCTAATTTGTTATTTTGTGCTCATGATATAGGCTGGTCACCTGCATCTTGTGAAGCCATACATGGTGGCTGTACAAAGTAATAACGTGGCGGCTGTCAACGAAGCTTTGAATGAAATTTATCTTGAAGAGGAGGACTATGATAGACTACGTGAATCAATTGATATGCATGATAACTTTGATCAGATTGGCCTTGCACAGAAGGTAATCAAGCTTGCTGATTAGCTTATGTTTTTGTTAGTCCAGTAATTTGAATATCATTTGACTTTCTTCTTGTTTTGAAACTTGATGAACAGGTTGAGAAACATGAACTGCTTGAAATGAGGCGTATTGCTGCTTACATCTACAAGAAGGCTGGCAGATGGAAGCAATCTATTGCCTTGTCAAAGAAGGACAATCTGTACAAAGATGCTATGGAGACAGCATCGCAGTCTGGTGACCGTGAACTTGCAGAAGAGCTGCTTGTTTACTTTATTGATCAGGTTCGTTTCATATAATCCTTTTTTTGTATTAGGGAATTACTATTTTGACAATCTTTGTACATACATTCTGTTCATATATTGTTTACGTAGTAGCTGAAAGACTTGCTTGCAAATTATCTTCTGTTCATGTTAGTAAACATTGAGTCATTTGACATTGTGTTTATATTTGCTTGGTATATTTTTCAGGGGAAGAAAGAGTGCTTTGCTTCATGTCTATTCGTTTGCTACGAACTAATTCGTGCTGATGTTGCTCTGGAGCTGGCTTGGATAAATAACATGATAGATTTTGCCTTACCATATCTATTGCAGGTAAAATTCGCCTTGCATCCTAGATTCTTTTCTCTGCATTTCAGTATGCAAGTTATTTTTTGTCACATTGCTTTCTTTTTTTGGTTTTTAACTTGCTACTGCTCCCGAACAGTTCATCCATGAGTACACTGGCAAGGTAGATGAACTCATCAAGGCCAAAATTGAAGCACAGATTGAAGTCAAGGAAAAGGAGAACGAGGAGAAAGATCTCGTTGCACAGCAGGTAGAAAACCTTAAAATCTCCTAAATGAATGAAATCTAACATAATCTTCATGGCATTGGTTAGTAACCGGTAAAAGATTTGCCCAAAAGATAGTCACTTCCCTTTAATCATTGTCCTTCTAGTCATGCAAATTCTCCTCTATATACTACATAAAATTACTCACTTTTGATTTCTCTGGTTCCTTTTTCTCTCTCTGTAGAATATGTATGCGCAGTTGCTTCCTCTTGCATTGCCAGCACCTCCATCGATGGGAGGCATGGGATTGGGAGGTGGTTATGCACCAGCTCCTCCACAAATGGGCAGCATGGGCATGGGCATGCCTCCAATGCCCCCATTTGGCATGCCACCAATGGGCACCTACTAAAACTCTAGACAAACAAATTGAGATATAATGGTAAAATTCTTGGATCTTGGATTAGAAAGCAAAACAATAATTTGGAAGCTAGGAAAATTTTGTTAGTCTTCCTGACTAATTCAAATATTTCTAGCAGTGTGGTGGCTTTTCTGTCCTTTGATTAGTTTAGCTCTCTAATCCTGTGCGAGTTGGTATTCTTTTGACCAGATTGAGGCCATTTTACTTCTGCATCTTCTTCCTCCTGTCTTGGGCTGTTGATTGGTCATGAATATGGTGTTTTAGGTGTTACTTGTAATGTTTGATGTGATCATTTGATGGTGATTACAGACAATTATGGATGTGGAAAATTTTCCACGTATATAGGTCATAGGGCATTTTGATCATGCTGACTTCGTTGTGTAATACCTTTACTTGTAGGGCATTTTGATCATGCCAATCCTTTGTGTAACACATTTGACTTTTGAGCCTTTAATTTCGGAGCAAACTATTATTGAGGACTATGGACAAACAATGGGAACTAGTTGCATTCCCCTTCATTCACATGATGTCTATATTTAAATAGTTGCAACTGACCTGATATCTATATTTAAATAGTTGCAACTGAAAAATAATACAGTAGATAAGTTGAGTAGAAACCTGGCTGAGCACCAAGTTTTGTCGTCTATAGCTTCCACATAAATTGTCAGGCATTGGATGACATTGTTGCAAAGCATGACTTTTTTGGAGGGTTCTTCTGTTCTGCGTTCTTTACACATACACCTGAACACGTTCAGATCTTATTTGTAATCAACCTTATAAGGTCTGAACCACTTGCATAATCATAGGGTCTTGGAACATTGTCCAAAGCCGGTGTAACGAGAAGCTCTCATGTTGCACTGTGAAAACTTCAGATTTCTCCGAGTTGAAGGTAACTTGTAGATTTACATCAGCCTTGAGAATATTACTTCAGCCTCTAAAGAAGCAGATTTGTTTCTCTACCCTCTAGAAAAGTGGATATTTTAGATTTGATGAACTTTTGGTCTATAAAATAAAAAATACAAGTGTAACTTCAGTATCACATACAAACTAGTATCAGTCCCCGTGCCTTGGAAGGAAAAATTAAATTTAACTAAAAACTGGCTTAAATTTTATATAAAGTTATTCAAAAGAATAGCTTGATATAAAATCTTGTATTGTTTTATATAATTTGTTTCTTTTTTGAATTTATTTTAATGATACATTATTTATGTTATGATACATTCTTTTAATCGAACAAAGATTTGTAGTATTATAATTTTGTCATATAAGGACGGAATACTTATTTTTATTAATAAGTATCTTTATTTTATAATTAATATTTTTATTTTATAGTCACTTTGGGAAAAAAATCAAATGTATATATATAATTTATATATATGGAGAATCAACAATAAAATTTTTAACTAATAAAAAATTAGTCAGTTCACTATCGACAAATCAAATTAATTTGATAAAATGGTTATGTGATTGAATTTGTTGGAATTTTAGATTTTTTATTCAAATAATCTATTTGTGGATAATAAAAGACATTTAACTGAACTTTAGATTTTGACCAAGATACGATTTTACTAAAAAAAATTAAGATTGAATTGAAATTAAAATTAGTAGATTAGAAGAGTTCTACAAAAATTATGTATAAAATTTGAAGTTTAATTATTTTTGGAGAAAATCAAAATGTAAATTAGTAGATAAGAAGATTTCTAGAAAAATTATGTATAAAATTTAAAGTTTTTTCCTTTTTTTTGGAAAAAAACTAAAATAAAAATCAATAGATAATAAATTTTCAATTGTGGGGTCACCAATAAAGTTTCAACCCATTAAATTGTTTTATTAAAGATGAGTGATGCGATCCAATGAAGAGTTGACACGTTTCATGATAATTATTATCTTTAACCTCCGCTTTAGTATATATAGTTATAGTTATAGTTATGATGCATATTCCATTCCATATTGAAATGAAATTCACAATGCACGGACAACATTTGTATCATAAACAACTTATTTTAGGAAGTTTTAAAAACCAGAAATCTATCTTTAACACATTCATACAAACAAACAGAAAAAATAAGAATTATCGTACTCCTCCATTAGAGGATACTCTTCAGCTTTAAGATGTACCTATTTCCCGAACATTTTAGAATCTTGATGATGGGAATGTTTTGAAATTAGTTGGGATAGGTTTCAAGGCCTAATTCAAGGATTCTGTTAAATTATCTCCTTATCTTTTGTGTCCTAATCGTACCGAACAATAATTGGATGATCATTCAACTTTTCTTAGGAGCGCCACCTCATTTCAGTCCAATGAGATTCTGAAAGCAACATGCACTTTATGGCTGCAGGACACCCATGATAAGTTCCTAAATATATGAACGTTCTCGATCTTCCATACGCCAATATGTATGATTTATCATAGGAGAACTCTTGAGTTGATGGTTTCCAATCTGGTTCCTTTATTTCCAAGGCCTTAGACTCCAATAATCTCCACAACATTATATTTAAGAGATATCTCTTTCTGTAACACATTTGACTTTTGAGCTTTTAATTTCGGAGCACACTCTTATTGAGTACAATGGACAAACAATGGGATCAAAATTTCGAATGTTCAACCAGTTTCTACAACATATTTTCAGCTCAAACTAACTAAAAACTGGCTAGAACGTACGTTAGATCTACATAGAATATCTCTTCATCCAACTGTCTGTTCCACGCTCTTTACACATAAACGCATACAAAACCATGAAAAGCTTTGGGAAACGAACTCTAAAGAATCTATGCAGACCATCTGGAAAAGGTTGTAACGGGCTAGGATTCTCGGTGTGATGGTTGATATTATTCCTGATCAACCTTACAAGATCGAAAAGGCTTGCATAATTGTAGGATCTTGAAGCATTGTTTAAAGCCGGTGTAATGAGAAGCTCCCACGTTGTACCCGTAAAGACTTCAGAAATCTTCAGATAAAAAAGAGCTTGCAAAGTTACGTCGGCCTTGAGAATATCGCTAGAGTCCCTAAAGAAACATATCTGTTTGTCTATTTTCCAGAAAAATGGATGTTTCACTATTTGTTGAACTTTTGGCATACAAAATAAATAGGAGTGCAACTTCAGTAACACATACAGATGCATGTATAGTATATAAAAAAATAAAAAAATTGAAAAAACAGCATTCAAAAAATTGTGCATTCAGTAAAACATATCAGCAGAAAAGCGTGTTCTCTGCCACTAGATAATTCAAAAAAAAAACTGTAGACACTAAAATTTAAAAACTACAGATTTCATACAGATGCATACATAGTATAACGTAAAGATACTAAAATATATAGTATATAGCATTCAAAAATAAAATAAAAAAGCAACAATCAGATATTAAAATTTACATGTTACCTTTGTTGTGGTTGGTAGTGTATCAGCTCAGAGACGAGTGTAGGCTTCGTAGCAGTTTCTCTTCACATAATCAATTCTCAGGTTTCCTCTTTGAATGTTGCGCTTGCGCTTGGTTAGTCCAAATGCATGCTGCTTTCCAATTGATAGACACTAGAAAATTGTGCATTCGAGGCTAAACATATCAGCGGAAAAGTGCGTTCACTGTCGCTTGCTAATTTGGGGGCCGAGTAGAGTGTTGTATCAACTTCAGTGTCTAAGAACATTGAATCGCTCCCTAGCTTCTTAGCAAAGCCAAAATAGGTGTACAATTTTACGATGGAGGTGGGACTGTCCTGTGTCAATCAATTTTGAAAATGTAATAAATCCTATTAGTGGGCTAAACTAATTATATCGTGTCCTGTTCGTTCTCGTGTCACATCGTCTTTTAAACCTACAAAACAATACAGAAAGAGATAAGTCCCTCCTAATCCGCCTCTGGTTCACAGTTTTCCGGAGGCACCTCCGATCGTGATAACTATCCATGATTGTAGTTTTGCAGAATCGCAGACAATTTTGACTTTCTTACGCTTGTTCAGCTCTCCCATAGACAACACTAAATGTTAGTGTACACAAATGTCGGGTTATGTTAATTAATTCGCCTTCATCGTTTTCTTTTCGTTCCTACGTCACTCCGTCTTCCAAACTTATAAAATAGTGGATAAGGGAAAGAAGGGCCACCTACTCCACCTCAATAGACTATAAATATTACCTTACGAGCTTTATAGGTTACATATGAGGATACTTTTCACTCTCAAACAATACCCAATTCTTGAATTTTTCGAAACTATTATCTTGAGAATAGTTAGGAAGTGGTTGCGATAACTCCCCAAGACATAATTCAACATGCACTCTTCTCTAGTCCTAACTTTTGATGGCATCCAAAGTGTTTCTTCTTGAGCATCAATCACATCTACTTTGTTAATGACTTATTCATTTTTTGTCGAGTTGATACAAGATCCATATTGAGAGTCAACCGAGTTTTGTGTAACTTTAGTTGCCTTTCAAGGCATGTAGAAAACTGTTAGATTCTCCCTAGACTCTCCACTAATGAAATACATTGGTGTTCTGCAATGGATGCCGTAAAATTTTCACCCTTGACTTACAAAGAAATTGCAAACAAATGGGTGACCACAAAAGCCAAGAAAGTATAATGCATAGCGTCTTATGCAGAAGACATCATCAAAACCAAACACATAATATAATTAAAAGGAAGGAGATGAGGATAAGAACCCTTTCCACAAGAGCGTCAAAGTCGTTAGTTAGGTGCTCGCCTTCAGCCTCTTCATCAGCTTTTGGCGGTCGGCGAAAGGGTAGCATAAGAACCCTTAATGTTTTTGCATCGTTAAGGTTCGAATTCCTACTATTGTAATCATGGATATATCTCACGTAACAAGCTAGTGAGATTAATCAATGGCTTAAAACATATGCGGCCCCCTCAACTTGCACACATTAGTCATTTTGACACCTCAATTCATCGGGTATTCACTTGGACACCTGAACTCAACATTTTGTGACCGATTAGACACCTGAGCGTTGATGTGGCAAAAAAAATTGCTAAGAAAATGCCACCTAAGCATTCAATTTAATGACATGTTCAAATTTAATGCCAGCTAGGATTCCAATTTAACAATGATAAAAAAAAAGGAAAAATGACTTGGAATAATCCTAAGTATCAACATTCTACCAAAAATAATCCCATCTTTTGAAATTGCCTTTAGCAATCCGAACTATGCTAATATTAACCGAAAACGATTTTCCGATCACTTCTCCGGTAAACTTGATGACGTGGCAACCGGGAACATGAGATGGCAAATTAAAATATTACACTTCTATTTTTATTTTCCATGTCAGTCAAACAAAACAAAAAGAAAACAAGTTCCACATCATTATTGGAGAGGGGATTGCACGTGTTTAGGGATTGAACGAGATTCAAGCAAGGGAAATGGTGAAATTTGGTGTGATTTTTTTTTTCTGGTGAAGAAGGCGACCTGTACGGCTTTGGGTCGGGCTTGAAGTTGGTGATGGTGTGTGTGGCCTCGGAAGCGGTGGGCGGCGACGTCGTAGATGCAGGTGGCCTCGTCATCGTCGTTGAAGGTGCCCAGTCACAGCGGTGGTGCTTCTCGTAGATCTGGCCGCCCCGTCGCCCGTTCGGCCGTGGAACCACCCCCTTGTACTTGGATGGCGACAACTTCTTCGCCGCCGTAGATGAAGACGAATCCGCCTGGTTCGGTGCTGGATCTAGGACCACGCTCATTGCACTCCCCATCTGGCTCCGACACAGCCACGTCCCGAATGACTCCGCCGACGGCGGCGCAAGGGAGGGGACGATGGTTTCGTTGGTGTTGTTGTTGTCGGTGCAATTACACCAAAACCCTAAATTGAGTAAATTCGAATGTTGAATCTCAAAACCCTAAATTCGAATGACATAATGATCAAGCGTTTGGGATCCTTCGTCGATCTACCGGAATTTCAGACAAAAAGCCCCTTTTCATGAATCATGGTGCTCTTCATGTGCGGCGGCCAAAGCTTGTTCTTCGTGTTCAGATCTCAATTGCTCTGTTTGATCCTGCTTGTTTGTTTTGTACTTTAATATAAGGTATAATGTTAATCTAACAATAACAATATAAATGACGTGGCACTTGTTTTTTTCTTGTTTAGTGACATGGCAAAAACAATATATAAAAGTGTGATATAGCCTGCCACCTCATATTCCCGGTTGCCACGTCATCAAGTTTACCGGAGAACTCATCGGAAAATCATTTTTGGTTAATATTAACATAGTTCGGATTGCTAAAGGCAATATCAAAACATGAGATTATTTTTGGTAGAATGTTGATACTTGGGATTATTCCAAGTCATTTTTCCAAAAAAAAATGATGTTTTGACCCAAAAAAAACAAAAACAAAAACAGAACTCCCTAATTCCCCCTCTTCTTCTTCCTTCGACATCCCCAATTTGTTGCATCTGCTTCCATCCCACCTTCTAACCCCACAACTTCAAGTGTAAGCCCAAGGTCAAACTCAGTCTTCCCCAGCCCGCCTACTCCCCTTCCCTTTCTCCGATGTGGACTTCGCCATCCTCGACTCCGGCGCCCTTGTTGCCGCCGTGAAGCCCTCCACCCACCTTTCTTCAATCCAATCCAAACATATTTGAATAAGATGAAGAGCTGGTGGTGGTGTCTGGTGGCGGTGGCACTGGCGGTGTCGTCGCTAGGCTAGTTCGCTCGAAGTCGACAATGGAGCCGTGCTCGAACTCGGACGCGTGCAGTGCGATGGTGGGGTACACGCCCCTCCGACATCCTCTCCTCCGTCTACGCCGGCCTCGTCTCCTCCGACCAGCTCCTCGAGGCCAACCCCGCCTCCGTCCCCGACCCCTCCGCCCTCGACGTCGGCCTCACCCTCTCCGTCCCCCTTCCCTGCACCTGCTTCAGCGGCTCCGATAACGGCCTCCTCGCCGTCTACCTCAGCTACGTCGTCAAGCCCGTTGACACTCTCGCTGCTGGTGGAGAGGAAGAATTGGTTAGATTTGGTTGGAGAAATTTGGGGTTGGATGAAGAAGACGCAGGGAGAATTGGGGCTTTTTGTTTGTTTTTTGTTTTTATTTTAATTTGGGATTTTTTTTGTTTCTTTTTTCTTTATTCTTTTAATTAGGGGATTTTTTGTTTTTTGTTTTATTTATTAAACTAATGATATGGCATGTGATGTGGCAGTCTAATGGCAATTTTTTTTGCCACATCAGCGTTCAGGTGTCTGATCGGTCACAAAACGTTGAGTTCAGGTGTCAAAGTGAATACCCGATGAATTGAGGTGCTAAAATGACTAATGTGTGCAAGTTCAGGGGGCCATGTATGTTTTAAGCCATTAATCAACTCGTTTAAACTTGTTGCTTGTAGCCGTGCTATGTCAAACGACATTTATGCAACTCGTTGCTTATATAATTAAGTTAAAGTAATTCTTATCATGTAACCCTATATTGATTTTACCTTTGTGCTTTTGTTAGAACACTGATGGATTATCATGGGAACAACGTTCCTTTCGTAAAGAGGAAAATGTTCTAATGAGTGATGGGAACATCACTGGAACAATGTTTCTGTTGGTTTTGATGATTGATAAACTCATTAAAACTAATGTGTGTAAATAAATGTTTCGGGAAATGTATTAGAACAATTCTATTAGTGCAGGAAATATACGAAAGTAATAGATCGCATCTAAGAAACACTGGCATGCACAAGGTGACATCGGAGCTTGGCCAACAAGCAAAGAATGACAAAGTTGCAATTGGCCGTGAGAAACCAAGGGCAATTGCATACCACTTAAAAGAGTGTCATGTCATCAATTCAGAAGAGGCAAATATGCAAGAACAAAAAAAATGATACTTTTGGAAACTGAAAAGGACAGATGCCCAAGATTCAACGGTGGATGAATAAAAATGTCATTTCCCATTATGACAAGGTTACTTTGGAAACGAAGAAATTAACTTCCTTGAAGTCTATAAATAGCTAAAGGAACAATCACGGATCGCACGCGTTAGTCGAACAATTCCTTAAGTAAGAGGGGAGACGGGTCAATTATCAAGCCCAACCTACAAGCTTATTGGATTCCATCATAAAATCAACTGACTATAGAAAAAGTGATTAAGTACTTATAAATTGACTTGCTTTCCTCTCAACTTTACGCCCCGTGGGATTCACAATTACACCGTATAACCTTAACCTACCGATTTCTCTTGAGAACTTATCGATCAGTACATCTTTATTTATCAATACGTTGGGCCGAATCAGATAAACTTGTGTCCAATGCATTAAGGATTGAACCCCAAGTATATATATTCATACAATTCTCAAAATTAAGAAGTAACCATGTGATGACGAGGTTCGTTATCATTTTAGACAGCAAACCCTCTAGAATTTCTATTTTTTTTCACCTCAGCCACAATTTTGCCATCCTGTAGGGTCAGAGCCAGCAATGGAGACAGATATGCACCGCCATTGGTATACTTAATTTCACGTTACTTCTTACAGGCTGTGAAAGTTGATGCTCACACTCACTCAATCCATTCTTATCTATCCAAAGAGCTAGCGCCAAGTGTCTCCCTTCAATGATTAAGTTTTGTTCATCGGAGATTTTCACTGTTAATAAAGAGCGCCAAATCGAACAGCCGACTTTAATTTCTTGCCTATATACGGTAAAAAGTATAAATTAAATCAAAAAATATCCGATTCAATCCAATTTGACCCGATATACAAATAGCCCAATTGAAGAATGACCTAAACCCGAACATATCCGAAAGGACTAACCCGATACTAATCTAAAACCCGAACAACTAAACCCTATTGCACTTGGCACCCGAAAGAATCCCAACCCAATTATGCTTGATATCCGCTTAACTGATTAAGCCCGAACTCAATGAATTCAAGACCCCAAACTACCGGACTTGATTATTTGTGAAAACTAAAACAACTCAAGTTACTCAACCCAACGGCTTTCATGTATTTTTGAAATCTTAATTAACAACTTCTTTTACCTTTAGAAAAAAACTAGCATATGAACCGCACCTTGTACGGGAATGTTATTTTTTATTTTGTATATAAATTTATTATAATAATATTTGAAACGACATGTTTGGCTCAAAAAAAAAGAAACGACATGTATCTTGTAGATTATAATAATATAATTCTCGTATGTCAATATATCATCAAATATTTATATAGAATTTTTTTATTTATATATTAACTTTTTTTACACATACATAAACATTGATAAAAATTGAAGAATTTAAATTAAATTAAATTAAATAACTTATATAAACTTATCAATAATATAAAATAAAAAATTAGATTAAAATAGTATTATAACTAAAATTAGAGAGAGTATTTAGTAAGATAAAAAAGAAAATAAAATTATCTTGCATATTTGCTATTATGTTATAAAATATTAATTAAATAATAATTGTATAAATATCAAATAAAATATTAACAAATCATTATTTTAATAAGAAATCTATCTTTTCTCTATGATTTACTATTCATAATTTTTAGAATATCATAGAACAAAATTACGATAAAAATACTTATTATTAATATACTATTTAACTAAATGGGTAAAAAAGATTATTTTTAATAAAAATATTAGGATAAATCCATTTATGAACTAAATAGGTAATCATACAATCATAAGACTGAAAAATATATATATTAGAATAGAATATTAATTAAGCAACTCAAAATTTGAGATAGAACTAATATCTTAATTAAATATGTATAACTTGTATAAGATTAAGATTATATATCAATGATAATGCTAAGATTTGATAAGATAATTTTTTTCAATAAGGGGGTGATGTGGCGCAATATGGTGGCAGAATTTGCTTCCGCTTTAGTATATAGTAATAGATAGATTATGTTTTTCCTTTACACTTTATAACATTACATCTTATTTGGATTAATCAATTTATTATAATCTATTACTATATACTAAAGTGGAAGCAAATTCCGCCACCATATTGCGCCACATCACCGTTTTTATTAAAATAATATATTCTATTAAATTTTTTTTTGTCATCTATTAAATTGGAAAACTTATCTATCTACTCCCTATATGAAAATTTTATCTTTTGTTATCTATTAAATTGAAAAAATTATGTAGTACTATAACTTAATCCAAAAGCATGTACGCACTATATCATACATTGTAAAAAAAAACTATACAATTTTTATCTTTCTATAAGCATGTACGTACTATAATACATGATACAAAAAATATACAATTTTTGGGATCAAACTCAAACTCACGTATGGCAAAAGCATAAAATTAACATCTTATAATGAAAAAAAACTAGAAGTAAAAGATAGATCTTTTGAAATATACAATTTTTGTGTTTTCCAAAATCATGTACATACTATATCATACATGGTATAAAAAATATACAATTTTTATCTTTACGTACTATATGCATGGTAAAAGATACAATATATCATGTAAACAGATTTAGCTAAGATACATATCTTACGTAATATATTATATATGATATATCTATATCTACCAATAATTATATCTTTATTAAATATTCTCTTAATCCTTACCAATCTAGACCTTCTTTCCTTTAAATACACCTCTCATCCACTTATTCTTCTATAATTAATCTATGTCTCTCTATACCATTAGTTCCCAATTTTTTTTGAGATAACTTTGTCAATCAAAGGTATGTATTTTTTCATCATGATTTATATATGATGTAGTTTTGTTTATATTTTAAATCTTATTGGTGTTGCTGTTTTTGTTGTTGTTGTTGTAGAGGCCACTATAGAGATTCACTCTTTTTATGAGCTTACCAATCAAAGGAACAAAAAATATACAATTTTTGGTCGTTCTTGAAGAGGTAGAACGTTGTTAATACCAATAGTGAAATATTGTCGAAAGAACTAATTTTTATAGATGAAGAGGTTAGAATTTCTACAAAATCAAGTACATATTTGTATTATTTTTACGTATTTTTTGCATGAATACAATTATGAACACCAAACATGGATGAAATTCTCTTACGTATTAATTTCATTCCCTTTTTTTATAGGGAAATAAAATTCATGCTTGGATAAAAAAACATGGATGAAATTCTTTGACACGCTGGTTGAAGATCGCATGTATTGTATATCAAACTTCAGTTTGAATAATTATACTGGGACCTATCGTTATAGTCATATTCCTCTCAAGTTGATGTTTTTTATGAGCACTAATATGATAGAAGTTAAAGAATATTCAATGCCTCATAATGTATTTGATTTTGTGGAGTTTGATCTCATAAAAAAAATAAGTCGATTGATGATAGCTATTTAGTTGTTAAGTTATATTTTGTTAAATTTGTAATCTTTTTTTTTGTTAATACATATAACTGAAATCATACATAATGTACATATTTTTTTCTATATGCAGATGTCATTGGTCATATGGTTGGAATTGGAGATTTGATTGGATGTCCCATGTTTAATGATCAAAAGAATATTCATAAAAGGATAGATATTCAACTTCAAAATTTAAGGTATTAATGTTGATATTTGTATAAATACTATTTATTCAATTTTCGTTTAATGCTACACGTCTATATTAATACAAACCTATACATCTATGCATAACTTATTTGGTTTATCTAGCATGGAAGTTTGTCATGTAATATGCAACTTGCAGCACTTTGAGGTTAGGATGGGTTCAATAGATCAGTTAAATAATTTGTAGTGATAATTTATTAATTTACGTATCGACATGGCAACTCTATTCGTCTCCTTATTCATATATGTTATTAAACAGTAGTTAAAATCTAATACAATAAAACGATATTAAAAGCATCACCACCGTGCAAGGCACGGGTCCTATACTAGTACAGTATAAAGCAAAAGCAAAATTCAAGTATTTGTTAAAATTTACACCATATCATAAATGTTGAATAAATTAATTATTTTTTTTGTATCCCATAAAAATAATCATTATATCTACTTGATATCTTACCCAAATTTTAGAATTTTTACTATCTTACCTAATTTTGATATCTTAAGAAAATATAATTTTCATCTAGATAATAAGAACGTGTTTATTTTAGGTAAAAGAGATTTTTTTGATCATTTTTATGAAGATTATAGATAATTATTTGAAATAATAGATTATATAATGTAAGTGATTGTATATAATTATTTATATCTAATATAAATGTTCACAATATTAAATATAAATACAATTCTTAATAAATTAGTACAAAAAAAATATTTCAAAAAATATAACTTGGGAACTAATGCTACATAATAATCTTAATCAAATGGATTGATATTGTTTCTGTATAGGTATAACATAAAAAGATATATTATCAAATAAGATATAAATTTATTTATTTTGTACATTCTCGAGTAAAAGCAGGGTCGGGTCCAAATGCGATCTCAGATTGATTAAATCGGGTTTATATTCATACATTATCCATACATGTGTGGTACGAGATTTATACTAGTTATGTGCATTCTAAACCAAGTACTAAACCAAATCTTGAAACATGATTCGAGAAACTTGAATCATAGCCTCTTTATACGATCCTAAGTCCTAACCAATGAGTTATATCTACCAATTATAATCATAATTATAGACCATGAATTAATATTCAATAAAAACATGAATAGATATAATAAAAATTGTTAGCTTGTCTTATATTTACAAAAACTCTAACAAGTGATTTTAGTTATACATGACAATACTGATATTAAGGAAGGTAACTAGGCAAAGTATACACTTATCAAATCTTTAAAAAATAACAAAAAATTTAATGGGATAAACTAATACCATCGAAAATATACAAAACTACCAAAGACTAATAACATGGGCAAATTGTTATCTACTTTAACTCGAACTAGCTTCAATCTAATGGAAAACCCCGATTCAATCTAAAACCCTGACTCATCAAATCCCGCCCTGATCAAAATCCGATACAACTCACTGACTTAGACCAAATAACTCGCTATATCCGACAATCAAAATTAAACTAACCTGGTTGAAATCTGAGTAGCTCACTGACTCGGATCCGATAATCCATTTATATCCGATATATAATTAAAATCCCGGCCCAATCTGAAATGTTAAATTTCGATTCTTGTTTACTCACCATTAATTGACTATAATATGAAACAACTCAGAACCCGGGTAAACCGCAACCTGCCCGATCCACCCTTTTGCCGCTGCTAGTCGGAATCTAACTTTTCACCATATTAATTTCAGTGAGTGGGAATTGATTTTTGCCATTTCCCAACTGTCTTTCAGACACCAACTGAGCTGGCAAACTCGTCGTACGTCTTAACATGCACGTTTACTTTGGGATCAAATTGCCAGCCAATCGTTTCAAATTTTCTTGTCTTCCAAATATCAATTTGATGGGGGGTCACTACAAGTCCACGGTTATACGGAGTATGTATATACTCCCTCCGTTCCTTTATGTTTGTCCATCTTTCCATTTTCGTCGTCCCGGAATGTTTGTCCACAATTCTATTCTTTCCATTTATATCACTACTTTTTTTACACTTTTACCCTTATACATTCTACTTTTTACTTACTTTTCTTCTCCATTTCTCTCTCCATCCAATCATCTCTATCAAATACATTACAAATAAACTCTCATAAACCCAAAAATAAACAATATTTCAATAATTTTTTTTAATATTCATACTTATTGAATTTTTTCCATTAAGAAAACACCCATTTAAGGTATATTTGGATTAATTTTTTTGACCTAAATTTCTCAACCTCCATTTTTTAATCTTAACCCATCTTCACCTTCTTCATTTCAACCACTCATATTACTCCACCAAATACCTCTTACACATTTTTTTAATTTACGCGAAATTGTGCTTTATGGACATACATATAGGGACGGAGGGAGTATTATGTAAAGGTTGCAATAAATTGCAACTGTCCTTTGGATCAAAGTAAGCTCACAGATCCATCTCTCTAGCAGTCTACCCTATTTATCCTTTATTAAGACAGTTAGGATTGTGCTCCCCACACTGTTGAGTCGTCTGTGACTTACAAAATAATTTGATTGTTCCAAACTTGTTGGGATTAAAAAAAAAAGTTGTCATGACAATAGACTCAATTAGCTTAATTAAATACTTAGTGACAATAAAGCTGTAATCTTTAGCTGGTTTTGTCTTCGATCATCTAATCAAACGACTGTGATTGGCGCATCGAGCTCACTGGTTGATCGCACTCATGGGTTTATCATGAGGTCTTGGGTTTCGACTCATGAGCTCACCGTTTCGACTCTCTTGGACAATGCCCACGGCAATAAAAAATCTTTGGCCAGTTTTGATGCCAAGATTTTTTACTATGACAAAAGTGTCATACGTCTAGTAAATTCAAAGGAGCAATATCAAAGGTCATTAGTTCGACTCTCATAATTAATCAATTAAAATCTCGTAAATTTGAGTGGATCTAGATTTGATTATCTTAATGGTAACTATATACTCCCTCCGTTTCATAATAAGTGTCGTTTTAGCTCTTAACACAGTTTTTAAGAAAAGCAATCATTCACTTTAAAACTTACAACTTTTTCTTAATCTTACCACTCATTACATTTTTTTGGCCAATGCATGAACAACTTTAGTCAACAAATACACATTCCAATAAAAATTATCATCATTCACCCCTATTAAATCACTTTGAAAACCTAAAACGACACATATTATGAAACAATTTTTAAGTGCTAAAACGACACTTATTATGAAACGGAGGGAGTATTAAACTAGGTTTAATAAAAACGATAGGCCGGTGTTTACCATTAAGGAATAGAAAAAGAGAAGAGTTTGTTACTTTTCCTTGTAACGCCAGGCAGAACTAGATTAGACAAACAAATTGATCAAGTTTATTAACCAATTAATGAAACTCTGTCGGATGGAATCAACAGATATTACTAATTAAAAAACTTGTAAAGTATGGACACTTTTAAGCCTTGCATTTGCTCGGATCCTCCTTTGACAACAATTTTCGTTTTGTAAGTTATGTATGCATGGTGGGTCATGAATTTTAATTTTGACCTTCTACGTTAAGTTAAGCACATTCATTAGAAGAAGCATAACATGAAATTGATAATACAATTTAATTGTGAAGCCATAATGTATTTAAATAATTAGCGTGTGCTAACTAGCTAGCTAGACATATGGTTGTGTAGTTGAAAGCATTATAGGAAAGTGCAATGCACAACCTTCCAACTGGTCCAAAAACTAACCTTTATAGCTTGTGACAGTAATTTGCCCCACAATTAAATCTAATAAATGCTTTGTGCCAAAAAGGTTCCAGCAAATGCTAAATAGGGAGTAACATTTGTATTACTTATCTAATGCTACCTCTATTTGGATATATTTAATATTTAAATTCGTTGTACTTGTTTGAGAATATTTGATGTTCTATTATTATATACATATATTGCTATAAATTTACCCCTTATAAATCATTTTTAGAAGATTTTTTAATTTTAATTACTATGAAGTTAAAATAATTTAATAGAGATAATTAAGTAACTCTATAAGCTTTTTTAATTTTGGACTAAAATGGTACAAATATCAAAATATATCCAAATAGAGGGATTACTAATTTAGATTTTTTTAGAGATTTAGTTGTAAAGTATGGCTTATATACCTTTTTATGATAGGTTGAAAAGCGTGTATATTTTGTCATTTAAGATAAGAATGTGGATTTCCTCCTTACTAGAAGACAATAGACACCCAGCTCATAATGCACAATTCTTTATATTTTGTCAACTGCGTAATGCTGAAATACATGTTGGTACGTACATATAAGTATATAACAGCTCAAAATTCTAATTACTTTTTACTTTGTGTCAAGTTTTGTGACCACAAAGTGTCAAGTTTTGTGACCATGATTATAGGACAATACTACAGTATATGTTTTCCTAATTCACAAACCACGTACTTCTTTAAAATACCAATAAACTCTTACTTAACAATCAATATCACAACTGGAAAATAAAAAACATCAGTTTAAAAAAACTGACATATATGCATGTGATATTAGAAGTTAGAACATACAACTGGTTGTAAATTTGCTAGCATGCAAGTTGATGCCATGAACAAAAAAAAAAGAGGCAAATTATTTTTATGGATTGCCCATGACCTTAGTTTGATCAAGTAAACCAAGTGGTTGGTAAGGCTTTCAATATAGTATGTCCTGCCTACTTTAATTTATGCTGGAAAAAATAAAATTTATGTTACTGTATAATAAGCTGCAAATTGGTAACAATGCCGTCTTCCAATCATACCTCCTATTGTCAACTCCAAAATTATTGTAATAAATGAATTTGATACTTTATCTGTTAAAATGAATAAATATATATTCCTTGCCATATATTTCAATTCGTGAGATCAAGTATAGAGATCTATTTTTGTTCTAATCAATCATACGCTAATATATTTGCAATAATTTTCATTTCACATGTTTATGTATGTGTAAATTCGGTCGGTTAATGGATAATCGGTTTAATATTACATGTGAGTTCTTAATGCATTACCCATTTACAACATCAACACACTATGTTCTAGCTGGACTATTAAAACGATTCAAATATTAAGAACTCAAATGTCATATTGAAGAACGAACTAAGAATTTTAACAGATTGACTGCACTAGGTGAAGACGAAGACGTCACAACAACATCATAAAAATCTAGATTGGGGGATTGTTTCGAAATATTTTAGGGAAAAATATCAAATCAATTATCAGAATGGATGATCTGATTTAACCCTTTAGATAGGTAATCTAATATATATCTTGCACTCAAAATAGACCAAGTGTGACACTAAATTCATAAAGAACTCGTGGTTGTACTAATAAATGTTGAAACAAGATATAACACATGAAAAATGGCATATTCCTTATAGAACAATTCCAATCACACAAGCGATTTGAATAATACAAAATGGACAGTAACACGCAACGTAATTCACAACTAACATCAAAGACCAATGTTTTCACCGCCGTAAAACCAATCCCCCTTCTTTCAACCGCCGCCGACAATCTTCCGTCACGCCATTCACCGCCCAAACAACCGCCGCCAGAATTCGTTGGCATCGACGGGCAAAATTCCCCATTTACCCCCCAACATTCCGAATATTCCGAGCTTGTCCCTGCCTCTTCATTTCCCCTAAAGCCCACGCCCGAATCGTTATCCTCCTCCTCCACCACCACCACCACTACAGGCGTACTTATACACCTCACTTCCACCCAACCCTCACTTTCCCAATTTACCCCTCCAAAACCCGCCAATTTACCAATCCTGCCCAACGCTGCCGACGTGTACACATCCGAATCTCCGGCGTGTGGCCCCCACGCGGACTCCTCATCCTCGTCGTCAGACACCTCCAATCTCGGCCATTCGATCACCGATCTCGGGGAGGACGACGAAGACGACGGATCGTCGATCTGGACCGTCGATTCGAGTCGCAAGAATGGATGGCGAAGCAGCTGATCACAGCTCCACCTCAGACTCGGATCCCTCCTCAAGCACTTGTCCAGAAAATCCCTCCCGTCCGCCGATAACCGGGTCGGGAACCGAGGCAACTCGTCCGAGTACCCGATCCGACACAGCGTCCTGGCCCCCTCGTCCCGCCACGCTGGCGATCCAGTCACCATCTCGATGAGCGTGCAGCCCAGGGCCCACACGTCCGACTCGAACCCCTGCGATTCCCCGCGCACGACCTCAGGCGCCATCCAGAGCGGGCTCCCACGTGGCACGATCCTCTCCGTCCGATCACCCCCAACCGCCCTCGCCGATCCGAAATCCGCCAGCTTCGCTGATCCCGGAGTGGTCCCCAGGAGGACGTTCTTCCCCTTCACGTCGCAGTGAACAATCCCCCTCGAGTGCACGTATTTAAGCGCCGACGTCAGGCACCACGTCACCCGCCGGAGAACCTCCTCGCCGGAATCCGCCAATCCGGCCGCCGTCCCCCCGGAAACGTACTCCATGTGGAGATTCCGGTACGAAATCTCCGACGCCGTCGTCGAATCGTCGGCCAGGTAGCTGACGACGAACGGCGACGAGAGGGATCGGAGGACGGAGATCTCGTTCTCGATCGCCGCCGTTTCCGCCTCCGAGGAGAAGCTCACCGGAACCGATTTGACGGCGAAGACACGGCCGTTGCTCCGGTCGAATCCGAGGCTGACGGTGCCGAAACTCCCCTTCCCGATCTGATCCCCACGGATCCACTTCGAATTCTCCGATCTCATCGCCTTCGCCATGACTTGTAGTAGTGTGTGTGATGAATTAGCGAAAACAGAGGAAGTTGCGCTTTTCGGTTGTTTTGTGGAGCTCTGTTTTTTTAATTTTTAGCTTTTTCGGTGGTGGAGTTCAATGGCAGCCGGTATTTATACCTGGCGGGGGTCTTGCAACAGGTGGTCTCAGTTTTTTTATAGCGATTTTTTGTTTTTGTTTTTAATCTTTTTAAAAACGTGATGGTTGAAATTGGTGTCGTGTGTGGTGTGGCCGTTTTTGTGTGGAAGAGGTGTAATGTAAACTAGAATATGGTTTTTGATAAGTAGAGTGATTAGTGGATTAATTGTGTGATTTATAATGTCGGTATCGGGTGGAGGTAAGAAGAATATACGGTGCTATTGGTTTGGATTAGGACTGATTTGTGTGGTTAACGAGTGATTTTGTGTGGATGCATTTGGGGTGATGTGTAACGATATTCCGTGTTGTGAAACGATCTCACTAATCTTGACAATTGTGAAATTAAGAAAGTTTATATACGTGGCATAAAGTTACGTAAAGTTGGTGTTGCGTGGCTTAACCGAGACACCTAGAATCGATTTGCATTAAAAATTCTAAATGTGACAACCAAAATTGGTATTCTTATTCGGAATGAACTTCGGTTACAAAATTGTAGGAAGTAATTAGTACTTGTATAATGTAAGAAATTATCCATGGTCAATTGGTCTTGTGAAATTTATTTACAAATTGGAACCACAATTTTCTCATTTGTTGTTTTGAAAACTTAGGTTAAAATATACTCCGTATTCAATGTGTCCCGTCAGTATGTATAAGTCTTGGTCACTTAGCTATACATTTGTTCTCAACAACAGACTCGCATCCGTTAAAATGCTCCAAAATAATCCATATCGATATCGATCAATACTCAAATAACCTTTTATACAAATCATAATTTAAAATTCCAAACAATTGGCTAATAAATCACCTTAACACCTAGTAATTGGTTGAGATTAATCTCATCCCACGTCGGGAATTAGAACCTAACTCATCCACCATATAAGTACATGAGCTACTCTCCCTATCGCCAATTGGTTGTAGGGTAGAACCTCATGGACTCATGTGTTGGGTCTATCGTGCATATGCGCATGAACCGAAGTATGAACCCCGCACGTCAGATAGGGCCCACCAAGATTTAACATAATTAAATTGACACCTTAACACCTAGTAATTGAATTGACACTTTGTTCGATTTCACTCACATTACAACTAGTACAAACATTGATCGAGACACACATCATCTATTAATTAAGATGCTAAAAAACGATCTATAACTAAATAAACGGATCGCCTTTAAGTGAATCCGATGCTACGGAATTCAGTTTAGTGAAACAACATATAGGTCATTTAAACCAACATACTACATCAAATTACATAGCACTTCGAAGTTGAAATACTAGTGATCATGATACGATCAATCTAATACCGTTCGTTGTAACACAAGAACAACTTAATAAAACTTATCTTGACAACATACTCACGCAACCCGAGGTAGATACTCAATTACGCAGCATTTGACACCTAGCTAGATCGAACTAGAAGACGATTCATGTTAACTAATCTGTTCATTTCTATAAAAAGGGGGTTTGATGGTAACGTGGCGGAGTTTGGTAGGTGGTTAAAACGTACAAGTAGGAAGTGGGAGAACAGAGCACACCAAACTAGAGGCTATCATTCAATGGAATCTACGTATGCTGACGTCTGTTTCTTCGTCCTAAACCTCAAAATTATTCTTTATTCCATTTTTGGTGACGTGTTCTTTCCTCCATGGCCAATTCTTTCTCTCCACCTAATTATGGAGTAGTATTAGTTATTCCGAAAAAAAAATATGCACATTTCTTGTTGATCCACATTGGTTGGTTTGGCTTGGAAAGGATATAGGCTCCTACCAAACAGGACACGAATTAGTTCTTTACCAATACAAATATCTAGTTGCTTGGTTCTAATGAGGAAGCTAAATACCTTATTACATTTTTTTAATTGACACATAAATGTTGGCATATTTGTAGTAAAATTATAGTTTAGTTTTGCATTGTACCATTTGTTTTTTTTTCTATCACCAAAATGAGTTCTTAGTAGGGGTGGCAATTCGGATAATCGGTCGGATTTTGGTCGGATAATTCGGTTTCGGGTTATTCGGATGTGAACAGTATCGGATATAAACGGAAAATCGGGTGCATTCGGTCGGATATTCAAATCGTCGGATAAGTCGGGTTAGCGGGTTATAACTGGTTAATTTAATTCGGGTTTCAGTTGAGTCGGTTTTTTCAATTTTCGGCTGAATCGGATTTTGGTTGAAGCAGTTTTCGGTTGAATCGGTTTCGGCTGAATCGAATTTGGTTGAATCGGTTACGGCTGAATCAGTTTTTGTTAAATCAATTTTTGATTGAATTGGGTCATAGTAGAAATGTGATTGTATAATTAGGTTTTGGTAGTTGAAATAGTGAATCAATCTAATATTTTTGATTTAACTCTATTTTAAATAATGTATTTTTTTTTCTATATTTCAAGTATACAACATAAGCATATACCAATATAATGATATTAATATCTAAGAGATCTTGTACATTCTCAAAATCATATTCATTCTCATGATCATATTCATATACCAATAAATAAGATCTTATATTTTGTCAAACAAATATATCTTTAGTAATGAATGATAATATTAAATTATAAATATTTGTCAAATTACGATCCATAGTTTTAAAATAACATAAAAAAGAGATCACAGTTCTGATAAACATGATTATACAATCTCTTACATTTGCAATTTTGTATTACACTTTATACTAATAATATATTATGTTTTATATCCTATTATACAGAATATCATACTAAGTTCGGATTGTTTCGGATATCATATATAGTTATCGGGTACAATCAGGTTCGGTTGTTTCGGATGTCGGGTAGAATTGGGTTCGGATTGTTTCGGGTTTCGGATATAACTCGGTCGGGTATTTTTGGGTCGGGTTATTCAGGTTTCGGTTTGAAACCGGATTGAGATTTTCGGATGTAATCGGGTTTCGGGTCATTCTTAATCGGGTTGCTTATACCTCTGGGTCAAATTCGGTCGGATTGAGTCGGTTTCGGATTTTATTTGATAAAAAAAATTCGGGTCTCGGTCGGTTCTCAAAACGGATAATTCGGTCGGTTAGTTCGGATCGGGTCAGAATTTGCCACCCCTAGTTCTTAGATAGTATTTGAGAAGTTCAACATGAGACCCAAAAATGATAAAAAAAAAAAGTTTTTGTTTTTTTCTGAAAATCTTTGAAAAATCTAAGACTATTGGACACTATCGATCCTTAACAAACACAAGCTAAATGATGTACGTTACTCTCAAGAGGATTAAGATGGACCCACTTCCCATACTTTTCTATCCACTTCCATCAAAAAAGAGCCTAAGAAGTAGCATATGTTATATATGCACAATCGCAAGTGGATATTACCAAAAATAAATTTGTAACTATTTGGTATATAGCATGAATACTTAAGGCCGGGGAAAAGGTTGAAGGCCTTAAATAAAATAAGTTTTAAAAAAATCGAAAGTGATTTAAGAAAGGCGTGGACGAAGGAGGTTGACATGTGAGAGTGGTTATTTGGTTATTCTCGACTACATATATTAAAGTAAGATTTTTTTTGAGGGAATTCAAATTGCTGGAGTATATATTAATTAATCGGTAAAAAAATGACATAGCTAAATAAATGCACAAATGTAATAAATATGAATTGGCATGGGAATGGGTTGGCGGTTCATGGTTGCATGCGATGGTAGTTAATTTGGTAGAGACGAAGCTGGGTTTGTCGTTATGCTAGGTTTCATGTCATGTTTCATGGCGTCTCCTTCATATATTAACGAGTGGCTCTCACTCACCAATCGTGTTAATTTGTACGTCCTTGCTATTTATTCTTCTTTCATTTATTTTTTATTTACTACGTACCTCTTTGTATCAATATACAAATGAATATATGTAGACATTAGGTCGTAGGCTCCTGGTTACTACGTTATGAGATCGAGTCGAGATTAACTAGTCTAGTTGCTAGTTGATGATGTTGAACATTAGATCGTGAATTCGAATTTTAAATCTTATGTCGTTATAACTCAAGTTCTTGCTTCTTACTACCATTTACCTCTTATGAACCGAAAAAAAGTCATAAAATAAAACTATCTTTTTGTTATATTGATACTGGAAGGAAACATATGTCATGAATGACAAAAATAATATCACGGGCGAGGAATTTTGTTTCTTCACCCATGCAACAATTACGACGACGAAATCTATTATCTATTTTTGTCGACCAAAATGAATATTGGACGACAAAATAGATGTTTGTCATCATAGTTTTATTTTAGATTACAAAAAAGCCTTTATCGTCGCCCATATTCAAAATTTTAAGAAATTTTATTTTTTGTACAAATCTAGGGCAACAAAATTAAGGTCTCGTCGCCGTTGATTTTCATATAAAGCGATAAACTTTATTTTTGTCGCCCTCAATATGTATTACGGAGTATTACTTCTGATAAAGATCAATTACTATAATTGTCTACGCGGGTGGAAGTTTATTTTTTGTTTCGATAAGTTTCTATATGTTTTCTTAAGTTCAGTCTCGCTGAACGAAATATCACCCCTTTAAAGGCTGGTTTTTATTAGATGTTGAAAAGATTGTGTGGTCGCTATAAGCACTTTATAATATATCCGGTAAATAAATTGAAAGGGCATGGGTCGTATAAACAAAAGTGTGGCTGCTAAGGATCGAGCAAGAGGCAGAAAACGAAGGATAGAGAATGAGTCAAATGAAATGAGATATCATACACGTTTGGTGTTGGATCGTAAAGCTACCATTGCATGAAGTCGGCACATGTTTTGCTTTCTTTGGAAGTTTATGTTAATTTCTTAGTATATGTTAGTGTTGTTGCTTTTCTGTCTCTCAGTTTTTGATCTCAATGTTTGAATGGGACCTCCAATCCAATTTTAAAGCGTACAAAACTACAAAAAAAAATGCAATGGATAGAGCTAAAGCTAGCGCAGTTTCAAGCTGTTTTCACGTACCCATGTCATTTGCTCATCATACATTTTCGCAAACTTATCCAGATAACTCATGTGTACGTGTGTATGTCGAAACCCGACGCGACGATACCGGATCGATAATAACAGAGGGGTTGCCCTCCTGTGCATATGTACGTGCATTTGGGCCGAGCACTTGGGGTTCTTCCATTTTATAACAAATTGGTAATAAGATGAGTAGATAGGATAACCCAATAAAGGGTGCGGGCAACAAAACTCAAGGACCCAAGACCGATCAAGACTCTGATACTATGTCAAAATATGACAGGTCGATACTTGACCGACACTGACAGAGGGGGCGACATTCCTGCGCATATGCACAACTGAGCTTAGCATATATGTTTATAGGGTTTCATCCTAAAATCAATTGATAATAAGAGAAGTAACTCGTGTATTTATATGACAGACAAATTAACTCTCAATTTCTGAGGTAGGATGACGCGCGCGTACGCAATTATTTCTTAGTGTACACATATAAATGTAACTATTTTTTAGTTAAATGTGATTATTTTTTAATTAAAATTAAAGCTACGATTAACGAATATTCCCGTTAGAGATACCCAAGAAGAAGAGTGGGAGAGTATGAGCCTCCACGAAAATATGTTATTAGTTTCACGCATCATGCTCGAGCCATGCACGTTCAAAACGTACGTAAGTAGACAGCATGTATCTCACAAAACAAACTCGATCAGTTTAAAAAAAAAGAAATCCGCCAATTAAATATTGACCGCACTTTTGTTTTTTCTTATAATATCGAAATTCCAATGATTGAATTGAAACTGATATATATCATACATTCACACCATGCTTACAAATTTCATGCCGAAGTTTGATTCTTTACTAAGTCAATACGTGCTTATTCACACTACAAAGTCTTAGCTTGTTGCTAACTTGCTAATAAGGCGTTTTAATTGATAGTTTGCGGAAAATCTCATTTTCGTGATTTCACACTATGTACATCTAAAGTATATATCAACCGAAGATCCTAATTCCACATGAGAGTGGCATAATTGAGAAAGCATCATTAATTGAAATACCTGCTGTATTTAGATCTAACTCTTATGAGAAGGTTAGATAGGGGGGAAATAATTAAGGGGTTGTAAATTGTGATGGTATATATATAATTTTAGTGCCCATGATCACACATGCTTTAGCTATATGGCTTAAAGCTTATCAAATTTACCCAATATTAAAACTTATTAGTTAATGAGTTTTCTTTTAGATGTATTCATTCCATTTAACTTAATTAAGAAGTAGTTTAAGTATTCTTTTCAAATAATTTGTCGGATCGATAACGAAATATGCCGATAAAAATCTCTTATGATTAGTTAGAGTCGGCTAGAGCCGATCTCGAATTTGGAGTTGAACATCTTGTTTTGGCCGAGCCATGTTTTGTAGCAGGCTAGCACTCGAAGCAGATATCTTGATCGACGAAAGTCGAAGCACAAAACAAAAGAGCGCTTTTTAAATCAGAGGCTTGATCGACCTGCTCTAGTATCATACAGTACTACAGTAAAATTGATAGACGAACATAGAAATGTCTTTTTATGGCAACCCCACGTACGTTAATTACTCAACATCTACTATTCTTGTAAGGAACCACCTAACTTGGAGGTTGGTGTAATGCTTAATCAATTAATTGTGCCCCTAAGTCCCTAACTACTATTCCATTAAGGGTCCATATGGACCATCTACATGTATAGTTTATGGAGTACTATCTAAAGTTTGATTTAAGTCTACTTTTTTTTTGGTAGAAAGTTTTATTTAAGTCATATAATTGGGTCCATTGAAATCAGCCAATAGCTAGCCAAAATGAGAAAAATGGGGCCCATGCGGAAGTGTCCGCACCGTTGCCGTATACTATTCCGGTGTGTGGAAGACCACGCTAAATACGATACGCCCGCACCCCGATCATAATCAAGGAGATGATCATTGATCAGACGGTAAACAATGATTTGACAAATGCTCGACAAATATCCGTGACGTGATCCTCGCTTGATCTTCCGGGTTAATTATTTGTCTTACTATTAATTTGTATTATTTTAATTGCATGGTTATTACTCCGTATTAATTAGATCGTTCATTATTAGGAAAAACAATAAACACGCAAGTAAGGATTATACTCCGTAATTGTTTAGAATGATACGTAGTACTAATTGTGTTTGTTGGTCGTGAATCACACTTGTAGACTTGTAATATCAATTTTCAAGTTGCTCGTCGTGGTTCATGGGAAACATTTTTTTTTGGTCGAAGGTTCATTGGAAACATTAATCGCCTCATCAAATGTTATTTTAAATTAAAGTAAAAAAAACTTTAGCCCAAGATCCGGTGATATAACTCGTAAGGCTGTATGATTTGTTTCCAACCTGGCATTTCACCTACGCAATGCTTTTTAACCTGACTACTATACTTCACCTCCAAATTTTATAAACTTCACACTTTTCATTTTTATTCACTATAATGTCCTTTATTTAATTATGGAAACAAATAGAAACTTTCCGGTAATAACAAAAATAAGTTTACAAAATTATTTCAAAGAGATTATTTGCTAAAGATCCTAACACAATTTTCTTAATTGTTTGCTCTTATTATTTTATCTTTAAACAAGATCTTCACAAAAAATATACTAATGTTGTTTTATATAATCAAATAAAATAACGTTATTGAATAAAAATATCCTAATTCAACAAGCCGAATTAAGCTGATTTGTTCATAACTTTGGGATTTAAAAGCCCCATAAGTGTATATTTCCATTGATAGGTTATGGATGAATTAAATGAAACAACTATAATCATTCGGTGCACTTTATACGGGGATATGAAGCCTTCTTTTAGCACCAGGAACATTTGGATTGAAAACCACCAATTTCATTAGATGATTTAACAAGTAAATTGGAAAGTTGTAGATAAATAATTCAAATTGTCATTCAATGACTAAACAACCGGGTTCATGTCAATTTTGAACGATAGTCATTGTGAAGTGTAGTATAATTTTTCCCGTTAATTATATGGTTCAAGAGATCTTAGTTTTTTGAAACAAATTTATTATATATGGATAGAAAATCCTAACAAAAGATCCTATTATATTAAATATTTTTGTTATTTTATATTTAAAAAGGTTGTTATGGTAATTTAATAGTGTGAAATATAGTAATATGATGTGAAGTATAGCATCTCCCCTTTTTAATACTAATAGATTTTGGATCTAATTAGATTTCCTTTAGTATTACACTCTTATAGGCTTATTTAGTTAATTTAACATTTAAACACATGATCCTGATCATCCATTGTAAATAGATTAAGAATGCTCACGAAAGTGCAGTATATATTAAGAAATTCCTTGGTACCCTTGTGGTTTTGACAATTCCTTTTGGTGTCGTAGGAATCATTCATTTTGCTACCCTTATGGTTTGTACATTTTTCTTTTCATAACCAAAACTCGATTTCAACCCATTTTTCATCCAAAAAAATATTTTTCATCTAAATTTAAATAAAAACGAATTTACTTTTGCTTGCAAAATGCTACAATTTGTAGACTATATAATATACAATTATTTTTAGATTATATTTCAACAACCTTAATTTTTTGGGATTAACTTGGACCATTCTCAATTTAATAAATCATAAAAAAATACTACTAAGCAAATTCAAAAATCCCAAAACTCAATATATTTTTGGACCATTCTCAATATATTTTTGACAACGTGTGTATATGTGATATTAATAAATTACAAATCCAAAGGATCATTAGTTTTGAATATTCAAAGTTCACAAGTTAATTTTTTGATGGAAAATATTTTTATTTAAATTTTAAATATTCAAATACTTTCATAGCAAATTTGTTTTTATTTAAATTTTAAATGAAAATTAATTTTTTTGGATGAAAATTGAGTTTAAATAGAGTTTGGCTATGAAAAGGAAAATATATAAACCATAGGGGTACCAAAAGGAATAACTTTTTTCCTAGGACACCAAAAGGAATTGTCAAAACCACAAGGATACCAAAAGGAATTTCCCAATAATATTTAAGGAGAAAAATGAGAATGAGCCCCATTTTTCTAATGTGTTATAGAAAAAAAATTAAGGATGCAAATGTAAAAAACTGACTTTATATTTTCACTTTACTTGACCGTGTCTGTTACTTTCTTTTTTTTGCAAATGGTAAAAATTTTATTGCAAAAGAGGAAGAGAAACAAAGTGCGAACACAAGGAGACCAAACACATCCAAAACCAACAAAATACAACTTAACCATAAGAAATGCCCGAACATCCAATAAGGACTCAAGTAGCAGGTCCTAATAACCTTGTCTGTTACTTGACTATGCATATTTTCGATTAATATGAATGTGCAAGCTTTGTATCACATTGTGTGCTATTTTTTCACGTGAATGTGACGATGACGACGGTGTATTCTCACTTTTACTGATTTTGTCCTATTTTAAAAACGTGAATGTGCACTTTGCATTAATATGAATGTTCATTCTTTATATGTGATTTTTTATTTAGCATGACTATGCTTTTTGTAGTTAACATGATTGTATTTTTTTCATATAAAGTAAACGTGCATGCTCTTTTATCTTATTATGTGTGACTTTTCCCGATATGTGTGTTACACATGATTGTGCCATTTTGAAATAATGTGTATAATCACTTAACATTGACTATAGATTCTTTATTCACATATAAGATACTATAAACTTCGAATAAAAAAAAAAAAGATACTATAAACTTGGTGAAAATGTACGAGATTACACAATTATATTATGAAACTTACACTTCGACAATTTAAACTAAAAAACAAACTTTTTTACACACAAGACGTTACGCAGAATCAACACATGTAACATGTAAGATACTAATTACCATTGTTACAAGTCAAAAGTATTAAGAAAGAAACTCATACTGTATTACATAATAAAATAAGACGAAGCTTGATCACATCCATTGTGAACTTCTTGATTAAACTGGGATCATTATGCTAATTCGACCTAAACTAAACCAAGATAGATTCAGCACATATTGTATGGACTTCTAGCCTAACTTGTACAAGTTCCGGTCAATTCGGATCGGGTCGGGTCCGTTTAGGTCAAACATTCATTTCGGGTCTTGTTCAGTTCAGGTTCGGGTCTTGTTCGGGTTCGGGTCTAGTTCGGGTCGTAATATTTCGGGGTAGTTCGGGTTCGGGTCATTTCAGATCGGATGTTGTTCGGGTCGGGTCTAGTTCGGTTCGGGTCCTTTTCGGATTGCTTCGAATCGGATCATTTCGGGTCGGGTCAATTCAGATTCATGTGTTATTTGGATTCAATTTAAAAAACAAATTATAAGACCACCCGCAACGGTGAGTTTTTAACGTAGAAAGTTTGGACACTTTAATGGGTACTTTAATGTGTCTTGTAATAAAACATAGTTACTACATATTATTGACAAAGATTTAGATGTAATTTCTACTTAGTTAATTGAAAAAAATTAATTACTATTTGTATTATATACTTGCGGGCACATTCAGTCATTCATACATACATAAAATAATTAAACTCATTTTCACCCATTAAGAAAATTCAACGTCGTGGACCTTTGTGCCCACTTAATGACATAATCCTGGGCCGAGACAATTACAAACCTTGTGCCCACTTAATGACATAAAAAAATTAAACTCATTTTCATACATTAAGAAAATTGATGGATGTTCTATTCCAACCTTAATTCATTTAATTCAAGTACTCTATTGGATAAAGATTATGGACCGGTTGACAATAAATGAGATCCCATCCATCACAGCCACAGACAACCCAAGAATAATTTAGAGATAATTGTTCTAAACTAAATTTATAATATTTATAGATATATATATCTATATATACATAAAATTTAATTTTACTAAAAAATAATTCGGGTATTCGGGCGAGATATTTGGGTTAGGACCATTGTCCACGTCCCGCCATGAATTCGGGTTTAGGATTTAGGGTTTAGGGTAGGGTTTAGGGTTTTAGGTTTACTACCCATATTCTATTTATAAGAATATTGTACATGTGTTTATTACTCATGCCATACTCTATTTATAAAACTATACAATGTGCTATTTTCCATTGTATTTATAAAGATATTCTAATAATATTATACGATTCATTCGTTAAACTATGTAAGAGTAACTACTAACTATTAGTCTATTAGGTCTTGCGAGTTAAGAACTTAAACACACATTCCTCGTAAAAACTTATTAGACGTCTAGTCGATGACCCGTACGTACCTTTTACGGAATTACGGATATATTTTCACCGTTTACATATAACGATATAAAGAATAATTATTATATCATAGCCTTTATCTAATTTATTTTCTTAAACTCTATGTTTTTTCTTATTGATTTATTATTTACTTATTAAAAGTATTTCATAATCGTAATTTTATAAAATGCAAACTTAATTCTGTATGTTTTAAATCAATTTCTTGATTTGACCAATCAGATAGTTAACACGTTTGATAAATCAATTTCGGATCAGAATTAGTTCGGGTCGTTTTGGATCGGGTCATTCCGGATTGGGTTATTTCGGGTTAAGTTTAGTTCGGGTCAGTTCGGTTCAGATTAGATCGGGTTCGGGTCAGTTCGAGTACATTTTATTCGGGTCATTTCGGTTCGGGTCTAGGTCATGTTTGGATGGTTCATTTTTCGTTGTTCGGGTCAAATTTCAGGTTCGGGTCGGGTCATTTCGGTTCGGGTTTTAGGTCCGGATCACTTTCTGCCAGGTCTAGACATAATCGTTTGATTTTTATTTACTTTTTGAGCTAAAAACTGATGGTCAATGGAAGTGGGCTGGGGTTCGAGTTGGAGTGGCCCAACTCCACATTGTTGCCCTAGGGCCTATATATACCCTCACTTATCATACAATTTAAACAAGGCGAAATTGCAAAAAAATAACCATTATATTTAAGCTTACAACATGAACTCTTTGGTTAAGAATCAACCACCAACAATTTATTCGGATCACTTGACTGTTGAAATTATGGTATGAACATACAAAGTTCTAATCTCAAATTCCACTTATTTACATAAACATAGTTTCTCAAATTCCACTTATTTACATAAACATAGTTGTGTGAGTTTGAATTATATTATGATCAAGTTGAATTGGAGATGGCACATTTTTATTGCTTGGAAATTGGATTGCTCAAGCAAAAGACAATTTCATCACATTAAACAATCATAGAGCAAAATTTTATTCTATAAATATAGATGAAGAATTTGGATAATTTTCATTTTAAGAATGCATGTTAAGCTCGGTAGTGAACAATTAGAGAAAAAAAGGATAATTGACTTAGAGCATCTCCAACAGCATTTCCAAATTCTTGGAAAATGTGAATTTGGAGATTTTTGTGCTAATTTTGGCCCCAACAGATTCTGCTCCATATTGTGAATCTGCAATTAATGTTTTCTTTTCCTTTTATTTTTTTTGGTTAATTAAATGTAAAAGGTTATTTTTTCCTACCTCTTCAACTCTTTCATCCAATATGTTTTACTTCAATAAATATTAATTCTCCAAAATGGAGAAATTGTTGGAGTTGGAGTAATTTTCTTTTGGAGAAAGTAGCCATTTTTTCCCCATTTTGGAGAGAAAGTTTTGGCTTGGAGATGCTCTTAGGCCTAATTTGTGTTTGTGTATCAATCTTCTAGTTGCACCCATTGTAATGAACTAGACCAAAAATCACATTGTAAATCCTTTTTTTAGTGTATCACAGATCGAATTGAGAGCATTGCAATCAGTTGAATTCGCCTTCGAAGATCAAAATCGAGTTTGAATTGATCCGTCAAAAGACTGTCTAAAAAACAAACCAGAAAAAAAAAAACAAGGAGGTCGAAAAGATAAAAAAAAAAATGGGGAGTGGAGGAAACTCAGCCCCTTAGATGTTCTTGAGATGCGATCATTTCCGCAAATCATTACAGGTCTGTGTAATCAAATTGTTCATCACTGTTTCCTTTTCCCCCAGATAAGAAAAGATTTAAGAACGAATGTGGCTGCTCCAACACAATCCGACACCAGATTAACATGTGGTGAAGGAGATGAGAGATGATTAGAGCAAGAGCTACCCACTTTAATATTGCTTCAAGGGAACGAGTCATATGAGAACTGAAAATCCGCATAAACCAGTAAATGAAGCCTTCCAAGAACAAGCCCACCCTAAAACAACACCGGTAAACAAGAAGAAACGAACCCTAATTGAAATGACTGATTTCTGTGGTTTGTGAGTTGGGATGGCGGTGTATTTATATATACACATATGATCATGATCTGACGGCTAACCTAGTTTTCTTTCTATGAGATGATGGGCCTCAGTTGGGCCCATCACTGACAGCCCAAACCATCAAAGCCCACGTGAGTGTATCACATAAAGTACCCTTGTAACTGAAACATCAATATACTACTTGTATTGAATAGCCTTTTTTTTATGTAGGTTCCATTAGTTTCCATTGCATACATAGATAAGATACGTTTAATAGTTATTTCTCCGCACATATATACATCTTTGCACACAAAAGTAGTTTTGATGCACAATTGCATATCCGTGTACATATTTTGATGCATCTATGACCATTTTTTATGCACATTCGGTCAATTTTGATGAATGTATGATCAATTTTCGTACAACTCTGGTTAGGTTTGATGTATATTCAGCATATGTCTCTCGTGTCCATTACTCTGAGAAGCACACGGATAACTCAATCGTGTCATCCCAGATACAATCCCAGATTATTAGTTTTACTTAGAAGTTTCTTTGATTTCTAGAAGTTAGTTTAACTTCCCACTTCCAGATTTTAAGCTGTTTCCCACTTTCACCATTATGCTTTCCATTAACTGATTTATTTCTATTTAGTTTTAGGAGTTAGTTATCTTGTTTTCTACATTATAAAAAAAGGACATCGGATTGTAATTGGGAAGACTTGAAGAATGAAATGAATTACAAATGACGATTCCTCAAAATTGGTTGATTAGCAAGATGCAATGGAAACGTTGAGGGATTCCCTTTGTAAGGCAAACTATCTTTTTTTAATTATCAACTCAAGAAAACGTTGAGGGATTCCCTTGGCAAACCTACTTTGTTTGTGAGATTCTTACTTCACAGTTCTTATCAATTTGGCATTAGAGCCCTACCGATCCATCATGGTTAATACCCGAAACTCTTCGAATCAAAACAGTACACCACCACCAACACCACCATCAAACCTGCCACCACCACCACCACCCTCAAACCAACCACCCACCACAACCATTAACTCTGATGTGCTGGCCAATCTTGCTGCTGCTGTCGAGTCGCTTTCTGCTGATGTAACAACCCTAAAAAGTCGTTCCACTCAAAAAGGCCAACTGCTGAAGACAACCCAAGTGGTTCCATTCGAGGCACTAACCGGGTACCGAGAGCATTTCCATCCGAACGAGGCCGCTAATGCTGGTGGGATGAACCCGAGGATGATGAAGATAGTGCAAGAGGGTTTACTTCCAATCGCCGACCCCGTGCTAAGATTGATTTCCCAAAGTTCAAAGGAGGGGATCCGAGAGGCTGGATTCTCAAAGCTGAGAAGAACTTCCACTATATTCAAATCCTTGATGACATGAAGGTAGAGGTGGCATCTATGCATCTCGATGGTGACACCGTAGACCTCTTCAGAGGGGTTAACAATGAGGATGAGATTATTTACTGGGAGAGACTCGTCAAGATCTTTCAAGAGCACTACGGGCCTCCTGAGTTTCAGATTCCTGATGAGCATCTAAGTGCAATCCAACACACGGGGACAATGGTTGATTACCAAAAGGAGTTTGCTCGAAGGGTTGCTCGGGTGAATGACTGGCCGGAGCATTGTTTGTTGGGCGTGTTTTTGGCTGGACTGAAAGGAGATTTGAAGGCTGAAGTACGAATTCATAAGCCACGCTCGGTATTTAAGGTTGTTAGTCTTGCCCTAGAGTTTGAAAGCAAGGTGGATCAAGGCCCAAAATCTCAATTTCACAAGCCCAACTCTTCTCATTCCTCTCTCCCAGTCTCCCTACGCTTCCATCAACTCAGCATAACTCAGCAGAATTTGCAGGACATCAGAAGCAAGTTCAGCGTGGTTTACCACTAGTACCTAACTCTTGGGAAGTCGAACACCAAAACAGACGCGATAAAGAGTTGTGTTTTCTCAGTAGAGAAAAGTTTGGACCGGGCCACCGTTGCAAGGGACCCAATTTTTCATTACTTGAGATTACAGAGGATGGAGAGGCAGCCACTGATCAAGTGAGCAACGAGCAAGGAATTAGTGGAGATGATGGATATCAGCCAGGTTTGAAGAAGATTTCTTTCCATGCTATTCTTGGAAAGAATTCTGGGACCACCATGAAGATCCAAGGAATGCTCAATGATAGACAAGTTTTACTTTTGATTGACAGCGGTTCTACTCATAAGTTTATTGCTGATCATATAGTTCATGACTTGAGGCTGACAGTGGAAGTCATTCCTTCTTTTGGAGTGCAAATTGGTAACGGTGACCTCGTTCACTGCAACCGAATATGCAAGAATATGGAGATTCAATTTCTTGGATTAGAGATCACACAAGACTACTATCCTTTTCCAATGGCGGGTGCAGACTTGGTTTTAGGAATCAAATGGCTTGCCACTCTCAACACAATGCAAGCTAATTGGAACAAGATGACTATGAAATTTTACTTGAATAGGAAGAAGTGCAAGCTGCAAGGAATAGCACCTCGGATGGTCATGAAGGTTGCTGAATTTCAGTCATATTCCAAGAGCCTAGCTCAGGAGGAGAATTGCATTCTCATTCTCATGCTCAAGTCAGATCCTATATTTTCACCTTGAGGACAAGGTGAATTTCAAGGGGGGAGTATTGATACATGTCCATGTGCTACAAAGATTTCATATTACCGTGTTTTAAGTAATTAATTATCTAATTCTTATTTTCTATCTTAGTAGTGGAGGTTAGTTTCATTAGAATGTTAGGTTTAGCATTAGTTTCAATTAGTGGAATAGTGGGAAGTTAAACTAACTTCTAGAAAATAAAGAAACTTCTAAGTAAAACTAATAATCTGGGATTGTATCAATTCATTCCCCTCGAAAATTGACTTGTCCTCAAGGCGAAAACCAGTCACGGATCAATGAAGTGAAGGGTTGAATTCCTGGCCAATCCCAAGCATATTGTTGCAGCAAAAACACAATCCCTCGTTGTAGTTGCATGTTCAGCCTTCCAGAATGAGCCTTGCAATTGGTGGTCTTACAATGACAAATGTATTGTTTTCAATCTAATACTTTCTTCCTTTTATAAAAGATATCCTTTGAGCCAATTGAAGATATATTAAGGATTTTTTTGCCTAAAATATCTCTATTAAATACTCAATAAAGGTTAATTGAAAAAATTCTACATGAGTAAAGAGGAGTTAATGATTAGGGGTGGATTCGAAAAAATGCAAAAAAAAATTATTAAAAGGGTACGTTTTGTGAAATAAGAAAAAGTGACTATAAGTACGTATATTGTGAAATTGAGGGTGTATATTATTATTGCTTATTGTTATTACTACTACTACTATCATTATCATTATTATATATTATATATTATATATATTATTGAATTATTTAGTATTGATTGTAATATATTGCTCCCTTTGTCCTTGAAAGTTTGGTTGTATTTTCTTTTCAGTTGTCTCTATAAAATTGTCCGTTTTCCCAACCTTCCATTTCTATCATACTTTTCTTACTAATACCCTTTTCAATCTAGTTTTTACCTCCTTATCCAACTTTCTCATCAATTTTATCAATTTTTTCAATAAAGTTACAAAATTATCCTTATCCAATTTTATATATTATCCACTTTTATCCGACATTTTCATCACCTTTATCACTTTTTAGCCTTATAAAATTACTCCCATTCAATCTCATAGCCATGTAGCACAAATTTTGACACGAGGTCCAAGTGTCAATAGTAAGACAAACTACTCTGAAAGACAAATTCTTGAGAGAACAAGTCCATTTCCTCCTCTCCTCAATGAAAAGGTTGTATCAATCTCTAGTTATAGTTGTCGAGATAGGGTAGGAAATTCACGATTAAGAGCTCTAGAATAATTGCGAAAACATTACACATCAAAAAAAAGTAAAAGGAAGCTCATATACATTAATCAACCTAGCAAGCTCTTTTCTAGCCTTCTCTTTATCAAATCGCCACAACTTCGGGATGCTGACAGTTTGTGTACTTCCATCTTCACCAATAATAGGTCTAGATTCAAAGTCAATCAAACTTTGCCTCTTGTCCAATGTAGATGGATATCTTGGACATGCTTTTTCTAAGTGATTTTTTATAGTACTTGTCCCATTTGCAGACCGGGAATAGATTAATAATGAACAATACTTGTATCTCATACTATATTCTACTTCAGTTTTATCAAAATGAGCCCAATATTGTGACTTTTTATTCTTATAAAAAGGTTTAGCACTTACTACGAGATTTTGTTTTCTTTTTTCTGCTTGTGTAGGAATTGCAACTAATTTATCCATCTGGTTGTTTGTAACTACAACATCAACTCTCTCAGATCTGATCAAATAGAAACAACATATAATTAGCACATTCTAAAGTCAAACAATTTGATAATTACATAAAGAGAATGATGCAAGGAAAATATAATTAACACATTCTAAAGTCAATCAATTTGATAATTACACAAAGAGAATGATACAAGTAACGAGATGTATATATGGGTGAATAAAGTCAATAAACAATGTCACTTGACTAATCTAATATATACAAAGCAAATAAAACAAAATTTGAGACCCCTTAAATAAAATAAAAAATAGAAGAGAATATATTACATAATATTGTTGGTTTCACTTTCATGTGAATTCTTCAATTGAAACTTTGGTGTGTCTCAGTGTCTCTCGTATGTCGTGGAAGCTTGGAAGCCATGTAAAGAGTAAAGGTAATTTGGATCGGGAGAAGTGGGGAAGAAAAGTGGAAAAGGACGGTAGATTATATTGCTTTTAACTTTTTAAGTTTGCTTTTATTATTTTCCTCTTTAAAAATTAAGACATAAAATAAAATGAGCTCATGTTTGGAATTAAGAAATTGGACTCATGCTCAAACAAAAAAAGAAATTGGGCCCAATAGCTTATTAGAGCTAAAACTGAAGTTTGGTAGCAAACTAAGAAACCTTTTTTTTTGGTAACTAAGAAACTAAGAAACCTTTCATAGGGTTCAATTGTGATACAACATACATGTCAACCACTAGGATATAACGTGCGATCATATTTTTTTTAAAATACGAAATCAGCAAACTGAAACCAAACTAAAAAAATCGAATATATATGACCGAATTTATATAAAGTTATGGTACTCAAATTATCCAATTTTTTCACGTTTTATTAATTCACGTGAACCGTCTTTATAGACAAACTTTCTAGGACGGATGGAGTATTAGTAATTAGTATTCAACCTAGTATATTATTGTCACAATTAGTATATACTACATATTATCTTGAATGTAATATGTTATTTCTATGGTTGTTATATATATATATATATCATGATAATGAATTATACGAGAATGAAAATTAAAGAGAAAAATGAGAGTGAATCTTAGTTATTTGATTAGGTTACATCCATGGTTACGACTGCACGATTACCATTATATTTTTTTGTTAACCCCAAGGGTGAAAAATTAGAAAAAAACGATTATGTCTTTTCACTTAACATGATTGTATTTTTGATTAAATATGATTATATTTTTTCAATTAATATGATTGTGTCTTTTCTTAGCACAATTATATTGTGTATGATTTTATTTGATTGTGTGTGATTTTTTACGTGAGTGTATAATATTTATATAATATGCTAGGAATGATGTAGTACATTTTCATTTAATAATGATAAGGCATTCTTGACTAAATAAACATCTAGTTTGAGCAACAATTTCGACGTATAATTTCAACTTCCGCATCCATAAAAACCCTATTAATTACCGAATAAGCGGTCAGAGCGGTGGACCGGATATCATCGAAAGTGACACGTGGACAAGGGTTGACAAACGTGGCCGTACATTGGACGTTATCATCCCTAGATAAAACTGTCGGTCAGCAAAAACTACTATACCCGGATTTACATGCTCGAGTCTCAAATAACTAAATAGATCATACAACAAATTGGCTCGAGTTTTATTTGTTTTTTTTTTTGATCGAAGAGTTTTATTTGTTGATTCCATATAAATTACGTAGCTTTAATCTGTGGCTTAATACATCACCAGTCCCCCGTACTTGTACATTTTTTTCAAATAGAGACCTCTACTTTAAAATGTTCTATTAAACGCCCTAACTTATTAAATTTTGTTCTATCAAACCCCTCCATGCTGATATGGCATAACGCGTGTACTTCAATTTCTCTTGTGCGAGTGAGACAAATTTATTTTTAGGAGAAAATATAAATACCTTTCATAAATAATACTGCACTCCGTAATTCACTTAGATTTTTAGTTTAAAAAAAAAAGAAATGTAATCTTCTTCTCCAAAGTCCATAGTTTGGCCTGCGTTAGGGTTTTTTTTTTTTGCAACTGAAGGATATGAACCAGGTGAGAAGCTGAGGTGCCGTCCTGGACAGTGGGGTTGTTGCGGTCAGTGGTTACTGATGGCAAGCATTGGCGGTGATGAGGTTGAAGCGTTTAAAGGAGGATTGAGCTTTTTTGGTCGACAATGGCGGAATTTGACTCGTTACGAATTAGGACGATAAATCATACATTTTTGACTAATTTGAGGTTGGTGAATCTAAATATGACATCAATTTGGAGAAAGGATAAAGGGAAAGGGATGGATTTTTGAAAACGAATGGCTTCAATGGAGTTTGAGAATAGATCTGAAATTGGATCGGTAGCTAAGACCAATTAAGTCGGTATTTTGTAGGGTTTTTGAAGATTTGAATGTTTAGATTGCAGATCTGGAGTTTGTTTCGATAAATAAGAACAAAATCACAAATGTTTAGTGGAAAATCAGCTACTGCTTGTAGAAATGAATGGTTCGTTCTTCGTTGATGGCATGTGGAGAAGAAGACAATTTACTAATAATTAAGATAGTTACCCTATATCTTTCAACAAGTTGAAAAATGTCCTCATTCTACAAAATTAAGAACAATGTGTAGGTGGCACCTAGGTGGAATCCACGTGGTACAAGGGTGGCCCACATTAGCGAGCGTGAAAACCACGTTTTAGAATCTTAATATCGAGGTGCTTGTTTGAAAAAAATTTAATAAGTTTAGGTGTGTAATAGAACATTTCAAAGTAGAGGGGTCTATTTGAAAAAAACGTACAAGTATAGGGGGCCGTACATGTATTTTGCCTTTAATCTGTGTATCCGCTTGAAAATAGTGCCTTCAAAGCTCTAACTAAAACTGAACTAGCCTAATTTAACCTAACATAATTCAATGTGTATATAATATACTCCCTCCGTTAAGAAATACATGTCGTTTTAGGTTGATTGAGTTGTTAAGAAATACTTGTCATTTTAGATATTTTAACACTGTTTTTCCAATATTATCCCCACTAATTTAAAACAATTACTTAAATCTATACTAGAAAATAAAAGATCTTCCTAAGATTGAGGGTGGAAAAGTCAAATCATTTGAATTCTTAATTTTTAAGACAAACTCTAAAACGACATGTATTTCTTAACGGAGGGAGTATCTCACATAGTCACGTGCACAGTGTAGCCTCATCTTTCTCTCTTATAAATCAAACTCGATACATATAATCTAAGTCGAATTAATAATGCGAAAACAATAAGAACAAACTATAATTTCTTATCTCCTTTCTATTCATGATGATCGATAAATTACAATTGGGAGTTTTGGATCTCGAATCCAGAATCTCTACATGATGCTTGTCGGACGCGGACAATCTTTCCAGTGTGATCTGAGCTACGTGGGACCTTTGATTACAATCAAAAGGGTGAAATACAATGTATGTATAACTATTGATCATAAGATTCGACAAAAAAAAAAAAAACTATTGATCATAAGAGCTGGCTCAACTAGTTAACAGTTCATGTATCTCGATATGGTGTGATATATAACACATAAATGTGACTCCTCCTAGGTGGAAAAACGAAACTTTATTGAGCTATGTTAACTTTCATATGATAATTAAGCTTAACTGATGATGACATTTCATTAGTTGTTTGGAATACTACATATCTAGTCTTTATCTAGTTTCTATTTTTATAGAATTCTAAAACTATAGAATAGTTATCTTTACGTAAGTTTGTTAATAAGATAAAGTATGACGATAAATGAATTTAAACCATTATTTCTCAATATAAATAGAGGTTAAATTTCTTTAGTTATACAACTCTTTTAGAATCTATTCTTGTTCTATTATTACCACTATAATAATACAGGAATAGGATTTTATGACTACTTCAACTATATATGCAAACTAATACACCCTTCATTTATTCATATAATTTAGCAACTCTTTTCTTATAAAGGTAAAGTATATACCTTCATCAACTTAATAAACAAACTTGTCACATAATAATTTTATATGGCAGAATTCATGTAAAAAATATTTGTAATATATACTCCCTCCGTTTCACAATAAATGTCGTTTTAGCACTTAAAATTTGTTTCATAATATGTGTCGTTTTATATTTTCAAAGTGATTTATTAGCTAGGGGTGAATGATGATAATTTTTATTGGAATGTGTATTTGTTCACTAAAGTTGTTCATTCATTGGCCAAAAAAATGTAATGAATGGTAAGATTAAGAAAAAGTTATAAGTTTTAAAGTGAATGATTGCTTTTCTTAAAAGTTGTGTTAAGAGCTAAAACGACACTTATTGTGAAACGGAGGGAGTATTAGCTAGGGTCCGGTCTACTGTATATTTAAGCACGAAACCTAACACCACAACGACTTGACCTATTTGGAAGTGACTAATTAATATGCTTATCATCAATGTAAATGACCATACTTCTTCAAGCCAACTCTTACTCTTTCAATGCGTATTAAAATGTACTACGTACTATTTATAATAACAAATTACGGAGTATTATAAAAGGCAGAATACATCACCAGACCCCCGTATTTACACTTTTTTTCCCCTTGGACCCTTGTACTTTAAAATGTTCAATTAGACCCCTATCTATACTATATATTAAAGCCGGAGAATTTCGAGCCTCCACGTTAATTCTGACCCCATCACATGTTAAATTCATTATAAATCAATTATCTATTTTTAATAATTTACAAATAATAAATTCTTATATGTATCTATCTATTTACCATATATTGATATTTCCGAATAATATCTATATCTATAATCCTTACTAATTTTATAAATAAAAAATATTCATATTTATCTATCTAATTACCATATATTGATATATATATATCAGAATAATATCTATATTCATAATCTATCAAAATAATATCTTATATCCATATTAAAAATTATGTATAGAGTCATTGACCACGTTGATTCGAATCTCGTGCTATGTCATCTTGCACTCTGTTTCGTTCATGCTTCACTTCATGAAGTATATGTATCTTTTGAAATTTATATCCTATGCACGATGCATGAACTATATACGCCTAATAGATTGGTATGAATCGATGATTTAAATCCTGATTAATTGTATGTAGAGTTACACAGGATATCAAAACATCTTATATAGAGTACGGGTACCTCGACAATTCATCTTATAATTCCTATTAAACGGTCAGAAACCCGTACAGGGTACGGGTATAAAACTAGTACTTAGTTAAATTTGTTCTTTCAAACACATGCTTGTGTGGTGTTTTACACGCGCGCTGACGTGGCAAAATTAATTGCCACGTAGATGCCACGTAGATACCAGATAGATGCCACATAAGCATTTTTTTTTTAACCTTTATGATTTCACAAAAAAATATCTATTTCACAATCATCTTTTGCCATGTTTGAATAATGCGGTTTTACAATTATCTAGGAGTATTTCACAAAAAAACACATTATTTCATAAAAAAAAATCACAAAAAAACGTAACTTTCCAAAATCAACCTGCGAACTTGCGAAGCCCTGTCACCTTGTTCTCGTCCTTCACCGTAAATCAAATCTTCTTCTCCGGCGGAGGGACCTGCCCGTCCAGCCGGATCCGGTCCCTAGCGATGTTGAGCCCCCTTAGTTTCTGGATCAGCTGATCGTGCCCAGTCGGGATGGGCCGGATCCCGGCGACTGGCTCCGGACGAACCCCTGGCGGAGCCCACCACCGGTAGACGGATCCAGATTGGCGGATCTCTTGGCCAAGTCGGGAGGAAGGGTGGCCTGCCTGAGATGAGGCTTCAGGGAGGGGATGGGGGATTGGGGCACGGCGGATCTCTTGGCCAGGTCGGCCTCGCGCTCCGATCCATGCCCCCAGCCGGCACCATCGAGTACCTCGACTCCCGGTATGTCACCCCCGACGATATTTACATTATTACCTCTAAACGATTACACACTTTACCTATTTTTACAACCTCTTTCTTCTTCATTTATCTCTCATTTTTACTTTATCACATTATCTCTCTTCTACCTCAACAAAAACAACACCATAAATATACACTTTTTTGACTGATTTGACACCATAAATCCCCTTTTCACTCCATCTTTTCATTGCATAAATAACAGTGCCCAAAATATTTTTGGACAATCTTAAGAGAACAGAGGGAAGTAAGTAATGTTTATTTACTTTTTTTCTTCCAAGGAACATGCTATCTCAACGAGCTAGGTCCTCACAATGGTGCGTAGAATATTATTATAAAAATTAAGTGGTTGTTTACGTGTTAAACCTGCGGAAAATAGCTTATAATATACTCCCTCCGTTTTAAAATATATGATCATTTGGATACTTTTTCTTGTTTTATAATACTTGTTCATTTTACATTTTTTCCCATCTCTTTCCATTTATACCCCTAATAATTATATTTATCATAATTATTATACTTTTTCATATTTCTTTAAACAAATAATTAATTATACATTTGATAGGGGTAATATAGAAATAACATTTTTTTCTTAATACATGTGCAACGTCCATGTATTTTGAAACGGAAAGAGTATATATATATATATATAAGTTTGAGTTTCATACATTAGTGCATAAGCCTGAGTAGACGTTATCATCTGTACTTGTGTAGATAAAAATGTCGAGTCAGCATGCAAACATGCTCAGAAATGTTTGGATAACGACTCCGATCCGCCGCGTAATTTGGAGGACTTTCAGGGCATCGTACACGTGGCAGCCGAGGCAAAATGTGTCGAGGGGCCAAAACGGCGTCGTGAAGGCGGGTTGCAGCCTATAAAAGATGCAGAAGCGAAGTGCTATGACACACATCCAAAGCGCGCATCTTAACGCCTACGTGCATATATTTTAAAGACGTAGTAGTATTTGCTCGAGTTTCATAGCAAAAAAAACGCCCAGCCGATTCCTCAAATCCGCTACGCAGCGTTTTGATAGTCTGAGGGGGTCTAAACTCTTGTGTTTTAAGTCAAGATGTGTGGGATACTGGCGGTGTTGGGCTGCTCCGACGACTCTCAGGCCAAACGGAGCCGGGTGCTCGAGCTCTCTCGCAGGCATTTCTTTTCTCCATCCATCTCTTTTAAATCGTTTGTTCCTATTATGACTTTTTATCAATATATATATATCTCATCTCCAATCTCATTCTAACGAACCTAACTACTTAAAAACCTATATTAGTGGCCGGGTGGGGATGTTATTCCGAATATATATACTAATGGGTTTATCATGTGGTTTTTGTGGGAAACACACACATCTCAAGGATAAAATCACAGTGAGCATGTTGCATAACGTTGCTAGTTAATTACTCCACAAGTTTTTATATGTTTATTGTAATGTTTATTCTTGGTAATGTCGATTTACCAGCTATTGTCGTCTTCTATGATGAGTTGTTTCATGGCTAAATAATTTAAAACATGTTATGCTATATTTATCGGTGTGGAATTGCTATTATGGGCCCTAAAATTCCGTAGCAAGACAATATGTCCCAATTTGGAGTATTTTATAATTTAAAGTAGGATTTTTCTATTGCCTTATAAAAACAGTTTCACTTTTACTATTTATCAGTCTTTTGTTAATCAGATAAACCATCAAGTTCTTTGAGCGTTAAGTATGACTACGTGCTTAATCTTTATCAATTGTCTGTATCAACCAACTAAACTAATCTATCTGCAAGCATTAAACATGATTTGGTGATTTGACACGTGTACTCAAAACAGATTAAGGCACAGGGGTCCAGATTGGAGTGGGCTCCACCAACACGGCGGAAACTACCTCTCTCATCAACGTCTAGCCATCATTGACCCTGCTTCCGGCGACCAACCTCTCTACAACGAGAACCAATCCATCGTTGTCACTGTAATCCTCGCTCAATCTCGATCAATCCACAATCCAAAAAGCTTCTCAACGTGTCAATTTTTCATAAGAAAGCTTTCTGCAACTTAATTTTGTATAGGTTAATGGTGAGATCTACAACCATGCCGAGCTCAGAGCCAGCCTTCCGACCCACAAGTTCAGGACCGGAAGTGATTGCGATGTTATTGCGCATTTGGTGTGCGCCCACGAATCGCTTCTTCCTTGAAAACGATTAAATTGGGTCGGTTTTTATTTTTTATATGATGAACGCTAAGTGTTTGTTGAAATGCCTCAATGAAACAGTATGAAGAGCATGGGGAGAGTTTCATCAGCATGTTGGACGGAGTCTTCTCTTTCGTGTTGCTCGATAAGCGTGATAATAGCTACATTGCCGCTCGTGATGCCGTTGGTGTTACCTCCCTCTACATTGGCTGGGGCCTAGATGGTACATGAAAATGTTCTGCTTATATTGTGATTTATATCATTGGTTTTGTTTGTGACTGTATAAATGTGTGTTTGTTTTTGGGCTTCAGGGTCGGTGTGGATCTCATCGGAGTTGAAGGCTCTCCAGGATGATTGTGAGCATTTCGAGTGTTTTCCTCCGGGTCACTTCTACTCGAGCAAAACCGGCAGGTTCCAGCTTTGGTACAACCCGCCTTGGTTCTCTGAGGCGATCCCCAACACACCTTATGATCCCCTTGTTCTTAGACATGCTTTTGAGAAGGTCATATAATGTATCTTCAACAATGCTTCCCATTTTCAGCTTTATATCAATGAGAAAGGCATGATGGTCTTTAATCTCACTCCATTGAATTTTCTTGTGGATTGACACGACATATATGTACGTGTAGGCTGTGACAAAGAGGCTCATGACTGATGTTCCATTCGGGGTTCTTTTGTCTGGAGGCTTGGATTCATCACTCGTTGCCTCGGTCACAGCTCGCTTCTTGGCTGGAACCAAGGCCGCCAGGCAATGGGGAAGCCAACTTCACTCGTTCTGTGTCGGTTTAGAGGCAAGTACCTTTTTCTTTTTCTTTTTCCTTTTTCTTGTACTGATTTTTGCGCTTCTTAGAGCGAATTTTTGTATGCTAACAGGGATCACCGGATTTGAAGGCTGGAAGGGAGGTTGCTGACTACTTAGGAACCATCCACCATGAGTTTCACTTCACAGTTCAGGATGGTATTGATGCTATAGAAGAGGTGATCTACCACGTTGAGACTTATGATGTGACAACCATTAGAGCTAGCACTCCTATGTTCCTCATGTCCAGGAAGATTAAGTCACTTGGAGTGAAAATGGTGATCTCTGGCGAGGGGTCTGATGAGATCTTTGGCGGGTACCTCTATTTCCACAAGGCTCCCAACAAGGAAGAATTCCACCGTGAAACATGTCACAAGGTAGTCTAATTTAGAAGTTGAGATATCGATCATTGCATTGAGTTGGATTAATTCATGTAAATTAGCGGTTCTTCTGCAGATAAAGGCACTTCATCAGTATGACTGTTTAAGAGCCAACAAGGCGACTTCTGCTTGGGGCCTTGAGGCTCGGGTTCCTTTCCTAGACAAAGAATTCATTGATTGTGCCATGTCCATTGACCCAGAGTGGAAGATGGTATTCCTCTGCTGATGTTCAACCTTTTGTTTCTCCTTAAATACCTTGCATCTCTTTTGTGCTTATGAATAATGCATTATAAATAGATAAATAAAGATCAAGGACGTATAGAGAAATGGATACTTAGGAAGGCATTCGACGATGAGGAAAAACCCTTCTTGCCAAAGGTATATATCTCTATCAAAATCCTTTGCATTTTTACAGTTTTGGCATATGAATTCGTTTCACTTACAAATGGCTTCTTTTGGATGACACAACAGCACATTCTGTATAGGCAAAAGGAGCAGTTTAGTGATGGTGTTGGGTATAGCTGGATTGATGGCCTTAAAGCTCATGCTGAACAACAAGTACATATAACTACAACAATACTTCCATTGTTTAAATCTGTCTTTTTGTTGTAAAAACAACCAGATTCATGGATTTCTCTCTTCTAACTTGAAGGTGAGTGATAAGATGATGCAAAATGCGGCAAACATATTCCCTCACAATACCCCAAACACCAAGGAAGCCTACTGTTACAGGATGATCTTTGAGAAGTTCTTCCCACAGGTGAGCAAAAGTTTCAATCTTCTTGCCCCAATTTCAGATTCCAAGTCTTACAACGATCTCTTTTGTGGTCACTGTTTCAGAATTCTGCCACTCTTACCGTCCCTGGAGGGCCAAGTGTGGCGTGTAGCACAGCCAAGGTGGTGGAATGGGACGCGTCTTGGTCTAACAACCTAGACCCCTCTGGAAGGGCTGCTCTTGGAGTCCACGACTCGTGCTACGAGCAACACCCACACCCAAAAACTGCTTCCTCTGCAAATGGTGCCGTGCAAGCTAGTACTATCATTGATAATGTGCACTTGGAAGTTCAAGCTCCACAGCTCGTCATCCATGGCTAGTACTTAATCAGAATCGCACTCGATAATGCACCCTATATTGTCAAGTATTGATATCTCTTTTATCTACTTACTTCCTACATGTGTGCTTAAGGATTAATTACGGTTCACTAGAACCGTGATCAGCCTATCTATCTACTTGTGTGCTTGTGTATTAAACTTGAGAAATATAACTCAATAAAATGTACCATGCTGTTGATTTGCTCACCAGTGTATCTGATGTAAGAAAAAGCATGAGCTCAAGACATGATAATAATGAATATATTAGTTCTTGTCTACTACTTGATGGTACTAACAAGCATATACCATAACTATATATACACAATGGACAGGAAAAAGGTGCAGTCTTTTGCACCCTTTTCTTGCAATTACAATACCATCACACAACACATGAACTGAACAAGATACATAAGAAAAGAATGGAGCTTTTTAGTACGTATAAAAGAGTGCAGTGTAGAAGAGCTGGTTCCAAGAGTCAGGCAAACCAGGGAGACACCAGTGGCTACAATCAGAGGAGTGACCAGGGTTAGCCCTCTGACCTGGGTTGAAGTCACCACTGTAGATTGATGGATGACAATCTTTCCTCATTGCTGACATCATGGTGATGTCAAGCAAGTATGCAGGGTGGGCCATGCTACTCAGCACTGATTGGACCACCCTCATTTGGTCAGCACAGGCTACCGGGTACCCGTCCGCGGTGTACGCCACCAAACCGTTTTGCGGCGTCGTCTCCCCGTAGCAGTTTTTCGCCGCTGTCGCCATCACTCCGGAGCTCCACTCTGATGGGCTGCAATACATTTCAGTTTAAATACAATACAACTGTCAAAACATGACTCGAACCGACAATATGACTTAACCCGAATCGAGGAATATAGAGTTTTGACCAATCTACATCCGATTGACTCGTAAATTCAGAACTGGTGGATCGAGCTACTTCCGGTTTTTTGGATTGATTTTCACGTGAATGATAGACCATATTGAAACACTACTATTAAGGAAACTAGAAAGAGTTGCAAGCTTGTATGGTTAAAGTGGAAAGAGTAACAAACTTCTGTTGAAGTACAACTGGCTTAGAGTAAGGACTTCATAAAAGACTATTTTGTTTGTAGCCAGTAATATGTAGGGATCCGATCACTTTCATCTCTACCTACCAAGCTTGGAATTATATTCAATTTGACAATGGTGGGACAAAGATCAATTTATTGCAAACTGCTCACATGTATTTATTTCTTTGTTTTCCCTATGGAGTATTATTTATCCGGGGACCTTCAACCAAAAAAAAATTATTTCCGGGGACCTATCCTCACCTATATAGACTTGTAAAAAAAACTGATCAGCAACATGAATTGAAAAATATTAACGTTTAATTACAGTTTTTTAGCCAACAAAATTTCATCAACCAACTACAAAACACATGTGATCAAAACTACTATTTCATGTATGGTTTGAACTCAAAACTAACTTAAACAGTTGTGATTCAAAATAGAAGAAGCATTTCACAACCTTGACCCAATTATAACTCAAAAAGGGTAACATTAAGTGTAACTGTCAAAGATCACAAGAGCTGACTCAGCTATCAGCTCATCTATCTCTATGTGGTGTGACAGCTCATAAATATGACTCATTCTAGCTGGAGAAAACAACACTTTGTTAGGCTATGTCAGTTTCCATATCATATGCTTGATAACTACATTTTCAAGTTTGGATGGTGGAGAATTCTCCTTGTATTAGGCACATGTTAAATCCTAACTACACTTGAACTGAAAATCAGATTGCCATTTCAAAAATAATTAGATAAAATCAGAGGGTGTTTGAGAAGGAGATTATACTTGTAGTGTGTAGGAGATATGGATTGGAAGAAGACACTAGTTCTTGTTCTGTCTACATGTGTGTCAACCCATTTAGCCCATGTCTTAAGCCCAATGTCAAAAGCAGTCAATCTGTCCATATCTTGGTAGATCATTCCTCCTAATTCCATAAAATCCCATCTGCACAACAACATCTCACAAGAAGAAGAAAAAACCAGCAAAAAGATTAGTTCTTGACTTCTTGGAATTTGGTTAGTTTCCATAATGATTTTTAAGCAAAAGTTGCTCTAAGTTCATACTAACTAACCCTTGGAGAGATCCTCTATGTGTCCACCAATGACCCGAGTTAAAAGAAAGCACGTCAACGCCTTGCCAGGCTTTGCTATTGGCTGAGATGTCGTCTAGCTTGAGAACTCTCTTGCCTTGGATTATGTCAATGTCCACAAGATATGTAGCCTTGTAAAATGAGATTGTCACACCATAATCCTGCATTAGATGAACAACAATAAGGGAGTTGTTATGGTGCCTTTATCCTAGAGCAAAAGTAAGAGGAGTTAGCTATAGGTTGTAGGAAATAATTAGTGGGCCTAAACCTAGCCCAATTTGCAAGACCCAGTTGGTAATTTAGGTCTTAATTATTGGTGGGTCTCAACTCAATAAAGCATAGGGCCTCTAAGACGGCTGTGAAATGTATGTAAAATTGCCATTCATAGAGCTAAAATGAAGTTACGATGCCATGGGGCCCTCGTCCATAAGGATGCTTTAAGATGGTCTGAGGTTCAGTCGGGTCTAGCTTAATTTCTTTTTTTATCAAAAAAATATATAAAAATAAAAATAGAGCTAAAATGAAAGTCTATTAAGCTCATGAAACTTTACAATTAAATAGAAACTTTCTTACCATTTCAACCTTCTAAAACTCTCAAAATTCTAACAAACAAGGCTTTATTAGAAGCATTATAGTTATAAAAAAAACTTGCACAAACTTCCTCCAAACAGAGCTTAGTCTACATTATGCACAAGAAAGACTTTCATGTTCGTCTTGGAACCATGACAACGTTATGATTTGGTTTGGCGCCAAATGAACCCCTAGTATGAGGCAAAAGCCTCGAGAAACTCAACAAATATTGCAAAAAATGCAATTAAGCAAAGTAATTATCAAACGTACCAAGAATCTAAAGCTTGAAAGTGGGTCCCCATTGATCCTCTGCATAGGGGAAGATCTGGGCAGAGCAGAAGAAACAAGGCAGATGAGAGATTCCCATTGATTCCTGCCCAAGGAATCTCCAACAAACATAACCGTTTTGCCCCTCATTCTGTTCAAGAACACCATCCCATTGAACCTAGGCAGCTCACAGGCCGCTGGCTTCCACCGGTACCTGAGGTAGTCCGAGTCGGGCCGCCCGTACAGCTGGCAGTTGAACTCCGGGTCGATGACCGGGCAGTCCGAGGCCCGGTAAATCGGGTAGGTCTCGTCGAAGACCCAGCTGCCTGTGAAGAGGTTGCATTGTGTTTGGTTTGTTTGTATGGGCGGTTGGGGGTTTACGGGTCGGGCCGGGCTCGGGCTTGGGTGGCGTCGGTGGTGGCCGAGGCCCGAGAAGAGTGGAGGGGCTGCATTGGCGAAATGGGCGGCCAAGATCAGAAGGAGAATGAGTAAAGGGAATGAAGGAGGGAAATGTGAAGACATGTTCTTGTGGAAGGAGGCTTTGGAAGAAAGGGAAGAATTTTAAGGATTTGGAGAAGAATGGAATGAGTTCAAGTGGGTAAATAGCATTGGAATATAATGGTTGGGACTTGGGAGGAGGAGTTGGCTTTTTATTGATATGGAATCTCAGTCTTTTTTTTCTCTTTTTGATTTTTGGATTCGATGTTGTGGTTTTTGTAGGCTAAGGGCATGTGAATAACAAGGTTCATTTTCGACCAAAAAAGAATAACAAGGTTCATTAAAGAGCGGGTGAGAGACATTGACTTGTAACAACTATTCAGTGTAGCCCGTCGAGATAGGAGGGTTTACGAGTCAAAGTATAAGCATTCTTACCTTAATATTGGGTAAAAGACATTACTATTGTTTGATATTTAAACGCTTGATTAGATATCCGAAAACAGATTCTCATGTTTTTAATGTATGATGATTTTAGATAACCTTCTAATGGTTTAGATTAAGGTTTTGTGTTTGGACAGGTTCTAGTCTAGCTATATTCTTTCTTTGACATTAGTTAAGTTTTTTTCATAGGGTTTACTTTTGATTAGAGTCTAGCTTCCAAATTCGGAATTCTATCATGTTTCGTAGAACATAGATTAGAGAACCGTTTTTTTTCAAGATGTAGAAATGAGCTTTCATTAATCAACGTTCCTATCCAAATGAGTAATATGTGATTTAGTTTTGTGATCTATAGTTGTTTAGAATCCTTGTACACTGAAAATGAAAGAATATCCTTAATTATGAGTATGACAACGAAGGGTTGGCTGGGTCCTTTGTGGGTTAATTAGCAGCATTTTTGGTTACATTAAATTGTATGTTATCTGTCATGAAAATGAATAATTGTCTAGTTATGAACAGATTGAACACATACTTAAATGGTATGATTAAGTGTTAAAGAGGAGCAAGTTGGGTTTATGTTCTTTGCTTTGTTAGTAGGAGAGCTTGCAAGAACAGCAGCTTGTTGGGCCCCAATTCGTTTGTGTCCACATTTCTAACCTTCTCCTGAACCCACCATACTTTTTTTTCCCTTTTTCTTTTGGATTTAAGTTAAAAAAATCATCATTTTAGACCAGCATTTGGGGAGAGAATAATAATAACAAAATAAAATATTGATGACAATAATAATTATAAAATGGTAAAGACTAAGAAGAGCTTTACAAGCACGATACCAAAATTTGCCCACCGACTGTGTTCCGTTACACTCACGGCCTTGTTTGGATTGTTGTGCAATTTCAGGTTTTGTCATTTATCAACTATACTTAGCTTTGTACCTAATAGTCGGTCTTTGCCTCACCCGTCAAAGTCATAAGCACGACTCGGGTCGAACTGAACATAGTTAAGATGAAGCTGTGGTGAATCAGTGGGCAACAAAAAATAGTGGGTCTTTGCCAAGATTTTAGTTCGAGTACTAGTGCTAATCCAAACATGGATTGATTAATTTGATCATCATGCCAAACCATACATATATACTTAGAATGGGCTTTCATAGAGATGTTATTTAACTTTGATGGTGATATAAATTAAATGTTGAGATTATATTTCCCGTCCTTCGATCACGAAGATTCATTAGTCTAACTCGTGCATGATAATATCCGTGATTATTGGATCGCACGTTTGAAGTAATGACTTGAGTATCTTCTATGGGTCAAAGAAATTACTTTTTAAGGTTAATTCATTTCTTTTACTACTTCCAAATATAGTAAAAAAACTATGAGGATAATGGATCATATAAAGCCACGTGTAAAATAAGGGTAGCTAGGGTTATAAATAGGGAAAATATTGAGGAGGTATGCAAGTTGAGCAAATGGGGTCAAATTTTGTGTTTAATCATTTCATCCATTAATTCTATCATTTTTTGCTATAGTGAAGAAGTGGACAGGAATGAAGAACATGAAATGAAGTGATGAAGTTATAAATAGGGAAATAAAGTTGAGAATGATAATTTTTGGTTGCTACATTTGCATGTGAAGGTGTCTGTTGAAATGGGCCTTCCTCTGCTCAATTGGAAAGTTCAGTACTTGCATTACTGCTGCTGATTCAGTTTCATAGATGAACTGGCAAGAAGAATTTGACTAATTTTATATACTTAGAGAATTGGATTATGATCAAAATTTCTCAACCAGAAAATATTTTCCAGTCTGGAAAAATCTGAAATTAAAAAAACTATAGAATTTACTCAACAGAGTTCAGAGTACAGGAAAACCAGTTAATGCAGACATCAACTTGGAGAATTAGCAGCTTTGAAGGAAAAATCCTCCTTTTCCTAGCCCTACTTGAAAATAATAATTTTTGAATAGGTTTATATAATATGTATGACTTTTCAACATCTGTTCTTGCAAAGTAAATCTGAAAAGGCCAACAAAAAGATGTTCCATGCTTTTCTTCACCCACATGCATTACTAATCACCCTCTATAATCCAAGGTTTTCCTGAATTCCTTGCTTTTCCTGCACACACACATTTCACTAATTCACAGGGAAATCAAACATCAATCTTTTCATAAGTTCACACATCTGATTGATCTTCCTAAAAAAAGAGTCTTAATCTTAGCCTGAAAAAAGGCTGATTCTCCTCATCAAAAAAAAGGCTGATTCTTCTGGAAAAGGGTATTCTAGAAAACCCAGGTATCTTAAACACTTGAATAAGGCAAATAGTGTGCAGAGAATCATCTCATATACAAAAATAGGCCAAGTACCCATATAATTTCCATGAGCGTATCAGAGTTTTGAGCAGCAATTATTCCCCAAGTACACCTTTCAGAAGCCTGTGAAAACTGTGATCATTTCATACCAACTGTGCTTCAGAAACAAGATTGGAAATCAAAAAAGAGAGGAACTTTGACAAAAGTTTCAGTTTTGTCCAGCTCAGAGGAGGTTTTCTGTACAAAAACCATGAGATCTGAACAAAGCATGCACATGGCATGACCCTTGATTAGCTACACAGACATTGATCATACTAAGCAAACTTAATCTCCCCCAAAAAACTGCAAGTTGCAGTCCAACTAGTTTTTAAGGCAAAATTTATTCCTCCTAATTCCTTGCCGACTATTACCTACATCTTCACATTCGGGTAATCGGCGCCTGAAGCAGGTTTTGCGCCGAATGGTTTCTCTTGCGAGTACTGCATAATTTCTCCCTTAACCTTGCAGGCAGTACTCTCAGCAACAAGCTGATCTTGGATCTCAGAAAACTCGCAGTTGTTTTCAGTTGTGTTTGGTTGATCATTTGAAATATTACCTGAATACAGAAGTCCAGTTCAGTTCAAACAATGTAATCTTTTTCCTGCAAAAAAAAGTTGGTAACAAGAAATAAATCTACTGTATATACCATGGCATCTGAATGAGGACCTTTGTAGCCAATGTTGTTACTGTCTTCAGAAACACTGCCAAATCAGTGGAAAGACCATAAGAATGAGAACTAGCTAATCTGTGAATGTAATGTTACAACAGTTAGAAGTTTAAGTTGCTTTTTACAAAATAGTACAAGCACATAACTACTAGTTGAGGTTTCATTACAGTTTGATTAAGGCCATCAACTGCTTGGATCCAGAAGTATTCACCTGCTAATTGATGAAAATTGTCTAATCAAAATTTGCACCAATAGTAGCTCTCTTTACAACTACTACAGAAGCACATGTCAAAGTTAAGAAGTGAAATATAAGCATCTACATACTTGGCAGTATCCATTTCTTTCCAAGGAAAGTAAATCCACAAATAAAAATAAAAACTATTCTATATGGATCTGACATCGTTGCAACTTGAGTTTTTTTTGTTTTATTATCTTGGCAAAAAATCTTTGGGATGAGACTACCCTAGTGGTCTTTGATAGAAGAGTCACTGGGTTCGGATTTTGCTGAATGGTACATTTCAGAGATGGCACTCTTGCACTCAAGCTCAATGCTACCGTCGTCATTATCAACATCTTCAGGAGGTTCATGAAGGCAATCTGCAAAGATCAGGTAAGAATTTTTTCATGACCCAGCAATTGTTTATTTCCATTTCTCACTTTCTACAGATAGAGCTTGTTGTCTTAAGAAGAAAAAAAAATCACCTCTTGACACGTTTGATTTTGAGTTAAGAGCTGGTTTCTGTAAGAGTTTCTGGCAGATCACAGTTCCCTGGAAATCGAGGAAGGTGTATGGCAAAAGCTCAGATCTCTCTGATGGTGAAACTTCTGAAAATCCAAAAGAGCTAGTCCAAGTGTGCAGGACATTAGGAACAGCAGGAAGCACAAGCCTCTCAACTCCTAGTTCCATGAGATTCTGAAATACATGATAAGGGAAAAGACAAACAAGAATGTGAAAATTAGAGTTCTAAAGCCTTGGAAATATTTAGTACTAGCGCTAACAATAATAAGAGTTCTAAAGCCTTGGAAATAAACCGATTTACGAAAAAGGATAGTATTTTTCATGTCATACAATCTGTACACATGATCTGTTGGTTTGCCACCATGTTTCTACTGATTCCAAGGTTTCATTTCAACTATTTGCATGGGTCATAACTCACATGACTTGTAATATAGTTCCAGTCAAGACAAAAGAAGCATTTAGGTATAAGTAAAGACCTGCAAATCACTCAATTCAATTTCAGTCTTTACACAGAAAAAGGCTCACTTAGAAATACACAAAAGTACTAGTACTAATTAAAAAAAACAAAACAACATTAGAGATAGATGATTTCAATGAGTGAATATTGTACGTATAACATCTCACAAAAAATACGCATAAGATATACAAAGAGAGCATAAGGTACCTTTTCAAGCTCATTCATCAAAAAGTGACACATCCCAAGCCGACGATAGTTAAACCGGGTGGCAACCAGAGGAATTTCAGCCACTTTTCCACCGTGGATCCTACAAACAGATTATATTATGTAAAAACTCTGAAAGAGTATGACTTGTCATACAAAAATAAGCCTAGTCACCCAAAAGCTGAAAACTTACCTTAGTGTAGCCACACTAATCAGCTGGTCATTTTTCTCTAGGAGTACAATATAAAATCCTTTGAAATTAAGGCGCTTCAGCTCTGACCTGCACACGCATACTCACATCATTATGCAACAGGCATGTAAAGCCCAAGTAAGTCCAAAAGGCAAATCACAGAAAAACAGTTTAATGAAAAACATCAGTGCACCAAAGTATCTCACCCTCTGCCAAAAATAACGTCTTCAACAAGATCTCTCCCTGTAAGAGATTCTTCAACAGGTTCAAAACATTCATGCATCACCTCCAGTGCAAGACTCAGTTTGCTGTGATTCTCTGCCAGAGTCTCAATATCAGCCTCACCAAGATCATCAACACTTTCATATTGCATCGGTTTAATTAAGGTCCACGTTAGATTATCATGATCAAGTGGAATAGGTTTTCTTTGAAGCTTTTGAAGGCCCATGTATATCTGCAAAGAGTACATGAACAAGGCATATGGTTAAGTGACCGCACAAAAATATAACAAGAGCTAGTGGCATTTAAGCTTTTATAGTACTACAAAGAAAATTGCTTGAAAAAGAAAAGAATCCATTATAAGGTCTTTAGGGATTTTGTAACTTGAACACAGAAGGTGATATTTAAGTATGTAACTCGTCGTTGACAGGGAAGCCAGAAGTACCTGGGCACAACTGCTACAGCAAAACCACTTGGATTTTGTGCAATCATCCAAATTGACTCCCCCACCTAGGCAGCTGGCATGGACTGTAAAGAGTTTAATGTTGGATAATTAGAAAACTTGTAGACGAAAGGCCTATAGTATGATTGTAGAAAATAATGGAGGGTAGAAATCCCATAAGAAAACTCACACTGAAGCTCGCATTGGTCACAGCAAACTGTACTTTTCTCATTCAACTGGCAAGTACTAACAGATTGGCTGCTGCCACAGATTCCACAACAGCAAGACGGACAAAACCAATCACCATCTGGGATGGCCTAAAACACACAAAAGGACAGTTTCAGGAGAAAACCCACAGAAATAATGCTCAGAATGTTTAATGGTGGCAGAAAGTACTAACCTGCAAACCAAGGCAACCAGCATGGAATGCCGACGGGCACCCATCACATAAAATCAATTCGCCCCCATCCCGACAGACAGAACATATGTGATCATTAACACTCCGAAATGCATCATCTGTAGCATCCTTCAGGAAGCTTCTCCTACTATTATGCAACATCTGCAACTGACACTTGACAAGAGATCTTCCATCTTCCAAAAATATGTTTGCAGCAGGCCCTTGGTATGTGCTCTTAGCATGAGCTTCAAATGTAGCAAGGCTGAGGACATTTTGACAGCAAGCACACTCAATGCCATCACAAGTTACCTTCCCTTCAGCCAATGTTTGGTTATCCTTTCCACGGTAATAGACCTTTTCCCTAAACTGCACAATCTTGTTGTCAATCAACCATGAGAGTACAGTTCTTGGATGGTCGGCCGTGGTGCTAGAAGTCTGGACCTCTCTTGTTCTTTTGCTTGAACGCAGAGATCGACCTGATTGGTTAACACCTGAACAGCCCATGGCTTTAATTGAGGAACTAGTCATTTTTCTCTTCCTGGATTTGACACCAGTACTTGGTTTTCTCAGCAGAGTACATTTCCCATAGTCCTCATCATTTCGCAGACTGTTTTTTTTCTGATTGCATTCCTCAAACAGCTCGTTCAGAGGGGCCATACTTCTTTGAATATCTGAATCAGTTCTTAAAAGCTTACTTGATCTAGCCTCCTCAGAAAATCCATGCTGTTGACTAGGACTGGGAACATCATCAGTGATTGAAGCTTGCGTGCAGGCTGCTTTGAGGTTATAATAAGTCTTTCCTTCAGGGGACACATATCGAAAGTGCCTGTTTCCAGGTAAGCACCTGGACCATAAAGTCCAGCCTATTGCTGAGAGGTGCTCTCTAGCTTTTCTTGCTGAGGCGTGGCACTTTTGTTTTTGCAAGTAGTCTGCTGTTGCTCCAGGGCAATATCTACTTTTAATAGATTCAGCAATTTTAAAGGCAGGAGAGTGTACACTGCGAAATTTCAGAGACCGTGAGCCCTTCTCATTAATCTCTTTTACAACAGGAGAGGACTTGGCTGATGGAATCCCCTCCAGAACCTCACAGATCTTAAGAAGAGAATAGTATGTGGTTCCATCTGGTGCAGTGTATCTTACATGTCTGTTTGTTGCAGATACTCTGTAGAAATCAATTTTCCAGCCTAGAAACAAAAGATGCTGCCTCAACTTCGTGGTTAATTTATTTCGGTTCTTCTTCGCATTCAAATACTCAGCTGGAGAAGTAGGGAATTCCTCAGCTCCAGGAACTAGCAAGGAAGCAATAGGCTGCCAATCATGAGACACTCCTCTTGACCTTGAGCTTTTCCCACCATCTACTGAAGGTGACAATGATAAAGCATTATCAACTCTCGATTCCCCTCCTTCATGTGAAATATCTGAGCTTTCTAATAACTCCATGCCAGCATCATTATTCCTTGACGCAATACAGTTCAGAGACTCAAGGTTTCCATCAGGCGCAGTGAGCACACCAAATTTCCCAAGGTTCAACACAGAATTCTTGAGCTCATCATATACAACCAAGTCTCGGGCAAAGTTTAATCTATTCAGAACTTCACGTGCGATTATCCTCAAATAATCATTTATAACCTCCCGGATCAGCTCTTCCCACACAGCCCTCCTCTTATAGGTCCACTCCATAATCCGGCAAAATTTCTTACTGTCCCTCACATCATACCATATTTGCTGAACAGAAACAGGAAGAACAAGCTCTGGGCGAAGCTGCTCAATGATTTCCAGAAACACCCATTTGCCTCGGGCACACCACTCTCCCGTGTCCTCATTCCAATCCTGAGTTAGCCTCAAATTATCAGTACTTACAAGCATTTCATCAGCCAGATCAGGGAAGAAAATCTTCCACTTGCCAAAGGCGTCTTTCGGGCCAAACACCACACCTTCCCACCAGGCTTCATTGTAATATGCATCAACACATTCACTGTACTGGAGAGGCCTTCGAAGATTGAATTTTGGCGGTGTTGGCCTTATCCGACCACGGCAGTTGCCTGAAGGTCCTAAGCTAGGACTTGTGCCATCAATCACAGAAGAAATATCCACATATTCAGAAAGTGGTTCGTTCTCATCATCACACACAAGGTTATCATATATAACTTTGTAGTGTTTAGCATAGCAACCACAGATAGTTGCAGGATGCCATGAACCAAGAAGTCCATCTTCAATACTTCTAACCTGCGTGTTCACACGTACAATTTCAGTTCTAGTAAACCAATTTCACAACAAGATTGAAGAAACTTGACTAGAAGCAGAAGGGGGAAATTTGACACACACATCAAATCAAGGGTACAACAAACAAATTGGGAATGCCAAAGCAACAAGCACAGAATTCCATTTCCCACTTTCAATGTTATGTTTAAACCATCTGATCCTTCCAAATTTCGGCTTTCGATCACGATCAAATTGAGATTCCACACAGGTAAAGCCTTTCACCTGGTTTTTACAGCGTTTTCCGAAGGGCCATGGCGATTATCATACTCAGAATTAGCGTCTTGAACCAGAAATCACGAATTGCCAGACATGCATTGCAGAATTCCAAAGAACAAAGGACAAAATTCAACAACCCCTCAACAATTTCGCTCTGATCGTCGAATTAGATTTCAAGAGAGACAAGACCCAAACCCCCCAAAAAAACCCTCGTTTTGCAAAATGCCAACACATACACACAGATGAAATGCAGGCGAATTGATTCAGCGAAATAAGAACACAGAAAGAACGAAATTAAAAATCAAGTCTTTGGAAACGAAAGTAAAATGCCAAGGCAATTAGGTGAGGGTTTTACTTCAACTCTGTCATTAATCGAAAGCCTTCTTCTGGGTTCGCTCGATCGTCTCCTCTTCTTCCCTCTTTCAGCCATTGAAGAGTGTGTGACCCCAGAGCTGTCAAGGTTTTTGCAATTTCAGTGATTCAGAGAGAGAGAGAGAGAGTGAAAGCTGAAATCTTTTTTTAATTCAATCCTCTGCTTGGGTTCCAAGTTTCTATACTGGTAAATTTTCGAAATCTTTTCTTTATTACACCCAAATAGTGTGTGCTAATTTCTGATGAGACAGAGGGACAATTTTTTATTGCTCTTTTTTCGACATAGCGTTAGCTTGATTCACAGTAGTAAATAAGATTATTACCGTAATTAATAGTAGTATAGTACTTACTGAAATGACCGTTTCAAGTAATCCGATAAATTATTTTGACCAGAATAAAACTACTTGATGGTTATGGATCCCTATTACTTAGGGGAGAAAGATTTACTGATTTATTTAAGATGGAAAAATTAATGACATGAAACTTCCGACAAATATCCGCTTATAAGTAAACACTAACCTTATTTGCTAGTTGTGTTGTGGACTTGTGGGCACTGGGCACTGGGCACTGGGCACATTGTACATGGTGCATATTACCCAAATTGAGGAAGCAAATATAATTCGATTGGGTTATTAAATTTTATTTAAGATCCATTCTTATAATCTACGTTCTTACAAACCTTAATGTAGAAACATTTATTGAACTATAAATATTTATTACATGAATTATATTAATTTTTGACATACTCCGTATTTATTAATTTTTATTTAAGGTTTTAGTTTCAAAAAACAACAATATTAATCTATATTTTAGAAAATTTCAGATAACAACTTTTTAAAATACTAATTACTCCGTAATCATCATAACTATATACTAAAGCGGAGGTTAGATTTATTATTTAGCCCTACACGTGTCACATTCTCATTAATCCGCACCACCCTTCTTTAATAAAACAATTCAATTTGTTTGATTGGTTGAAATTTCATTGTAGACCCCACATTAGACATCTTTTTATCTAACAATTCTCATTTTAATTAATTTTAAAAAAATAAACTACTACGTATGGATATCTAAGCCAAATCTACTACTTATACGTATACTATAGAATAATTTCTATCCTAATACTATATGCATATCTAAGCCAAATTTATATAAAGCCTAACTTACGTAGAGAATAATCAATCATAACTATATACTAAAGCGGGGGTTAGAAATAATATTTAGCCCGACACGTGTCACCTCTTCGTTGGCCGCATCACCCATCTTTATTAAAACAATTCAATTGATTTAATTGGTTGAAATTTTATTATAGACCCCACATTAGATTTTTTTTCTTATCTACTTATTTCCATTTTAATTATTTTCTTTTAAAAAATAAGCTTTAAATTTGTACAATACAAAATTCATAAGCTATTATTCGAAAATTCTATCCAAACCATAAATATATTATCACAGACTTAGTTTAAAATATAGACGTAGTGCCTTTAATTGTTGGACTTATTGTTTAATTGGTTAAATTTGCTTCAAGGCACGACACGTATTCAAAAATATTTAGAACCGCATACGTATTCAAATTAAAATGATGATTATTGTACAAACTAATAAAGATGATGATCATCAATCATTTTGTATAATAGATTTCTTATTATTCTAATATATTTGGATAGACGTATGTGGTAAGTCTAATATGAATGTACAATATATTATTTTATGATTCATAGGAGAATATTTAAATTCGATTTCATATCAAAATTATTGATGATTTCATAGGCGAAATGGATCCAAAAAATACAAACTATCATAAATTTTAGTTAAATCATAATAAATATTATTTTATAAAATACAAACTATTCTATCCAAAAAGAAATGAAACAAATACGTACTAAGTACTAACCTATGCATCATTTGGATATTTCTTTTCCATATGCATAACAGTTTGATCGATATTTTTTGCCTTTATCAACTTAGTAATTTATTAAATTATTTATATAAATATCTTATCTTACTATGTACTAAAGTGGAGGTTAAACTAATAGATATATCTAATTGAGTTATTAATGTTGAAATTTTGTTATAGATCCACATATATGGAGAATATTTCATGTGATTTAATTTATTGAAATAAAGGGTGTTATAAAGGAAAACATATATAACTAAAATAAAATAATAAAACTTATTCATTTAGTAACTATAAAATCGTTCATTGAGTTTTTTTGTTAAAATTTGATTGCTATGTATTTAAAATATTATAGAAAAAGGATTTGAGTATTTTAAAAAAGTTACTAAATCTTTTATCTATGTAAATATTATGTATTTAACTATGCTATAATATATCTAATTGAAATATTATATTATAATATATCCGATTCAAATAAGAGTTTTATAAGATATAAAACATTAAATTTATAGATAATAATCAAAGGTTCTTGATTGTTTTAAAATGAAAATTATTTTATTAGAAATATCCAAAAGAAATTAGATATGCACAAAACTACTTAAAAATAAAATAATTGAAAAACGATACTCCATAGTAACAATTGATGAAACATAGAACATTTATTTAATACAAGTCGTGCCCTTCCGGGCACGGGCACTATTACTAGTATTAATCTATATAAGAGTAATAAGGATGGATTTTTTTTTCTAATTTTGATAAACTTGAAAATCATTTGCTAATAGACATTTTTTAAATAGTTTTTCTAATGTATGTCTAACAATAAAGGCTTAATCATTCAAGTGATCACAAATCCAAATCCAAGGTGTAATCAATATAACTTTCATTCTTCGTCAAACTGGTCTAAAACACTGGTGTCAAACGGAAGTATAAAATAGTCGACTTTCTTCACCAGTTAGTCAAACTAAACTTGCAAAAAAACCATAATGAATTGGAATCGAGTAACCTATTAAAATAACAATGTGAACTATACTCAATCCCGAACCAAACAGGCTAATCCGAACCCAGCTAGACCAAACTTGCAATGACCATGCCCAACCAACATGTAAATTTCAACAACTCAAACTGAGCTTCTCCTCAATGTGAACTCGAAATGAACAACCTATCGAACCTACCGATATATGATAGACCAAACATGTAGTCAATTTGAACTCAAAATGACTAACGTATAGAACAACCGATATATAGCTTAATTTATTCTCTATATATGTTAGCCTAAGCTTATACACAATCTGAACTCAAATGATCAACCTATAAAACCAACCCTCTTAATGAGTTTATTCTCCATACATAACGGTCTAAACATGTACTCAATTCATACTCAAAATGAATAACCTACTAAATTGACCCCATCAATAGGTTTATTATCCATATATAATTCCAATATTGTCTCCTCAAACTGACTTAATTAATAGTTTTATTCTTGAGATTGATATTTTTTTATAAAATTTTCAATTGTAAAATCATGTGCATACATGTATGATATTTCATATTATTAAGATACATGCGCATATTTAAGATTAAGAAATTAGGAAATATTTTGTAAAATTAATATCTATATGTCAAAAATATTAATTGACTTTGTAAATAATCTTAATGTGTCAATATCATTCATATTAAACTTGTCAAATGGGTCGATCAGTCGGGTTTGGCCATTTTGGGTTGAGGAAGGTTTGGATCAATTAGATTATGGGTCAAATTGGAGCGGGTAATGACAGATTATTATACGTGTTTGAATTAGTGAGCGGGTTAAGTTGGGTCTAGTCATGTTATGTTATTATATAGATTGATCGATATATGTATATATCTATTATTAAGTTAGCATAAAATCAATATATTTATATGGTACTAACATATTGAGTACAAGAAAACTATATGATATAAGTAACCTTTATTATCAAAAAATATCAATGTCTAAATTACGTATCTATTTGCATAACCTACCTCTATATTATTTTTATGTAAAAAAATATTACATCTAAATCTAATAGATGTGTATGTATGGATATTAAGGCTTATTAAAAAAAAATAAGATAGAAAATTTTGTAGAAGATATATTTAGAAAAATATAAGATTGTGAAAAGTTATTGTCTTAGGTCATATATATGATATAAATGTGTATTATGGTAAAAATTACGTATCAAGATTACACATATAAATTAAAGATTATGTATAAATATTATAAGATAATAATAATATATAACACAAGAAAACATATCTATTAGATATAGATGGATAGAAAATAAGTATAAAAAACTTAATACCAAAACTGCCTTTAACTGATTCAGGTTTAGAACATATTGATTTTTTGTTCCCTACTTGTGCTCTATATTTATGTAGGACTGATCATGGTTGGACCGGAATCGAAAAAATTGACCGAACCGAACCGAACCGAACTGAAACCGACGGAGTTCGGTTCGGTTCTCGGTTTAAGAAAATTCAGGATTTCAATTTCAGTTATTTTTCAGTTCGGTTCAATTTTTTCAAAAAAAAATCTTATATTTATCGAAAATCGAAAAAACCAAAAAAAACGAACCAAAGTTTTTCGATTCGGTTTTCGGTTCACTAAATTCCCGAATTTCGATTTTGGTTCGGTTCGGTTCGGTTCGGTTTTGAACCGATACTCATCCCTATATTTATATCTCTTACATTTTATTTGGTCAATTACAACTTTACAAGTAGAATTATGTGTTATATACTTATATCTCTTAAATCTTCTTGATCAATTGCAAGTAGGATTTAAACGATACGAAAATGAGATACAAAGAAGAAAGAGGGAATTTGGACTGTTCACTTATCACACGATCGTTTTTCTCACATTTGATGTTCATTTCCTAAGGCTTGCTGGAAAGTTGAAACTCATGGGCTTGGTATGACAATTACATTCGATCAGTTCATCCATCAAAGATGCTCAACATTCAAAATTATTAGGGCATGTCCATCGATCGCTATAAACGATCAAAGAATTGTGATTGGTTCAGGGGCAAAGGGAATCCCCAAACAACATGTATATAAGCATTGTATGTCTTCATATCAAACACTTGATATAATCCAAATTAGGATACTAGCCATTTCATAGTACACCATAACGATTCACGATTAAGCTCGAAAACGAGATAGGCCAACCTTCCACCCCAACTTGGCAACATCTTCTTCAACTTGTGCTCGAAAGTCCTTACTAGTGAACTGCCTATACCTTCCTTTGGATTTCGTCACCAAGGTGTTATCTTCAGGGAACACAAAGTAGCCAACTGAGATCCTCTCTTGACGCTTGTTCAACGTTACCTTGTGCTCAACGCTCTTGTATCCGTCGTCACTCATAGCCTACATTCAAGAGCCCAAACAAGGATCAATCATATTCTAAGTGGAGTAATATTCCATCATAAATGATAAAACCAATTGATATAACTCTAACTTCATATACTATACTTGTTTAGTCGCAGCTTTCAAATATGAGAGTTTCAATTCTCAATTGGTATACCTGCAACATGTCTCCTAAGTTAACGATAAGAGTGTTGTGAATGGGTTCGACGGAGTGCCAGAGACCGTCCTTGAATATCTCGAGGCCTTGGACGTTGTCTTGGAGTAAAATGGTGAGCACAGTGCTATCAGTGTGAGCATCAAGGCCTTTGACTTTGGATTTGACCTTGACTTGTTGGTCAATCTCATCGCTCGATGAGTAAGGAGGGTATCGATTGACTCTTAGTAAGCCGGTGGTCTCGTCAAGATACTTGTGTGAACCACCTTTTTCTACAAGGTGTTGGTCTAGTTTTAGGTTTCTCGCCATGGCTTGAAATAGCTCTTTTGCTAGTCTTGTCATGTGCTCACCATATTCTTCCAATATCTTCCTAACAAGTGAGAAAAAAAACAAAAGCTGAATAAGATCATGCAAGGATTGATGCTCCCTAGCACTATATAACAAGCTGAATAAGATCACCCTGTGTTTCATTTTTCCAACAAATCTATTTTATTAAAGCACCTAATTTTATACTTATAGAATTATATATATTTTTTATTTAATCTTTTTCCATGCCACTATACGTTATTATTTTAAAAAATCAATCAATTTTTGTTATTATAAAAAGAATCACACTGTTCAAATTTTCTAATAGTTCATATTTTAAGGGAGTCTTTTTTAAAAGTGGGTGCACTAATTCAAGTAATTTATTTTAAAATAATATAAAATTGATTTTCTAAATATAATGTACATATACAGTAACATGAAAAATGTGCAAAAATGATAGAGTTTTTTATGACACGTAGAAATTTAGGCAAATTTTTTTATTTATAAAAAATTAACATTTAAAAATAATAAAGATTATGTGTATCAACTATTGAGTGATACTTATCATTAAGTATTTTAAGAAAATAGATTTGCTAGTTTTGTTCAAAAAACAATACATAGGGTAATTTTATGTAATTAAGTAAATAATATGGGTGAGTTTTATGTATCTTTAGCTTTTTATAATATGTTGATGTTATAACACTGAATTTGCAAAAGCTTAAGGCACCATGCGAAATCCCGAAAAATATTGTGTACCATGCAGAATTCACAAAACTTCTTGGTTACCGCAAAATTTTCCTATTTCTAATTTGCAAAAATGCCCTAATAAATGAAGATCATGCCCAATCTAATAGGATAACTATCCAATTATATCTTTTTTTCTTCTTATAGAGAAAAAATATATACTAGAGAATGTAGATCCAAGAAAAAGATGAAATGCCAAACTAAATACGTAGTATGATACATGCAAAAAAGAAAAAAAATCATTTGAACAATTTTAAAGGTAAATTAATGAAAGACAAAGCTATGTGAAATTTGAATATAAAAATAGAAGCCAAATTCTCTTAATTCTCTCCCCCTACCTCTATTTGTACATTAAATCCTTGGTTCTTAATTCTCTCCCCCTACCTCTATTTGTACATTGTATCCTTGGTAAAAAAGGAATAAATCTCCACAAATTCTATCCGTGGTACTACTACTGTGGTAGGTAGGTATTTATGAAGGAAATCTACAAGAAAAGCTAAACCAAATTCTCTTACTTCTCTCACCCTACCTCTATTTTGTACATTGAATCCGTGGTTGATTGTGTTGATAGTTTTAATGTCTTCTTGTTTTTTTTTTAATCAATTAAAAGAAGATAAATACAAGTTTTTATAGTAAAAATGCATAAAAGGACATCCATTGCCATTTAACCTAACGAGGGATATTTTTTTACTTTTTCACTTATTTTAGATTATTTATGCAAATTAGCCAAGTTTTTATTTCGACAAAAGCATATGCTCCTACAACTCTTCATGAAAAGAGTAGAAAAGCACCCTCCACATTTATTTTAATATAAAATGCATTAATAACACAGTATATAATAGCAATAAATAGCAAAAGTTATTTAAAAAAAAAAACGAAAGCGACCTGAACGAGGCGACACGAGTTTCTTCGTGTGGCGTCTCGTGGCACGTGATCTCCGGCCGATTAAGAGCTAGCCGGATGATTTCCAGACCCACCTCCGACGAGCTGATGGGGACTTGAACACCGGCCGGAGTCAGCGCCGGGCTGCCCCAGGTGTAAGCCGGGTTCGGATCCTTCAAGAGCGCCTGTTTGGATTCGAAGTCTAGATCGAACAGGGTCTTGGCCTCCGCCTGGAGACGGGCTATAAGCCCCTCGGGAATCCCGTGGTTGACTAGCCGGAATATCCCCCACTCGCTGCACGCCACGTGGAGCTTGCCCTCGTCGAGGGATGCCATGTCGATGATCGGGAAAAGGTCTGGCGCCTGCGGGTCGATGGCTTGGTCGTCCGACGGGTCGTTGACGGGGTCGGGTTGGTGGGTCGGGCGGAGCTTGGGCGGGTAGGAGGAGATGTTGCTGGCCTGAAACGACATCGTTTTGGTGATCTCTAGATGTCGTCGATCTAGATGTTGTGATAAGCAAACGGTTGTTTGTTTTGGTTTGTGAATGTGCGTATATATGCTCTACTTGAGTGATGTGTGGGCAAGACGAAGAATAATGCGAAGGTGGGAGCGGGGGGGCGAAACTGACTCTGTGCGGTGTGATGGCACGTGTCGTTTCCTGTCTGTGGGTGGGTTTTGGTCTGTGCTTTGCACGTGGGCCTCGTGGGTCGTTATGGGCCTCGTGGGCCGGTTCTGATGGCCCACCTCCACGGACTAATATCTTATATAATTCGATCAAGTCTCTGGTTTAAGACCATCCCAATGGTAAACCAAGAATTGGATTCTTAATCCCCTCAACTCGAAATTCTGACTCATCTACCTCTTCTATAAACTCAATTCTATATTATACTCACGATCTATAACCCCACTGTCACTATATTCTTTAAATTCCACTATCTTCATTTCAATTTTTCACTAAAGTATACTCCCTCCCATTTTCCGTTTTGGGCGTCCCAAAATATAAGTCCCATTTGCAAACTTTCCACTTTTGGAAAAATAAATTTACCACATTACCCTCATCAAACATTCAAATTACACCTTTTTTATCTCTCTCTCCTCTACTTTTACTATATTACCCTCATCACATCATTCAAATTACACCTTTTTTATCCCTCTCTCCTCTCCTTTTACCATTTTATCCTCACCCAATCATTCAAATTACACCTTTTTCATCTATCTCTCCTCTCCTTTTACTATTTTATCCTCACTCAATCATTTAAATTACCCATTTTTCAACTTTTTCTTAAAACTTGTGCCCAAACCCAAATGGGTCTTATATTTAGGGACGGAGGGAGTATATCTTATGTCATTAAGCATTTTAACAATATTGATTTATATAATGAATAAATTTAAACACCCCAAAAAAACAAAGATTCATTTTAAATAATTTTAATTTATATTTTTCATATATATTACTTTATTTCTTAATCATAATATATATAAAATGGGTGTCTATAGGTAAATAAAAAAATTATTACTTTTTTTTTGAAAAGATTAAATAGTTTTGGTGTTGAAATAATACTTAAACTTGCTATCCATATACCTAAATTGGGTTAAAAAACGTGAGTCATCCGTTCTAATCTGACACTCCTTCTTGTGCCACATGTGTTTCTCTTTTTATACTCTACCTTTTTGGAGCTTAAAAACTCTGTTTTTGGACTCTTATTTGGAGACTAGAATTAGGATTCTTAGGTCACCCCCAATCGTGAACTTCAAAACGGATTCTTAACCCCCTTATATCAATTTTCTCACTCATCCACCTCATTTAAAAATCCATTTATACTTTATATCCACAACCCACATCTCCACTCCATTATTTAAAACCCACAGTCTTTATATCATTTTTTTATCTTTATTTTTTTAATTTTATTATTTATTAATATGGTATAATATTCGATCCAAATATTCAATTATATTGATTTGAGCAATTTAATTAATTAAAGTATGAAGTTCAAAATAAATATAAACAACAAACGACACATTTTATTTCACGTAGAATGAAAAAGATGGGAATACATTGAAACAAAGAGATAAAATATTGCAAAAAACATGTTAAACAATCAAACAAATAAAAACTCACTGGGAAAAAAAACATAGAAAATAAAAAATCAAACAAGTACATGTGAAATCAGTCAAGACTAGCTATGAACATAAAAATGTCCAAAACGTTGTCACACACATGCTCAACCAAATCAGCTTGTAGTTATTTATGGGCAATCCATATCTTCTGTCCCGCCAGCACGTCCCGTAATACGTCCCCTTGTCTCTCATTGGTCGGAATTTCAAAATTTCACCCTTTTTGTGTTTTTTAAAGTCAAAATTTAAATTTTCGACCAATGAGAGACAAGGCGGTGTGCTACGGGGCGTGCTTATGGGACAGAAGAATCGGATTGGTTTATGGGTACCCCTATTTCGAAGTTCCGTTCAAGCTTTTATGTATCACACCATTAACCTTGGTCGATTTGTGGAAAAGATGCGGTCCATAGTTGGCGATACTTCATACCGAGATATATCACAATACCCACTATATGTATCATGATCTTGTTCATCCTCCACTATCATATTGTGCACAATTATACAAGTCTTCATTATCTTGCCTATGTCATTAGGATCCCAAGCGAGGGCTGGATTTTTTACTATAGCAAATCGAGCTTGCAAGACCCCAAAAATGGTCGTGCCCAAAAGTATATCGTTCTCAGTAATCTTATGGCGTTATCAACTCGAAGCCCTATGCAAGAGAGGGTGATGCAAAGTTTAATGAGGGAGTTGTACTCTATTAGTGATGAATAATTTCACATTATGCTTTTACATTGTCCAAGTGAATAGTAGCTTTACAGGTGTGTTCGTTTATGTCTTTTAATTCCCTAAGAGAACATTAGGTTCATATGTGTGTTCGTCTTAATTCCTTGTATGAAGAGTTGCTTCACATGTGTGTTCGTTTATATTTTTTAACTCCTTAAGTGAAGAGTAGCTTCACATGTGTGTTCGTTTATGTTTTTTTAATTCCCTAGGTCAAGAGTAGTTTTACATGTGTGTTTGTTTATATTTCCTAATTCCCTAAGTTAAGAGAAGTTTCACAATGCTTTTTTATTCCCAGAGTTCATAAAAGTTTCATATGTCTATTCGTTTATGTTTTTATGTTATGGAAAGTGAAAGATAGCTCTACCTTTATATTTTTTAGTTCCCTAAGTGAATAATATCTTCACATTTATTATTTTTAACTCAAAGGAACCCCATTTTTATTTTGTTGAAAGCAAGGCAATGGAGTTTTAATGCACCTCATTTATAATATAAAACCCTTAATATGTGTTACTTTATAGTCACAGTACATTAAGAAATATTTATATCATTAATAAAATGTGTACAAAAAATTATGTTAATTCATCAATATATATTAGCTATTTTATTTTGTATGATACATAAATTTCATTACCCACAAGAAATGCAAAGATTAGTACTAAATGATTTATTAACTTGTATTTCTCATATATATTAGTTTTTTTAATCAAAACATATACAAAGTGGATGCCTATGGGTAGATAAAAACATACAAAAATATTAAAAGTATGTTTTTGAAAAAATAATATTATTTTAATATGGAAATAATACTTTAAGTTTTAGTTTATATAAAGAAATTGGGAAAAAATCTGGATTGTCCGTTTTATCTGCGGGCCATGAGAGTGTCACGTGTGTCTGCCAATATTCTCTTCAAGTATTAAAACCCCATATACTGGGCTCTTATTTAAAGTCCCAAAATCGGATTCTTACCCATTTGCCACCGTTTTCTAAAATCTTTATTATTATTTTATTTTAACAAGGTGTCGTTGCAGATAGCCTTAGTATTTGAACACTGTTTGGAAGAACTTTATTAATATTTTAAGTTAAAAACCACCATTGCAGATGGCCTAACAATCAAACAAATAACCGGATATCACGAAGCGTAATATCAATCATTGAGGAAGTACAACAAAGATTAACAACCGAGGAATTTATAAAACTGACCACCATTTGGTGCGCAATATGACATCAACACAACAAAATAGTATTTCAACAAGATCCAACTGAGCTAATACCAGATTTAGCACAATACATAAAAACAAAATTCATAATTAGGCACAAGCAAAACAATGGAAAAACACAACCTCATAAAAAGACAAAAACAAAATAAGAATCGGAAAAAGCCAAGCAATGGATTTTACAAGATTAACTAGTTTAACCCCGTACCATGTACGGGTAATGCGATTATAAATCTAATTTAATATAGATATGTAAGGTGAATGATCACGTTAAAATTATAGGATCATATATATTTATCTTCGTATTGTGATTAGTGATTTTTTACCAACAGTAAATCAACTCATATTATAAATCAGTTGGATTTGTTTAAAAAAATTACTTTACAATAAATATCATGTTTTATTAAATAATAATACTTATCAGAAGATTATAACTAATTTTGGTAAGTGATAATTCATAATTTTTAATAAATTTTAAACAGTTTTTACGGGATAAGATTATATTAGATTCTAACTACCTAATTTGTATAAAGGAGAGCCCGATTGATTATTTTATTATAGAAATGACACGTGGCGCAATTTTTTGTGAAGACATTGTCTCCGCTTTATACTATAGGTAATATAGATGTGGATGGGCCAAGCTTAGCAGACGACATGGTGACATTTGACTCTATAGTAAGGAGACCCCAAGCAGAGGTTATTGATCTATGTAGCAACAACCAAATACCAAAAAGCCTAAGCCTTAAAAGTGGAAGCACTGGCATTTTGAGATGACATTCGGAGTACCATACAACTCAGAATAAAGAAAATTGAGATTGAAGATGATAACCTAACAATGATCAAAGCAATTCAAAATAAGAGGCTCATGTCCTTGGAAAATAGAAATGTTGAGATCTGACATAATGACCTCCCTACGAAGCTTCGAAATAGTTAAGATTTCTCATGTGAGTAGATGTTGTATACTGTGGCCGACCTGATTGTAAAAATGGGTTATAGTCTCCCAAGCTCTATCATCTCATCTTTGCCAGAATTTTGAGTTCTATCCGAAAGAGTGCCCTATGACGACCCCTAATCATTATAACTTGTCAAAGAAAAAACAAATAATTGAATAAATCAATATGTGAGGGAATAATACAATGAATCCTAACAATCAAACAAATACTCCCTCTGTCCCAATAAATTAGTTCACAATTTGAAATTGCACTGTATTTTATGCAATGTTGGATGTGTCAGTCCAAAGAGAAAAAACATAAAGCAAAACCGAAAAAGAAGAAGAGAAAAGCAAAAATGAAACCAGATACACACAAGAAACCAGAAAAAAAAAACCAAAGACCAGATTCAACAGAAACGAGGTCAAAAAGATTGGGGAAAGGAGTTCCAAAATTGAAGATACCACATCTAGCAAAAGAAACCAGGAAAAACAACAAGAAACCAGATCCAGCGAAAACAAGAAACCAGGTCTAAACCAGATCAACAAACTTGGGGAGAGTAATTCCAAAATTGAAGCAAGAGACCAGATTCAAACAAGAAACAAAGCGCAAAAACAAGCAAGAGGCGAGATTGCAGAAACAGAAACCAAAGAGATTCACAAAACAAAAAAAATTGAGAAAGTAAAGCCAAGCAAGACATGAAAATTGACGTACAACCTCAGAGATGAGCAACCAAAAACCAGAGAAGGCAAAGACGAACCAAAAAGGAGAAACACAAGCTCAGTCAAGAACCAAGAGACGAAAACCAAGTCAGAAACGAGCACCAAAAGCAACAACAAACCAAGAAACAAGGCCGATTAAAGATCGAGAAGAGAAATCGAGAAACTTGAGGGGCCAAGAGAGGTAGGGTTTTAAGATTCATGAAGCTCAATAGAGAGACAAATGAGAGACAATAAATGAAGAGGGTGAGCGGTGCACTAGCAAATGGAAAGAGGCTAGGGTTATGTTGTGAAGAGAGTTGGGGTTATCAGCTGAAGAGAGCTCTCACATGGGTCAACCCATGAATCCCCTTCCATAATTGAGGTCCACAATGGATGGAGGTCCAAAAAACACACAATAATTGTGCCAGCCATAGAAGTCCAATAATAGCCCACAAAAATTTGTCCAAAACCCATTAAATCGGGTTTCATTTTATTCAAAAAGAAAAAAGAAAATTTTTGGTGCAAAAATTTTGTTGTAATTTTGTGTGTTTTTTTCACGTATGAACTGTTTAAGTGTAATGAATTTGTTGATTAGATTGATGGAGAGAGAATAGTTAGGTAAAAGAAGTTGGTAAGTATAGGTAGGATGAATGATTGTGTTGAGATAAAAGTGTGAAAAAGTATGAAAAAGTATGGATTAAAATGGAAAGAATATAAAGGTGGACAAATTTTTCGAGACACCCAATTAGGAAAGATGGACAAACTTATTGGGACGGAGGGAGTAACAAATAAGACGATGACATCACAAAAAGAGCAGTGAGGATGACAATTGGGAAGTGTACAAAATAGGGTTCTAGGAGATAATTGTGCAAACTTAATTTTTGGAATCGTGTCAAGAGTCTTTAGGTATCGATTAGACATCCACAACTCCATCAAACAATCATCGTCCTACTGTCAACTCAATTTAGTCACGGTTCAATTTTCGAAAGATTTTTTAAACTCTAGTTAAGGGATACTCTATTAACTTCAGTTTCTTACCAAATTCAAATCCATTATTACTATGCCCATAAGCATTACACATTGATAAGCCCCAAAGTTATAAGCCATTACACATACTATAACAGGCCACATAATCACAACTAATTAAACTCGAAAATGAGGCAGGCCAACCTTCGTCCCAAAATTGGCAAAATCTTTTTGAACTTGGGCTCGAAAGTCCTTATTCGTGAAAGGCATATACTTTCCTTTGGAGCTCGTGAGCAAGGTGTTGTCCTCCGGGAACACAAAGTAGCCAACTGAGATTCTCTCTCGATGCTTGTTCAACGTTACCTTGTGCTCCGCGCTCTTGTATTCGTCGTCACTCATAGCCTATGTTCACAAACTCGTAAAAAATGAAGTGTAATTCATAAGGTTGTGTACATAACATGGGTAGGGTTCCATCTTATGATCAATCAACGATAGGAAAAGTAGCCCACCAACTTACATAAGACTATATGTACGTATTTATGTAATGTACCTGCAACATGTCTCCTACGTTTACGATAAGTGTGTTTGGGATGGTTCGGATAGGGAGCCATAGACCATCCTTGAGTACCTCGAGGCCACGGGTGTTGTCTTGGAGTAAAATGGTGAGCACAGTGCTATCTGTGTGAGCATCGAGGCCTTGGACTTTGACTTGTGGGTCAACGTCAATCGTCGGGTATGGAGGGTATCTATTGACTCTTATTAGTCCACTGGTCTCGTCGATATACTTGTGCAAATTGCCTTCTTCTATAAGACTTTGGTCTAGTTTTAGGTTTTTGGCCATGGCTTTGAATAGCTCTTTGGCTAGTCTTGTCATTTGTTCACCGTATTGTTCCAATAGGGTCCTGTATAATAAGTGAAAACACAAGCACACAATAATTGAATGAGATCATGCAAACTGCAAAGGATGATTATTATCATTTGTGCGAGTGAAATATATATATTGTTTATAAAATTTTACTCCGTACAAAGGATTGAAGATCATCTTAATTTGAGCTCAAAAAAAAAAAAGATCATCTTAATTTTTTCGACCAAAAAAAAAGAAAAGATCAACTTAATTTTGTACTTCAATTAACATGATATTGTAATGATTATATCTTTGAAATTGATCAATTAAATTACCTCCATTAATATATTATGAGGACGTGGTTCCTTCTTAAAAAACAAATCCTATAAATAAATTTTATGTAGTCAAAAGAATGAAAATCTTCTTCTCCCATGTTATTCTGATGGCATAAGTTAGCAAAAATATAGTGTAAAGTTTATTCAAATATTTGGATCCGCACTTACAAAGAAACTGCTCATTCTAACAAAGTTTAGCTACCCTCTTTTTCTTTTGGTTGAAAGTTTCAGTTTAGATTACGTTTAATTTTATGTAGGCAATAATAATATTATCTTATGTACATATGAATCATTTTATGTAAATTCTCTTGATTAGTTGGTTATCAATAGGGTAAAAAAAAGAATTTTTTTTTTGGTAGAAAGGGTAAAAAAAAAAAGAAAAAAAGAAAAAAGATTAAGATTGGAGTATATTACTTCTTTTAACTCAATAATTGAATGCATTTATAGTCATACGACGCATGTGGCCTTGAATGAAAGAAGAAGGAAGTACTCCGTAATACATTTCAGCAAAAAAACTTACGCAAGCAACTTGAAGGAAGTAGTGATAGCATTTTCTTGAGCCACCTCCTGGCACGCGATCTCCGGTCGAGCGATCTTGAACCGGAAAATTTCCAGGCCGACCTCCGGCGAGCCCTTCGGGATTTCGACCCCGGTCGCAGTCAGCGTCGGGCTGCCCCATGCGTAAATGGGGTTCGGACCCTTTAGTAGCGCCCGTTTGGATTCGAAGTCTAGATCGAGCAGACTTTTAGCCACGGTCTGAAGTCGGGCTATAAGGCTGTCGGGGACCCCGTGGTTGACTAAGCGAAATATGCCCCACTCTTTGCACGCCACGTGGAGCTTGGCCTCGTCGAGACGGGCCATGTCGATCACCGGGAGCGGGTCCGGCTGGTCAAAGGTTTGGTCTGATGGATCGTTGACTAGGCCGGGTTGGCTAGTCGGGCGGAATTCGGGCGGGTATTGATGCGACGTTGCTGATTAGATACGACATCGTTTTGGTGATCTCGATCGATCAAGCTCGAATTTTTCTTTGTTTTGTACGTGAATTTGCGTTTTTGTTTGTGATGGCCGTGTTGCCTGAGCGGTGCCCCATATTATGTACCGTTTGTTGATTTGTTTTTTTGGTCGGAAAAGAGGCAAGGGCCTCAGAGATTAAGTATTAGAAGAAATAAGTCTTGGGACAGAAAGTCCCTTTACATCATTTTCAAGCAATAATGAAATACAAGGAGGAGGTTGATCAAGCGAGTGAATGCCAAGCGGAAGGTCATGCGCTGCCGAGGCGAGGGCATCGGCCACCTGATTGGCTTCACGGCGGACATGGCGGAACTGGAGCGTCCAGTCCCTACACAAAAAGCCTCTGCAGCGGCGTGCGAGGCTGGCAAGGGGGTGTGTGAGGGGCGGCGGGGAGTTGATGAGCGAGATGGCCGAGAGGGAGTCGGCCTCCAAGATGACATTTCAAAGGCCGAGGTCCCAGGCAAGGTTCAACCCCTGTAATATCCCTTTGAGTTCGGCCACCGGAACAGAGCAAGCGCCCAGGTTGTACATAAAACCAGCCATCCATTTTCCTTCGTTGTCTCTGATGGCTCCTCCAGCAGCTGAAAAGAGATGATTACCGTGGACGGAGCCGTCAGTGTTGATCTTGTAGTGGTGGGGAGGCGGTTTCTCCCAGCTGATGTGGATAAGCCGTTTCTCCTGGCAACCAGAAGTGTGGCTGCGGAGGGCCCAGGCTGCCTAGAAGTCGACCGAACACCGCTGAATGAGGACGGCGCCATTGTCGGGCGGGGTAAGGTTGCGGAAGATCCGACCGTTTGTTGATTTGTGCGTGTCATTCTTTCGCAACAATTGATGTTATTTTTGTGATGTATGATCTGCAAGTGGGCCTAATATGTCATTATATGGGCCTGATGGGCCGGTGTTAGAACCTCGTACTCATGGCTAAATATCTCTCATATTCATATTATAGGGAGTATAACCTCAAGGGGTTGATCTAATGGAGCATGACAAAGTCCCTTGGACTGAGGCACCATCCCCTCACCCTAAATTTTTTTGACCAAAAAAAATAAAATTATACGGAGTACATTTTTGTCGTCACGTTGATAGTCCAAATATAGCATTTTTTTGTCGATGAAACGGGGGTAATCCCAACTAAATTAACTAAAGGCCTTGAAGTGTTTCGGATACACGACCTGCCCGTAATATCATCAAACAAGATTTGGAGGACACTCGAAGGAGCCTCCAAAAGAATTAACATGTAAACCTACGGAAGAGAAAAAAGCAAGCTTAGTGAGGGAATCGACAACAATATATAATAAATGATTAATTTTAAGATATTTTCATTCGTACGTGTCGAAGCGAAGACGTCGTAATTCCTTTCAGAGTCTTAATCACTAGACTAGTGTTTCCTCAACCACATTAATAATCTATGTGTGATTGTGAGGGGTAGGTCGTTATTTGTCATTCATTTTCGAGTCATTTTGTTTTGTTAGGTATTAGTTCATATCAGAAGTGCTTTGGCTGACAGAAATGTCTCTGTGCTTTGTTAAAGGATTATGTACGTAAGGTAATTAATAGAAGATAAAGTTTTATTAATCAGAACTCTTCTTATAAAGGTGAAGAGAACTAGATCGAGAAGGTTACAATTAGGTCACGATCATAGAAAAGACTTTTTCTTTTTTTTTTATGGTGTGAAATCTTTCTGGCTAACTAGCCATCTGACTTTTTATGTCATCGACGGGCTCAAATATAGTGGGTTAAATTGCACCTGAACTTGTTGAGCACAAAAGTATAACATATACACACAACATATGTGATATAGTTGGCAATAAACTTCAAAACAAGCAACATGTTTTTTAAACAATCCGTAAAATATTAAGTTGCAAGCTAAAGGTTGACTTTATTTGCATAAGGTTTTTATTTCTATGGTTGAAGAGTGCTTGTGTTGTAATTTGTAAGACATGGGTTCATTTTTGTTAATTGGTTTTAGATATATAAAAAATGGGGAAATTTCATGGTGAAATTAACTTGTTGAATAAGAAATGATTTTTTTTGAATTTGAGATTAATTTGTATGTACATAATGGACGAATTTAAGCTATCTCTAATATGAAATTGAGTTGACATTTAATCCATGTGATATATTTCTTCAACACTTCCTTGTGTTGACATTTGAGGATTAATTGTTTTTTTTTTCCAAGTAGAATTAATTGATATTATCCACAAACTACAATCAGTATGTACATGTAAATAGATATGCCATACGGGTCAGGTCGGATGGGTTCGTGTTCGGTGAATTCGAGTTGGGATTCAGATCAATCGGGTTACATGTCAATTTGGTATGGCGACCATAGTTACGATTTGAAACCAAACAGCTAAACATATTATCAGTATAGACAATGTTTATAATCGACCATGTAAAATCTGTTCTCACTTTCGATCGATGGTAGGATGAACCATGTCCACACTCATTGAATGACATGTTGAACAACTAGATAACTCTTAAATTATTGGTCGGGACATATTTTAATAAAAAAAATAGTTGAGATACATAGTATTATTAATTATTTTGATGGAGATCGAAACGAGGGAGGAGCATTGTCGTTTACGAAAGAAGCACACTTTTCAAACACATAAAGGTGTTTGAAAATTAGGATTAATTGGCTTCCATAGACGTAGCTTAATTATAATTACTTGTAATTGCATTATCTTGTGTGTATAAATTGCCATGCACTCTCGTGAGAGTTATATCTTCATGAACATATATCAAAATAAACTTCAAGGAGAATTCAAAGAGAAAATCATATCTGAAGAGATCGGTGATTGAAGAGAGATGAGATCGAGGCTTTTCTTGATCATGTTGCTTGGCTTCGCTATTATGTTCGCGCTTGCAATCACGACCGCGGCCTCCACGCCCTCAGCCGGTAAATGATTTGTTGTGTACTTATCTTTCTTTTAGCTCTATTTATGCGTCTTGGTTGTTGCAAATTCTCTACCTTATTGATCGAATATACGGGCAAAGAGCAAATATATCGACCATTAATGAAAGAGATCGATCGAGAATATTCTCGATCGATCTCTTTCATTTTCCGTTTGAATACGTTAGATGATGATATCTATGATCATCAGATTATAAGTTCGAATTTCTTTTTTTTTATGCATTCTATAATGAGAAAATTAAAGAAAATGGCCAGGATATTGTTGTTGTGTTGGTTGCTTGAATTTAATTGAACTAAAAAAAAAATTGAACTAAAATTCAGGCAAGTGCGCGGATTAATGTTGTGTTGTTTCCATGAGTATTTTTTCACATAAAAACTACTCGTAATTAAACATATATGCATGATTATATGTGTAGGTGATAAAGTTCTAGATTAAAAGATTTAAATCTTCCGATCTTATATGTAAAATGACATAAAATCTTACAATTGATCGTGGAAAGGATATATAGAAGATAGGTAGACAACAAAGCCTGAAAAAATGCATCATATTCATATATAGTTGAAACTTGGAATCCTCGTAAAAGCGAAAACCAGGAGCTAGCTAGCAAAATAAGCCCTGAATTCCGTGCTTTATTTGTAATTATTTGTTAATTTGTTTTATAATATATAAGTTGGAACCTCGGCCCGTATAAAAGGACAACGGCTAGTCACGGGTTCATATTGCATTTCCCACAATTATATGTTCATTTTAATTACATTTTCTAATCATAAGATTAGTTTATACATTAATTAATAATGTAAGCTTCATATGTATTATATGTAACCGATAGCATGCACGTACGACGTGTTTTCAGGTGAGGACGAGGCGCAGGTGGCGAGGAGGTGGCTGAGATCGCGTGGACGCGTGCGAATGGACGACTACGACAACCCCTCGGCCAACACCAACCATGATCCACAGACGCGGGGCCGGCATCGAGGTGGCCACAAAAACCGGAAGAGTTAGTAAAGCTTATTAATGCTTAATTACTAGTACTATGCATGTAAGAACCCAATGTATATGTACGTACCAGTAGTTGATTTGAGTTGAGTGGTTGTATTGCATGTATGTGTGTATGTTAATTTGCATGGTTCGTTTTGTGTTGAGTTGAGTTTGCTTAATCATATATGATTGATGTAGTGTGGCTAGATGTTGGTTGTATTACTACTTATGCAGTCTGTTTGATCGAATAATTACTAATTAACTATGGAGGGGTTCATATAATAAAGAATTCGTTACGTATGGTGGTTGGTGGTGGTGGTGTTTTCATGTGCTTTTCAATCTGTCTCTTCTTGGATTTGGCTGATTGCAATCTGTCTCTTCATTTAACTTAATTAAATTAATTACTGGTCTCGATAAAGGACCACCGATAATTGTCTGTTAATTAAGCTGCAAATTGATTTGTGTATAATCCTTGTATTAATCTAGTGAGGACTAGCTAGTGGGATACATGGTTTAGTGGGCGGTTCATTGGTCAGCTCAAGAAACTATTTCTTTTCGCCAGGCACAAAAGTTTATACTATATTCCACTGTTTAATAAATAGGCATATATGACCTCATAAGTCATAAGTAAGTGTACATGATCACATAACTATGTAGTATGATCATTTGACTAAATTGTACTATCCTAGTTTATTTGATAGACTTAAACACCTTCAAATATATAGATATACATGCAATTATAAGATCACGCACACTCGATTGTAAAATAAGTTTTTTTTTTTTTCGCATCGTGTCGAATTTTACATATTCTTCGTAGAATCACCAACACTTGATCTCGACCGTTAATTTGTCAAAATCAGATGGTCTACACGCGATCTTTGTTTGATCTTCCCAGAGTGGTCTTTTGCCTAATCATCAAAACGTACTTAATCCCACCCCCTCATGTTATGCTCACAAAAGATGGCAATGCTCACTTTCTTTTTCCTTCTCATTCATTGTTCATTTTGGTGTTTGGGCTTACGTATACTTTGACGGTGGGCATAGTAGAGGTTTAATTGGGCTAGACTTCTTCCTGTAAGCCCATCATAAAGCGTAAGAAAAATAACACCATTTTGAGCCTTTGTAGTTTAATATGGACTCCCATCGAAATTTGATTCATATATCGAGCTAACGAGACCTTTAACAGGATAGTAGTGTATAGCCAAAAAAAGGGGAAAAATACTAAAGTAATAACTAGGCCGAAACCTAATTGAAATAAGCGTGTTAGGATACAAAACAATCCCACATCGAAAGTTGGGCAACAAAACTGCCTAATATATAAGACGGTGGGCTACTCCTCCTATTGTCAATTGGTTTTAGGTTGGAACCCCACCGGTCTTGTATCGGGTCACCCACACGTCTAATATGGTATCAGAGCGGGCGATCTGGGCCCGTTTCTTCAAGTGTCAACTGGGACGGTCCAGTTGCACTTGAGGGGGCGTGTTGGGATACAAAACAATCCCACATCGAAAGTTGGGCAACTGCCTAGTATATAAGACGGTGGGCTACTCCTCCTATTGCCAATTGGTTTTAGATTGGAACCCCACCGGCCTTGTATCGGGTCACCCACACGTCTAATAAAGCGGATTTTGAAATGCATTTCAAATAATAAGGGCGTGCTACACTTTTCAAACAAAAGTACTTTTTTCTCTTAAGTATCCTTTCAACCGAAAAGTATCCTTCTAAGCTAAAAATATATATTTTTTATTTCCTTTTTCTTTTTATCAATCGGATTCTTTCGATTCCCCAATTTCCCCAATATCTGGGCATGAATGAAGAATTAACGAGCTCTTGGTGCTCCCGTTCACCGGCGGGGAGATGCTCAGCGACGCCAATCTCCTCAGTGAGCTTTCCCGGCCGCTAGCGGAGCCTCTCGGGGAGTAGAAGGTCTCCTCCTCGTCGACCTCCTGAACAACGCTGGAGCTCACATCCGGATTCCGGCGGAGATTCGGCTTCGCGAGGGGCGGGAGCGGTTGGAGATCTGGCGAGTTGATTTTGAGCGGGTCGAAACCGCCTCTTCTTTCTCCGCCATTGAAGTCGGCCCTAGAGTTGGCCATTGTACCGAGGTAGAGAAATTCGGAGTTATTGCTAGCGCTCTTCCTCGGGATCGTCGGCGGATGGCCTGGGGGAACAGGCGGAGGCGGAGGAGGAGCGACGCTAGATATCGATTCTACTGGAGGCGGATGGTCGTCGCCGGAGTCCTGGGCTGCTTGCAAAAAAACCTAAAAGCCAGAATGGAGAGAAAAGGAGAAAGTGGGTAGCCCGTATGACGCGTTGCTTTTTTTCCCCATTTTTCTTGTTTCTTTTTTCTTTTTCTTTTAAAAACAATTACCTTATAAACAAAATTCGAACATACTTTCTTTGCTAAAGTATACTTTTGCCCCAAAAGTAGTTTTTGGGCAAAAGTGTAGCACGCCCTAAGAGTATGAAAACCACATGTGTATGCATATAAATATATGTCATTACGAGCAGGGTAGGCTACATCAATTGACCTTTCAAAAGAAAGTCAATAGAATGATGAACATGAATCATCTAGATTGATTAGATCTTTCTAAAAAGCTGTCACTTGAAAATTGAAATTGTAGTTGGATTCGAATGGTGCCATCCAGGCGCTCCGTACAGAATCACCAAGCGCCCCGCTTTTCTAATTCTTAGTCTGTCCTGCAATTTATAATATTTACGTTTAGTTCCCGTTATTATTATATAATTACGAAGTATTTCTATAAGCTTTAATATGTACTCTGTTTGTCCTTAGACTATTTAGTAGTTGGTTTTTAGCTAGCTTGTTTTATAATCGAGTCCTGTAATTTGGTATCAGAGCCTAGTTAATCAATTAACAAGCTGGAGATTTCCGAAAAATGCATTAATAGAGAAGCTCCACATATTAAGCATTTAAATACTGGCGAAAAACATCATGAAGCTATATTAAATACCATAGTTGATGATATCGCTGAACTAAAAAGTAGTATCTTTAGATTAAGTGAAAAAATCAAAAATATTAGAGAAGAACTTAAAATCTATTGTAACCTTTTATCAGAAGAAAATAAGAAAATATTTACCGAGCTTATTCACGAAATTAGGCATCAAGGTGCAATTGCAAAAGGTCTAGACGTTAAAAAATCAACCAAATTCCCCTACAAATATCCATTCCAAGATCAAAACCCAGGAAAAATATTTTCAGTACCAGTTAAAAATATTAACGAAAAGGGAAAAACCAAACTTGAAGAAAATGAAAAAGACAACGAAGACTAGTTTGGAACCAAGAGAGGATACCATGGAGGAACCTGGTATCATCAGTAGTGAAGAATCTGAATATGATACAGAAGAGGAAGAAATGTATCAACAAATGGGTTTGATAAGGTTAAAAGACATGGAAACAATACCTATAACTGAAGTAAAACGCAAGATAAGTAAAGGTATGGGTAAAAGGGTGTTAGACACCAACGAAATGGAAGAGGAAATAACACCTACTGAGTTGGAAGAAACTAATGAAGCTAACAGATCCTATTATAAAAAATATGAAGAAGGATCTTGTAGCTACAGAAAACCTTATTGTAAGCCTAAAGAGTTTTTAGAGAAAACAGCCAGATTTGGGGTAAGGATTATGCCCAATAACCGACCTAACAAGAAAGAACTCAAATTGGAACCCATAAGTGAAACTGGCTATAAGCTAAACTTGGATGGAGTCCGAAAACGTGAAGAAGTAATGGACTTCTGGAAGAAAAGTATGATGAGCGTGTTAAACCTCAATACAGATTGGAGAGCAACAAACTTCTTGAACTATATTGAGCATAGTCTAGAGGGAATAGTTGCTGACTGGTATGAAGGAGTACCAGAAGATTAAAGCAGGGCTAAGAGCTAATAACTCAGCTTCATCTATGTTCAAAGACCTTTGTGAGGCTATAGATGAAGAGTTTATTGGTGAAAGAGATGAAGATGATAAAAAATTTATCGAATGGCAAAGAAAACTCAACACCCTTGAAATCTGTAACATGAAATATCTAGATAGTTATCTTTCTGAATTTGAGCATTACTACTATAAAATTGGTGAAAATCCTATTAATCTTCAAATGCTCTATGATAAACTTCCCAAACCAATTAATGAAGAAATTAGTGATGGTTACCATGAGTGGAAAGAGAGGTATATGTCTAGAGATACCCTAGGAAATAGAATGAAATACCTCAAAAGATGGGTTGAGAAAAAATGTCGAGAGGTTAAGGAAACACAGCAAATGAAACGACAGTTTCTAACATGTTGGGAATTCCCTAACGAATGGGGTTGTGATAAGAGAGATTACCAAAGAAAACATTATAGAAGAAAGAGTTTCAATAAGCAGAGAGGTGAAAAATATCATAAGAAGTACTATAAAAAACCCTTTGTTAAGAAAAGAAGGTTTTTTAGGAAAGCCTCTTATTGTCCAGAAAAGAAAAAGAGTTGCAAGTGCTGGTCTTGCGGAGAGACTGGACACTATGCTAATGAATGCAAGAATAGAAAGAACAATAAATTAGCAGAAGCATTAGGAAGTATGGATTATATTGAAATATCTGAGGATGAAGCTATAGAATTAGCGTTAGGCAACAACAAAGGAGTTGTTGAAGTAGTGGAAGAAGAAGAGGTAGAAGATTCGGATTGTGAAGAAATTAATGAAATGATGCAAGGAGAGAGCTCTAGCATCGCTGATTTCTCAGAAGCATTCGAATCTGGAGGGGAAATGACTACGCTAGCTCAGCTCCAAGAAGCTGAATCCTCCATAGATGAGGAACAAATTGAAAACATGCGTAAGTCAGGAGTAGAATTCCCTGTTATTGCTAAAGAACAATTCTTCAAGAGACATTTCTTCCCAGCATTCTCTAAGTTTGTGTGCGAAGAAATGCTTGGAGATATAGTAATTAAAAACAACGAAAATCAAGCTACCGAAATCAATCTAATCAACTGGAAAAATATCCAGAAACATAACAAGGATAAAAGATATAAGTATATCTTTGTATGTGGTATCCAAATATTCATAACTCCACTACAAAACTTTGGTAAAAATGTGCATTGCATTAACTTTGTTTGCGATACTAGGCATAAGAAGTTTAGTGATCAGACCATAAGTGGAGTCATATGCAACCTAAGTCAAGGGCCAGTGTCATGGATTTGTAGGCCTAAATATTATGTTAGCTTGGAAGATCAGTTTGCACCTAAATTCTTAGCTCTTAAGTTGCTAACTGAAGGAATTAATATGCATAAGGGCACTTGCCCTATACAGTTGAAATGGAAGGTGGTATACAAACTAGAAAACACCACCAATCCTCCACTAAGGATGCAAATGGTAGAAGCTGATAAATATGAAATTAGTGGACCAGGTCAGATAGCAGTTCCTGTTAAGGTTAAGCCTGAACAAATCAGTCTAAAAACAATATGGATAAATGCCTTTGAGAACCCTTCAAATGCTAAGCATGAAAAAATCTTAACAGTTGATGAGGAAGGCAGAATTCATACCACATCTCAATCACCCGCAAACCTAACAATGGATAGGAGCCTTTCAAGAAGTAGAAGTTCTAGGTTCAATCCTAGTTTGAATCTTACTCAGAGAAACCAATTAGTTCCTCCAAATAGGACAATAAAAGAAGAAAGTCCTTTTAAGATAAATGAGGATATTGCTAGTCTATTAGCGGCCTTGAATAAAAAACTTGAAATGGACACCGTTGGTAGAACTATTAATGAGCCAGCTAGACATAGCATAGATCTAGGATCAATGGCTAGTTCTAACCCAAACCCAGAAGGTCGTCCAATGCTACAAGGAGAGTCCTCAAACTTTAGATCGGATAGAAAACTAATAGGGTTTAAAACTAAAACCATTAGTGAACCTGTGTATGAAGAAGATGAAGAGTTAAATATGCAGGTTGAAGCTTGTCTAAGTATCACTAATCCAAATAGTATTTACATTCCTATAGCGATATGCATTGGAGGATTTAATAATTATGAGCTATGTACATTCGTAGATAGTGGATGTTCTGTTTGTTTTGGAAAGAAAACATTATTCCCTGAATTTATGTGGAAACCTGCTACTAAACCTATTCAGGTTAGAATAGCTGATAATAGTATTATGGTTCATTCTGAAGTTATTTTGGATTTACCAATTATGCTTGGAGGTTACCCTTGCATAATTCCTATTATTTGGGCTACTGAACAAACATCTCATGACATGATAATAGGAATTAACTTTCAAAGGCTATATTCTCCGTGTACTCAAAGCTTAGAAAGTATGATATTTACTATTAATGGAGATTTAGCTTGTGTTAGAAAAATGAAAGATGTCTATACTCATCAAAGAATTGAATTCACGCGCAGTAAGCGTGGTGAGGAGCAGATAGTTCCAATGCAAAGAGAATTTGCGCTCTTTATAGATGAAGTAGGCATAAAAGAACAGATAACAACCCAACAAAAGGATTTATGTAGAGAATTATATTCTGAAGATCCTTTAAAGTTTTGGGATAAGGATAAGTCATTTGCTAAGATAGAGCTTATAGATTCTAAGACTGTCATCAGAGTTAAGCAAATGGTTTATACCTATAAAGATCAACAGGAGTTTAAAGAACAAATAGACGAACTGTTGAAAAAAGGATTAATTAGAGAAAGTAAGAGCCCTCATTCTAGTCCCGCATTCATGGTTAGGAATCATGCTGAAGAAAAAAGAGGAAAGGCTAGAATGGTTATCAATTATAAGAAATTAAACGATAACACTATCTTTGATGGTTACTATATCCCTAATAAAACAGTCTTGTTTAATAGGATACAAGGAGCCACTTGATTCTCTAAAATGGACTGTAAAAGTGGATATTGGCAGATTAAAATGGATAAAGATAGTATACCCTTAACAGCATTTAGTGCACCACAAGGTCATTATGAATGGGTTGTTATGCCATTTGGGTTAAAGAATGCTCCACAGATATTCCAGAGAAGAATGGATAAAATCTTTAAAGATCTTAAACATTGCTGTCTTGTTTACATTGATGATATGTTAATATTTTCTAAGACTTTAGAACAACATATGCATGATCTTAAAGCTATAACTCAAGAGTGCATAAATCATGGCATCGTTCTAGGACAGACAAAATGTATCTATGCAGTACCAGAGATTGAATTCCTAGGATTGAAGATTAAGGCAGGAGAAATTGTATTACAAGACCATATCCTTGAAAAGGTTGAAAAATTCCCTGATGTTATAGAGAATAGGATGCAATTGGAAAGATTTCTAGGATGTCTTACTTATGCCTCTGACTTCATAAAAAATTTGGCTAAACTTAGGAAGCCATTACAAAGTAAGCTGAAAAAAGAAGAAGTGTGGACTTGGAGTGTTCAGGACACTAAGATAGTCCGAGAGCTTAAAAAATGTTGCATGAATTTGCATGTGTTAACTTTACCCAATGAAGATGATGAACTTGTTCTTGAAACTGATGCGAGTAATTATCATTGGGGTGCTGTTTTAAAGATTAAGAAAGATAATAAGTTGTGCAGGTACAGCAGTGGAAGTTTCAACAAGGCTGAATGTAACTACACCGTTATGGAAAAAGAGATTCTTGCCATCTTAAAAGGAATTAATAAATTTATAATCTTTCTTGCTCCAAAACCCTTTACAGTAAGAACTGATTGTAAAGGAATACTGGGTTTTATTCAAAATAATCTTGATAATATGAAAGCGCAAGGGAGGCTCCTGCGTTGGCAATTAGCCCTTAACCAGTTTTCCTTTAACATTGAACATGTGCAGGGATCAAAGAACTCGTTAGCAGACAGCCTAACAAGGGAGCTTGCAAGTGATAGAAATGCCAAACAGATACATAACAAGCGGAAAACAACCAGTTATGAGGTTGTATCAGGATTGTGGATTAGAGAATGCCTCTCCACAACAGATAAAAGAGTCAGTCGGGTTTCTCCTCTCCGTGCGTCCTTCGGATGCGGAGAGGGCTAAGTTCGCAGAAAAAATCAAGCATCATAAGGGATGGGTGTCACCTCCCAGTAATTTAGTAGTTTCTTTTTTAGAGGAAGTTGGTAAGAGAAGATGTCGTTATGGATATCAAATAGCAAACTGCATGACCAGTACCAGAATATTAGAGCTAGAAATAGCTAACAAGATGCTTTAGCTTCCTTGGGAGCTCCAGGAAAAACTGAAGGGTTATTGGAAATATAAAGATTTTCCAGATTGGTATGCTCAAGTGATGAACAGTTTTTCAAGTATTTACTACGACATATGGGAAGAATGGGGATCTCAAATTATGTATGGCCATTCTGGAATTTGAGGAGTTTGTCTACCAGGTAGTCCTGATGAAGACGCAGGAATTCTAAAAGCATGGGATTATGGGATGTGCCATGGGATATATGAAAGATTTCCTAGACCATGGAGTCCATTATACAAACATTTCACTAAGTTCCAGAAGTACGTGTTCAATAGGATTATAAAATCAAAAGAAGAAGACAATTTGATTAGTTCTATGAAGCCTGCTAATATGGAAACAGAAGGAGGGCATTCAAGAGCTCCACATTACCTACTTATGTTTCTACAGAAAACAGATTGTTTTTCAGAATATGATTCTATACCAGTACATCAAGCGCCGGTCAAAACAGCTGTTGAAGCCAGAGCCAGAGGATTCTTCTACATCTACGAAAACATCAAGATGTATCAGAAGAAAGATGTAAGTATGATCAAGATTGGGTTTACTACTGTCATAATTTCAAGAGAACTAAAACCCTATTTCTTAGAAGCCATAGAGTCATCTGATTCTATCCAAGAATACTTGTCACAAATTGAATGTGGGAGATACTTATCACCAAAGGGTCAAGAGTTCCTTTGGGATCATCTAATGGACTGGGATCCAGAGTATTCAGAGAACCTGATCAAACAAATAGAGCTTGATGAATATGATGCTGAGAATTGGGAAGATAATGTTGGAGATGAAGGCATGCATAACCTCAACAATTGCATGGATTAACTTGTCAAGGCCACGTCACCATTCCACTTCAAACGGTCACAGAAGATCTTTGTCGTTTTACTTTTATCATTAATGTATTTTATTTTCAGAGTGCTTTTCTTTTTCAGAGAGTGGTGACACTGTTGCCATGTGAGTGGATTCCCTGAGACTTTGTCGGGCTATAATTTCAAGAGCACTAAGAGAGCACCCTATGCTCTCACCAGCTCTATAAATACACCCTCTTGTAAGCTTAGAAAGGTCACCGAAAAATAGAGAGCAAAGTCTGAATCTAGAGAAAGAGAAAGAGAAAGCTTTGAACTTACCAGTGAAGCGGAGTTTCCCTCACTCTAAGAGTTCAAAACCTTCTATGGATCTTTCTAGCTTGAGTGTTTGAGTGATTTGTGTGTTTTTCAGTGTGTTTGTGTGCTTGTAATCCTTTCAAATTCAATAAAAGTTTGTTTTTAAGAAAGGGAAAGCTACTTAATCGAAAGCTATGTCTTGAATAAACCGTTTTCTTGATTACAAACCTTCCATCCACCTATTCAAAAGAGTATAAGTTAGAGACTACGATCTGAGGTAGGAAACGAAACAGATCTGTGTTGTGCTTGGACTAAAGGAGTCCTGGTTGAGGATTAGCCACCCCTAGAAATCCGGGAGCTACAGAAACGCCGGAGGTCCAGTGATACTACGTCCAGGTAATGGTCAAACCTCTCTAATTTTATTATCTTTCATTACGGAGCATGGTGGGCTTGTGATCATAGAAAATAGATTATTCATGATATAGTTAGTAGATTATGGTAGCAAGTACCATTTTAAGTCACCAAAATTAACAAATCATTCTAAAAGGATAGATCTGAAGTAATTCATAAAGTATTGGGCAGATCTCGTAATTTCTTATAAATTAAAGACAAAAACCAAAAAGGAGATAAAAAGAACCTCAAATCAGCGTTTCAAACTTGTCCATTTCATTTCTGTAAAAAGAATCCATTTCATTTCTGTAAAAAGGAGATAAAAAGAACCCATTCGAATTGTGAAACTCAAATCAGCGTTTCAAACTTGTCCATTTCATTTCTGTAATGAAATTCAGCTCTAAAAACCGGAAAATTGGGATGGGCCCACGTGGCTGCCTAATGTTAGCAAATGCATGATGTCACGAGCACTCGTGGGACCCATACTGCCAGGTCATTCGTAAATGTATCATTTGCAAAATTCTTCCCGATTCAGTCCGCAATTTCCTGCTTCAGCACCCATTTTAAAATTCTGACAAATCAAAGGGCAGCTTCTCATTTCTTCCGCCCCAAGAATCCGACTTTTCTCAACAAAAACCGAATTCCACAAATTTTGGACACATAAATATGCCACCGCCATAACCCCAATCAATCTACACAACAAAACCACCAATGGCCTGGTTCAAAACCCTGATTAAACCCTCTTCATTCTCCTCCTCCTTCACCAAACCCAAACCCTCCCCTGTTTCCCCTTTCTCCCTCTTCTACTCCACCACCGCCCAATCGCCCCTCCCCGCCGGCCTACCTCCGACGACTCCGAATGACAAGCCCCGCCTCGTGGTCCTGGGCTCCGGCTGGGCCGGCAGCCGCCTCATGAAGGACATCGACACCCGATCATACGACGTCGTTTGCGTGTCTCCCCGGAACCACATGGTCTTCACCCCGCTGTTAGCCTCCACCTGCGTTGGCACGCTCGAATTCCGCTCCGTCGCCGAGCCCATCGGGAGGATTCAGCCCGCCATTTCCACCGAGCCTGGCTCCTACTTCTTTCTCGCCAATTGTAGCCGATTGGATGCTCCCAATCATGAGGTGAGTTTGAATTTGAGCTCGTTCATTCCAATCATCTGGATCGATTGATTGATTTTGTGCCTTCAATTTTAGCTTAGATTTGGTTTCTGGATAAGCTCTATGGATAGAGGCAATACGATCCAGAAAAATTAGAAGCCAATTGCGCTTGGATTGTAGCGATCCTTCAATTTTCAGGAATTTTAGGCCCTACTAAACACATGGCAGATAAAAGTTAGGAAGGAGGTTTTTATCTCTTTCCAAATGTCTCTTTCAAGGTGGATGTTGATAGTTATATCCATATGCCTTATTGAGAGCTCAAGTTTGGTTTGCCAATTGGGCAAAATTTCCATTAATGTTCTCAAGGCTGTTTTGCCTGATCTGAAATGGGAACCGCGTTTTTTCAGCTGCATTGTGAGACAGTTAAAGAAGGAGCTACAGCGTTGGAGCCCTGGGAATTCAAGGTTCCATATGACAAGCTTGTTATAGCGTGCGGAGCCGAAGCCTCGACGTTTGGGATCCGTGGTGTGGCGGAGCATGCCATTTTCCTCCGGGAGGTCCACCATGCTCAAGAGATCCGGAGGAAGTTGCTTTTGAACTTGATGTTGTCGGAAGTACCCGGTATGTAAAGCTCGAATTATGCAAGGGAACGTGTTTTGATGTTGAGAGTGTCTTTTGAGTGATTTTGCTTTGGGGTTAGGTATTTCGGATGAGGAGAAAAGAAGGCTTTTGCATTGTGTTGTTGTCGGAGGTGGTCCTACTGGAGTTGAGTTCAGTGGTGAGCTTAGTGACTTTATCATGAAAGACGTTCGTGAAAGATATGCGCATGTCAAAGATTACATTCGTGTTACCTTGATTGAGGTGTGTTGTGTGGTTGTACTCATCGTTTCCTCAAACCAACATAAACAATGCACTGAGTTCAGCAATGGCTTTACTTTCTTTACAGGCAAATGAGATATTGTCTTCCTTTGATGATCGTCTTAGGCGCTATGCTACTAAACAGCTGAATAAGGTAAGACCATCAATTCATATGATTTGTAGTAGTATGAAAACCATGTTTTCAGCAATTGATTCCTTATAGTATTCGAGGAGCTTGCAAAGTACAAGATCTGTTAAGGATGTTGGACTTATGGTCTAGGTCATAACCTGTGAGTTGTAAAAAAATAATCGGTTCGCAGACAGGAGTTCGTCTAGTTCGTGGAGTTGTCAAGGGTGTTGAATCAGAGAAGATAATCCTTACAGATGGATCAGAGGTTCCTTATGGACTCTTAGTCTGGTCTACTGGAGTTGGCCCTTCACCTTTTGTAAAGTCTCTTGAACTACAGAAATCTCCTGGTGGAAGGTAATCCATTAGCTTTGTTTGGAGAAAAAAAAAAGAAGAACAGAATCAAACTGATAAGACTGATCTATGTTTACAGGATTGGGGTGGATGAATGGCTACGCGTTCCGAGTGTTCAAGATGTCTTTGCTATCGGTGATTGCAGTGGCTTTCTTGAATCCACCGGCAAGTCTGTTCTTCCAGCTCTCGCTCAGGTGCCTATCAAACCGAGAACTGAAAAGTCCCTCATGCCATGATATTTCTAACACATTAGACAAACAAATAATCACATTTGATGTAAAAATTCTTTGACAAATAGGTAGCGGAGAGGCAAGGCAAGTACTTAGCTAAGGCTCTAAACAAGCTTGCTAAAGATGGTGGAGCTCGCGCAAACAGTGCAAAGGAACTCGAGTTGGGTGACCCGTTTGTGTACCGACACATGGGAAGCATGGCAACCATTGGTAGATACAAGGCTCTTGTGGACCTCAGACAAAGCAAGGTAAGGAAACTTTCATTAGCTAATCGGTTACTTGGCATTTGCATAAACCAGAAATTGGTGTTGATCTGATACCAATTCAGTTGTGTTTGGTTCTGACTCCGAGAATGGTGCTTGATTGGCTTGTTTGGATTAACAGGAGGGGAAAGGCCTGTCAATGGCGGGATTTCCCAGCTGGTTCATATGGCGGTCTGCGTACCTCACCCGCGTTATCAGCTGGAGGAACAGGTTCTATGTGGCCATTAACTGGTTGACGACTTTGGTGTTTGGTCGCGACATAAGCAGGATATGACCGTTTCATTCTTCTTCTTTGAGAACACGACACGAGAAGGAAATATACGCTGGTGACATTGTTGATTTGGAGCCTCTTCTTTCTTACTTTGTTTTTGCTTGTTGTTTATAAGCTCCTGGAGCATGAATGTAGCAGCAGAATTTACTTCAAAGTTCAAACATGCAGAAGAGGTAAAACAGGGCCTTTTACACTTCATTCTTTACTAATGTTTCGGCTGTAATAAAACATATAGTATTCTTAAGGCCCAGTTCGTCCCTTTTATATCTCAGGCCCAATATGACCCATTTAACAAGAGAAAAGGGCCGTATAGTCATATCATCCTTCGTCAAGATTGTTTTCAAATTTGAATTTTGGTACCATTGTGTTGCTTAATTTATAGATAGGGACCATAATAAAGCTATTACTGCTAGAGTCATCAACTAAAAACCTGGACCAACTTAAAAGTACAAGTACATTATGAAGATTTTTGTTTTACCCCTTATGGATGCAGCCTTATATATAAACCTGCCTATAGTCTGTGTGTGTATATATATATTGATATCATGTGCTTGGCTTTTGCATTATACAAGCTGATCCTACACCACACCTGTAGTGTTTCATTGATTATGCATGTACTTTGTTTGAACAAGATTTCACTTGTTTGGTATCGAATTTCTAGTATGCATGATATGAGAAAAACTATTGTATGATGTTATTTGAACCTTGCAAATGGAAGGTGTTGGCTGTAAATGTGATGCAGAGGATATATTAAAGTTGAAAGGTAGAAGACTAGAAGATAGGCAATCTGCATTTAACAATGTATGTAGAATTAGTTTCAACCAAAAAAAAAAAAACAATGTATGTAGAATTAGTGGGATACATAGCAACATGTGGACATTTTTTACACTTCCACCAATCATTCTACGGATTTATGCATTACCTTTTCTGGTTTTAGTTTCTGAAACCCGTAAACTTATCCTATACTCTTAGGACATAGGTTAGAAAGACTCATAATTCTATAGTAAGGGATCCTTTGTAAGATCTTCTCAACATCTTAGGCCATAGCTTTTATACTTACACATTACATAATCTATTCTAAGTAGAAGGTGTGATTATAAATGTGATGATGAGGATCAATCTGCATTTAACAATGTGTGTAGAATTAGAATCACGCATAGCTAGATTTCGACATTTTTTACACTTGCACCAATAATTCTATTCTAAGGGGTTCTTTGTAAGATCGTTTTCAACATCTTAGGCCATGGACTATCTACTTATAAATTACAGAATCTATTATTTACGGTTTTTCTATAATGTGTCCTAAGATCACGTCATAAGAACTCCTAATTTAAAAACTAAACTCTTAAATAAAAATGATAAATCCGTATAAAAAATATCTTAAATAATCTTAAATGCTAAATTTAAATAAATCTTTCTAATTATGGATTCATATCATTTGTTTTCTACAAAAATTGAATTACTTATACAATTCCTATTTCCATTTGGATTATTTTCTTTCAAAAAAACAACTGAAATTCTGGGAATCAAACTTGCATAAAGAAGGGTAGGTTAATCCGTTGCTGAATTGCTCCTCATTGTACAAATTGAAGACAAAAGAATAGGAAGGAAAAAATGACTTTACAGAGGGGATGACAAAACATCTTGCTTTCTGCTCTATTTCAGTTGGAGGCAGGTGTGAATTCCTTCATTCAAATCCTTCGTCCCGCCGAATCATATGTTAATGCCTCAGTGTCTCTCTATAGTCTATACAGACAGGATTGTGCATTCAAATTCTTCCAACTGCCCACATTCTGTTTTGGGTCTTCTACTTAAGTTTACTCAATCGTATTCATGTCACATGTCTTAGTTGTTATGGTAAATTCTTATGGGTTTTTTGGTGAGAAAATGGTTTGAATTGAAACTGAAAGTCTTCATTTCAAAACCCAACTGTTCTCCAAAACAGTTTTATGAACGTGATGCCTAAAGTTTTTTTTTTTTGTGTCAAAAAAGTAGAATAAAAAAAAAAATAAAAAAATAATTGAGCTCACTTAAGGGTTCATTTGCTGAATAAGGATTTATATTGATAAATTAAATGACCTGGTACTACCGATTTTAGATAATGATAGGTTAAATGATACATGTTGAAAGTGAGTGTTCAGTAGCATCTTAGTTATTTTTATGGAAAATAAACACTTTTATTTTCAAATAAGACAGAAAATACCTTCTTAGAGCCTCGATGTATCATAGACTTACAAATTTAGTCACACGAAAGTTAGAAATTACACTAGACAATGGTTTAATATTACATGTTAAATTCAAATTTATGGTAAAAAATACTACTCCCTCCGTTTCATAATAAGTGTCGTTTTAGCACTTAAAATTTGTTTCATAATATGTGTCGTTTTAGGTTTTCAAAGTGATTTAATAGGGGTGAATGATGATAATTTTTAATGGAATGTGTATTTGTTGACTAAAATTGTTCATGCATTGGCCAAAAAAATGTAATGAGTGGTAAGATTAAGAAAAAGTTGTAAGTTTTAAAGTGAATGATTGCTTTTCTTAAAAACTGTGTTAAGGGCTAAAACGACACTTATTGTGAAACGGAGGGAGTATTGAACAGGATCATTCTAAGAAACATTTTGTTCACATGATACATGTTGCTTAAATGCGAGCTCGACAAGGACATGATCATAGCTTGCAAAGTTTATGACGTTTATAGGGTTCCACAAAAGCATGTGAGTTATGCACAGCTTTTCATTTTTGTGCTCGAAAAGCTCCTATCCGCAAATTTGAGAGTACGACTACTACATCAATATTACAATTCAATAAGACTTACTACTAAATTAACAATCCCAATCTTATCATTCCACTACATCTATTAACAAAAAATAAGTTGCTGTTTTACCCTTTCACATTCTCTTTCCCTTTCCTTGTCATAAATTCATTCAATTTCTCCGATCCAAATTTTGATCTCTTTCATTTCCATAACAAGTGGCATCCGGAGATTGTTTTTGACAAAAGTTGTAGTATAATGATATGATATTAATATAATACTAAAATATGTATACAAACTATGCTATAAATTATGCGAGTAATAAAGGTTCGTGATCCCGTGTGAAAATAGCATCATGACTATATACTGAAGTGGAAGTTAAAAATAATAATTATCACGACACGAGTTAACTTCATATTGGACCACGTCACTCATCTTTATTAAATAATTTAATTGCTCAAATTTGATTGTATAACCCACAATACATGTATGTAAAATATATATGAAAGTATATATATCATTGAAATTAAATCTATAAGTTTTCCTTAAATATATAATTAATTAATCTTACTATATACTAAATGGAGATTAAAATAATAATATAAAAATCATATGCCAATTAAATATATAATTAAAATTATCATTCATAAACATTAAAACATATCTTACAAACCTTGGGAGTACTCAATCCTTATACAAAAATTATAATCCAACAAATCTTTGTTCTATTAAAAGAATATATTATAGTGGAAATATTGTATCATTAAAATAAATCCAATAAGAAACAAATTATATAAAATAATACAAGATTTATGTCAAACTATTCTTTTGAATAACTTTATACAAAATTTAAATTAAGTTTTTTTTTAAAAAATAAATCCGTGGCTTCAAGGCATGAGACTAATTAATAAAAGTTAAGTTCTAAAATGAGAAAAATTCATGCCTTAAATAAAGAGAGATTAAGGCTTGGATAAAGTTTATTAAAAAGAAGAGGAAAAAACAACAAACAATTTTTTAAGAAATTATCCATTAATTTCTAGATAATTTATTCGAGTTTGAAGTGTTGTTTTTTTTTTATCGGGTAAGAATTAGGGTCGTCCGAAAACTCGGCTAGAGCATCCCCTTCCACAGGGTTCGAAACAGTGACCTCATGATACTACCCCATTGACTCAATCATTGAATCAACTGTCCGAAGACTTAATTTTTAGATAATAAAAGTGTACATCCGCAAGATGTGGAAATGCTACCTTGGATAAGCATCAAGATAGTTAAATATGTATAAGTTTTTATTGTAATATGCATAAAAAAAATACATCAAAACGTTTTAGATACATTTAGACAAAAAAACTTATGTACTACATATTGCACACACTTTTTCATTGCTTTACACGGACAATGAAGCCAAAACTTATGTACTACATGCTACATATTGCACACACTTTTTCATTGCTCAACAATAGTAGTTTAAACAAAATCATAACACAATGGTGAGGCATATCTAATGGAGACTATGCGCATGCACTTACATTAGCTGAAATAGCTCAAATAAAAAGATGATAGCTCAAATAAAAATGAAGATATCAGGGTGGGGGTGGCTAACATAGGATAGGAGACAAACGTCGGGAAGCAAGAATTCGATGGTTTGGTCATGTTCAGAGACGGACACCTGACGCTATAGTAAGAAGGTGTGAGCACTTGGAGTTTGGGAATTGCCGAAGGGGTAGAGGTCGCCCGAAAAAACGTTGGATGTACAACATTAAACAAGATATCAGCTCCCTGTAGATTTAAGTGGAATTGACTCAGTGCAGGGAGAGTTGGAGAGAGAGGATCATGGTGGTGGATAGCTAGTAACCGGGTTTGTGGAATAGACTTTCTTAACCTGAAGGATAAAGCAATGACGTAGACAGCTAGTTTACTTATTCTTGAGCCTTCTTTTACTTTGAGTTCTTTTTCAGTTTTAGTTTCTCTTTGGGTCTCTTAGTTTGTTGGTTGTAGTTATTGGATGGTTGGAGTGTTTGTTGTGGGTTTTTTAGGCATATTTCATCTAGGTCTAGAATACTTCATCCTATATCATCGGTACTACTTGGGTAAATGTTGTTGGGTAAATAATGTTGTTTTTTTTTTAAAATTTTTATATCAGAAATGATAGTTTTGTTAGTTTTAGGGAAATTCCGCGTGGTAACCACGAGGTTTTGCGAATTCCGCGTGGTGCCCAAAGCTTTTTGAGATTCCGCATGGTGACCCTGAGGTTTTGCAGATTCCGTGTTATAACCTCGGCCTATTCTAAAAAGTGAAAATTATATACAATTCACCCCTATTATTTACTTAACTACATAAAATCACCCAACATTTTATTTTTTCAACAAAAATAGCAAATCTATTTTCTTAAAACACTTAATGATAACTATCACTTGATACACATAATATTTATTATTTTTAAATGTTATAAAAAAATTACATAAATTTGTACATGTCATTAAAAACTTATCATTTTTTTTGCACATTTTTTCATTTCACTATATCTTTACATTATATTTAGAAAACCAATTTTATATTATTTCAGAAATAAATTATTTGAATTAGTGCACCTACTTTTAAATAAACCCTCCCTTAAAATATCAACTATTATAAATTTTGAAAAATGAGGTTCTTTTTATAATAATAAAAATTGATTGATTTTTTATAATAATAACATATAGTGACATGGAAAAAGATTAAATAAAAAGTATTTGATTGTATAATTATAAAGTTAAGTGTTTTAAGAAAATAGATTTGCTAGTTTTGTTGAAAAAATAAAATGTAGGGTGATTTTATGTAATTAAGTAAATATTAGGGGTGAGTTATATATATTGTTAACTTTTTAGAATATGCCCGAGGTTATAACACGAAATTTGCAAAACCTCATGGTCACCACGCGGAATCTCAAAACACTTTGGACACCATGCAGAATTCGTAAAACTTTGTGGTCGCCATGCGGAATATCCCTTAGTTTTATCAACCCTGTTTCTTTCTCAGCTTCTTTATATACCAAAATTCAAATCTGCGGTCCTTTAACTTTTGCTGTCCACTTCACTTTTTTGTTTTCCCTGTTTCTACACTTTCCTTCCTCACTTGAAAACTTTGAATTCCTCCACACAAACACAAAAACAGAGCACCTCTTTCGTATTCAAATTCAACCATGAGACTCACTTCATCTCCTTCTGTCTCCTCTTCCACCTTGACCGGAATCTTCCCCGCCCCCAAGGGCTCCGTTTTCGGCTGCCTTTCCTTCGTGTTCAGAAGAATCCTCTGCTCCAGAACCCTTCCGACCCACCCATTTGATCAATTCAAAGAAACCGACGAAACCCCGAAATCGGATCTTCCCGCTACGCCCAATTTGGTAGCCAAGCTGATGGGCCTAGATCCAACCCCGGATTCGATTTCCTATGAGGACTCAACCCCGATTTCGCGATGCAAATCGGCGAATTGCAAGACTGAGAAAACAGGGGGAAAACAGGGGCGACACAGAAGAGTGAAGACCTCTGTTTCTTACACAGAGACGCCATCGTACTTTGAGTTCGAAGAAGGAGATTTCTTCGTTCTGAGCTTCGAGAATGGTGAAAGAAACAGAAAATTGAAAGTGAGAAAGGCGAAATCCGAGATGGGTCGAAGAAAGGGTGATGAGCAGAGGAGGAGAAGAAGGGTTCAAATTAAAGAGAGACCCTTTTTGAAGGTTTCAGAGGGGGCTGATTTCGTTGCTGAAATGGGGAATTATGATAGAGGAATTAGCAGGAAGAAAAGGAAAGAAAAGTGTTGTTTGGTGGAAGCCAATGTTGGAATAGAGAGTGACGAGTCTGATCATTTGAGCCCTGTTTCTGTTCTTGATTATTATGGTTTATTCAATGGCGATCGTGAGGAAGTTCCCTCTTCAGGTACATTTGGCTTTGAGCTCTGTTTTTCAGCAAGTTTTGAATGATTGATTTGTTACTTGTTAATCCTGCCTAGCTTTACAAACTTAAAACGCTTTAAATTAAAAGGATTTTGAGTGTCGTACGATACATAGATTTACGTGGTTCGGTAAGAGTAAATTTTACTCATTAACATTAGATGTCGTGTGATTCAGATTCAAGGCACATTAACATTAAGTTTTAACCAATTCAATTTAATAGAAGAAGAGAGCGGGAGTAGGAGCTCAAGCCCAAGCCGGAAATTGGCATCGAAGCTATCAAATCTCGAGCACTCATCGTCGTCCGGTCACAACAAGGAATCTTGCTCCAACGGAGATCATGATCAAGAGCCAAACGAAGAAGCTCAAGTTAACAATCAAGCTGGTTTACAAAGAAAGGACTATCACAGTCGCCAAAACATAGAGATGCTTAATCATATATGCAGGTTGGCCGAATCGGAGATGGCGGATTCGGAATGGGAGTGTAAGAACAAGGTGATAAAGAGCTTGAGCAAGTGGGAAGTTGAGTTTGGAGCTGAATTGAGTCTACAAATCGTAGAACAGCTTGTTTATGAGGTGGTACATCAACTTTTTTAGGAGCTTAGATAAGGAAATTTGAACTTGTGCATGTGACTTTGTAAGGCTCTAAAAAAGTCATAATTGTGTACAGTAGCTAGAGATAATAAATCAGTGTAAACATAGTTCAAAATGGGAGGCTGGAATTCCACTTTGGTATCAAAGAAATGGTCCATTACTTGGTTATTTTGATAAAGAAAGAATTCTCGAATCAAAATATGGTAAATTGAGTCGCTAGACAAATCGACACCACACGAGAAAAACAAACACACAAACCAAACAAATAGACTAAAAATAACAAACAACAATCGAAGAGGGAAACACTAGAGGTGTAAATTGCGTGGAGCATCACGATAAGTTTTTAAAAATAAACTTGTTTGTGAAATATCGAATTTTTCCAAAGAAATAATGATCTTATCTTGTAGTATAATGTATGATTTGATGCGCTTTTACACGGCTAAATAATGAGCTATTCAAATGCACAAGAGTTGAAGATGGAACTTCATATTGTATGTTAGGAGTGAATGAATAACAATGCAGTTGTGTGGTCAATTTTACAAGGCTACAGTCCAAAAAAGCCATGCTTAGAAAAACAAGGAAAAGTAGGGGACAAGAACATGGTTAAAAAGTGGTATGAGTCGGCCATTAAAATAGCAATGCAAGCCTCATAAAGTCAGGAAATGCTGAGTGAGGTGAACCCTGTTTCCAGCCACTCTCATTGTCTAATAATCTGTTGCTATCAATCTTTTGGCATTTTCCACTGAGCTAATGTTTCCATGCGCAATCATGTTTACAGATTTAATACTAATTCTCTTTACTAATGTTTCTATGCCAAACATTAAAAAAAAAAAAACGAAGCAAATCCCTCAAATTATGCTAATAAGCAGGAATTATTTAGTCATGGAATATTATTGTTCATGCATGATTTGATTATATTTTTTTATATAATTGGATGCATAAAGATGGTAATATGCCATATCAAGATTAATCTGAAGGCAAAGATTATTAGAAAAAGTTTCATGGAAGGTTACAGCTTACAAGGGCATGAATAAAAATACATGTTACAGAGCTTGAGAAACAAAATAAGATTTCTGTATACAATAATACAAACCTACGAAGAAAATGCAGAATCCAACATAAAAACAGATGATCATCCTTTTGATCAGTTTTCTAAGCCAACCTTTTAAGTACCCAAAAAATAAGGATAATAAAAGAACCTGAGAACCCAAAAAAGAATAGACACTTGCTTGTGCAATAGACTTGTTAAGAAAACCTCTTTCACTTTCAAACTACCTTCAATTCATCAATAACCCTGTTCATGTATGAGCAGAACTCTTCAGCAGAATTAAAAAGATCCAATCTTTTGTTGTTGATCAAGCCACCAATTGCTCTTGCTCCATGTATAGCTGCTCCACCCATGATGGGATCATCTCAGATTCTCCATTGTTAACACAATTCATCTGCCTTTGCTTCAGCTGCTCTGAACTTCCCATAGACTCAGCCCCAGAATTGCGAAACCCGAAAGACGCAGACTTCCTCAACTTATTGAGCTCTTCTCCTTGAATCCCCCAATCCAATTTTCCACCAGGTGATCCCCAATCTGAAAGCTGAGAAGGCATTCGCGCGTTTGGAGAAAGATGGTTGATTGCACTGCGGTCAATGAAGCTCTGACTCCTCTTTGCAAGCGGGTAGCTAGACCGAATCTGTTGGTTCAACATGTTGTGGCGAATCTGAATCCCAGTTGGGGACTGACACAAACCCGAAGGCGAAAGACTAGCCAACTCCTGCAACTGTTGCATACGCCTTTGATTCTCTAAGAAGGAAGGCGGTGTCATGGGCGGTGTTGAAGTTGAAGGCAGCGAAACCAAGGATGACCCAATAGCAAGAGGGCGAAGAGAAGCCATGTCAAATGGAGAAGGAGAAATACCACCAAAGGACGAAAGTGATCTTGGTGACATAACAGCTGAGCCAGTTGAAGCATACAGTGGCCTAAGCTCCTCCACCTTATGGGCAAAGAAACAAACCCGTCTTGGACAATTCGTCTCATCCTTACAAAGACGAGTGCGATACTGCGCAGGGTGTAGCCAGCATTCAAAGATCCCATGAGCGTACTCACAAGCGTCTCCTTTAACACAAGAAGAAAACTTTTTGAACTCAGGGCACGGCACACAACTGTAGTGGTACTTTCTTGGATCACGTCTTCTTGCATTCTCACCCGGGTGGACAAACGGACACTCGGTCCAATCATGAGAGTAAGCTCTTGAGCAAGGCTTAATCTTAAAAGCATACATTCTGAACTCATCTGTGCTGCATATTCCGTTCTGGATGTCGGGGAGTGATGGATCAATCGGATACTCCTTCCTCACCGGCTTCTTATCAACCAACTGATCAAATGCACAAGACTCTTGATCAAATTCTCCTTTCAACATCATCTCCAGAATTTTCTTCAACTTGGAGGAAATAATTGGGAAAAGTGGAATCACATCACATGGTCTAGATCCCTTAGCATCAGTACAGTTGATATCTGCAGATGCATCAAGCAAAAGCTTAACAATCTCAATGGATTGACAACATCCAGAAGCTGCAGCACAGTGAAGGGCAGTGGCGTCGTCTGACCCACAAGAGCGATTCACGTCTACACTCCCGGTTTGAAGGATGTAGCTCAGTACATTTTTGCTTCCAAACATGGCAGCAATCATTAAAGGGGTTCTCTCCACAAACCCTACTTTCTTGGACCCAACTTTCCTCCCATACCAGGAGCTTGGTTCATCAGGATTTTGACCTTCTTCCTCGATGGCGCGCTTGAAACCCTCAAGATCATCAATAGCTGACAGTTCAAGCAGAATAGAGGGTTTTTTCCCTTGTTCTTGGTTAGGAGTATTACAATCACCCTCCATTAACACACCAGTAGAAGAAATCACTTTGCTCTTGGAACCACTACACATGGAAAAACAAAGCCCTCTTTTTGTATCTTTTCTGATCAACTGCAATATAACAGTAGAAAAGAATCTTATAAGGATCACAAAATTGGCAAAAGAAGTAACAGATCGCCATGAAGATGATCATAAACACAATAACATCTTCTGTGATGCATTTAAAAATCAGATTTATGGCGTCTTTAGCAATCATCAACTGCAAGTACCTAATTTTAACAGCTATCAACTGCAAGCATGATTATGAACAGTATTGGCTACACCCAAGAGTGGAGTTGTTGCAACAATAAACAGATGTCCTAACTCCTAAACCCACAAACCAAAAAGATAGCAGCTTGTAAATTCACAGCCAAACTGAGAATTTTTTCCCCAAAGAAAACAAACACTAGACTGCTCAATTGGTCATCAATGAACCTAACCTACAAGAATGAAACTTTTTCCAACCCAAAACAAAAAAGAATGAAACTTTCCTCCTTTCACGCCCATTCTATTCCATTCGCATTCGATTTCTAGTTATCTCAAGAACCCATTTACAACGAATCTAAGCAGAGTACGAAAACCAGGAAAGCAGAAACAAAGCAAGAAAGAAATAGTACCTCGCAAGGAAAGGAATGGAATGTTTCCCAGTTGTTTCTGGGAAGAAGGATACAAATGGGTGTTGAAGGAAAGGTTTTAATGGGTCCTTGATCAATTCGCCATACCTCCGCTCCTCCTTTTAAGTGCTCTGTCTACTCGGACGATGAAGCAAACGACAAGGGGAAAAGGGAGCTAATTGGTGACCGGCAATCGCCTCTAGTAGATGACTGACACGTGTCCGTGGTAGGATATGTTAGGGAGAAACCCTCGAGACACCGGCTTTAAGAAAGATAATACAGTATAATCTACGCCTGTTTAGTAAATCTTGCTTGGTTAAGGATTTGAACTTGATCTTAGAGCATCTCCAACAGATGCTCCATTTTCTTGGAAACTACAAATTTGGAGATTTGTGGGTGTTTTTTAGCTCCAATAGATTCTCCAAATGCATCTCCAAAATGGGGAAAATCTCCAAAGTTAGAGTGAAATTCTCCAAATTTGGGGATATCTCCAAATTTCTCCAAAGTTATTTATTGGCTATGTTTTTATTTATTTTTTCTTTTGAAATAAATGTAGGCTTTTGATTGGAGAACATAAATGTAGTATTCTCCATAATAGGGAAATTGTTGGAGTTTGATCACAATTTTTTTGAAGAATATGTCTCTTTTTTCTCCATTTTGGATAAAATTTTAGAGAAGCTATTGGGGTTGCTCTTATGCTTTCTAATTGTAAAATGCAATGAAACATGTGTTATTTTCATGATGTTGCCTTCGACGGTAAAATTTTAACTCATGAACAGGTTAATATATACCACGGTTATGAAAATTGGTTCGGGTTCTCATAGATAGAAGGAAGAATATTGAAACTTTCATCTATCTATACAACTCAAATTATCATCGTCAAAAGAGAAATACATGTCAACATTAACTAAACTACACTACACTTAAAGCATGAAACTCAAGTATTAATAACATCGGATTGAACTTTAGTTTTATTTGTTGTATGTTGTATATATATGTATGTATTATAGATATTGTTATAATGTTGAACTAGTCGAAACTTAGATGAAAGCGTTACCATCACAACGGTTAGTTAAATCAAAATTAACAAGAAAATTGACCCGCTAACTATTAAGAGTTAATTCTCTCATCAAAAAGTGATTACGATAATACTATTCACAAGTATTAAGTCAAGCAATTTGAATGAAGCTCGACATATATATATTATAGAATCAACCATTGAAGCACGCATAGGTGGCAAAGGAGATAGTACAAGAACAATAATTCGTGTCTCGTTCTGTCTCGTTCACCACCTAAGTATGCTTAATGGTTGTTTTACATAAGATAATTGTATGAAAAAATTTTGATTGCTCTTCTCATTAGTTGATAATCAATATATACAAAGAGACTACTTAGAGCCCAAGCTATCTTGTCATGCAAGAAAATAACAATCTTTACGTACAAGGATGTCCAAAAGATAATATCATGGCTTAAAAATATTCATTTTCTAATATCTCTAGCTATCCAGCTATCTATCTATATTACTTTACAAGTTGTCCCTCAAGGTCTAATAAATGATCATCCATTTTGTTTTTTATTTTGTGTTGTTTATTTATTTTTATTTATGTCTATTCAATTCAAATACTCAATTTATAATAAATATTGTAATATAATATTAATTCAGAAATTCTCTACAAGTACCATTAATAAATCCTCTAAATTTAAAAAAGGTAAAGATATTCCAAATTTAAGACTGGAAAATATCAAAGATAAGATTTAACGTGTAACTAGTATTCATTAAAGTAAAACGACAAATTAAGGTGCCTAAATATCTGAGTTTGGAACCTTCTAATGCTTCTATGCATCAAAATAGCCAAGTATCTACTATGACACTCTATTAGGGCTAACATTTGTTATTGCATGAAGGACTTACAAAGTTACAAGCACATAACCTGATTAAAAAAGCTCTATTGCGCTAAATAATTCATCTTGATTTTGCTTTGAAAAACTTACATCCTGCTGAGTTCTTCTAAAATTACTTACTCATGGTGGTTGTCCCATTCTTTTTAAATTGGTCAAAAAAAGTTCGATTGGATTTTCTTTTTAATTTATATCCTTCAAACATACATTATAAAAGTCTTATTTTGTCATTGACACTAGCTTTGGCAAAAGTTAAAACGTTTCCTAGCTAATCTTAAAAACACACACATATAATGTGTGTACGTATTAGCATCTCCGACCATTCAAGTCAAGAACAAGGTAGATCGACTTGCTACAAATTAGGTCAATGTTTATCCTTGGAGCCCATTTTTTTTAACTAACCCTAACCCATTATTACAATGTACAAAAAGAGATTCATTAAACTAAGTGTACGTGAACCATACAAATTACCAAAATGTTTATACTTAAGAGAAGATGATGATGATGATGATGATTGAGTGGTTAGTTAAAGGTGCAAAAAGAAGGTCCGAATTGGTTTGGTTTGGGTCCGGTACGTTGAGTGGGTGTACATAAAGGTTAATGGACGATGCCCACTCCACTTCCACAAATGCACCATATTCTATATATCTCTTAATAAACCAACTAAATAATCCCATTTTATTTTATTTAATCCATTCACAACATAATTTAAAATCGAGTTAAATTAGGATATTTTAACTAATTTTGATGACTAATATAATATCACACTTTTTTTGTTGCTGTGTTTGGGAATTTTTTTTAGCTTAGTACGGAGTATGTTGCGTTGTCTTGAAGAAAAGAAATCGTTTTTTTGCACCTTTGGATGTTAGCTTACTTACTCCATTTCTTTCAATTAACTAACCGATTAAAATGAGCATCTTATTATTTATATTATATTTTTTTTGGTCTGAAAAATGTGCACATTAATTTAGCAGGGCAAAAATACTACAAACAAATTAACTAACCGACATGCTTTCATCAGACATTTGTTCAAATATAATGAGCTTATTATTCAAGAAAAAAGGACAATTAGAAATTGCAAATTGAGCGTAAATGCTTGTGTAAGAATAATTATAATTAGTCTTTTTCTATGGAGACGTAAGGAAATTCCTCTGCTAGCTTTAGCTTGTGAGTGAACGTAAATTTTGTTACAAGAATTTCATTCGGACATATTCCAAAAAATTGTCTTCCACTGTCATAATATTTTTATGACAATAGTGAATATTGTGGTTCCTATTTAAATGTAAACTTTAGAGGCCTGTACGCAATACTCGTTTTAATAATTAAGTTATGAATGATCTTTTTAAGATGATTATGGATAAGATAATGGGATGAAAAGGTCTATAATGAATGGGTAAAAAAGAATTATACTAGTACATTTTAAGTTTAAGTTATAATGTGATTGTACCGAACAAACCCTAGATCTTACATATTCATAAAACTAAGGCTATTTGCATGAGTTCTATATTCAACGATCATAATATTTTTTTACGACAATATATAATACATGAATCATAAACATTCATGCGTAGTAATGGTTTATTGGTTGTACCTAAACTTTAAAAAGCCATGAACTTTGAAAGTGACAACAACTAATTAATTGGCCAAGTCAACATCATGAAGAAAGTCTCACTAAAAAAATTGCATTTGCAACATGGTCGTTTAATTATGTTCTTAAAAAATCTGTGTTATATGGATGTCACTTTTGCACTGTTGCAATTTTGTTTGCTCATATGAATGCTAGTTAATTGCTCTAAGAATTTTCTACGTCAGATAAATAAAATTCTGTTGTTAATTGTTGTAGTAGGACAACAAAACATGAGGTTGCAATTAAATTAATTGGAGGTGAATGAGAATCTAATTATGTTCTTATAGGTCTTAGGGTCCGTTCGGCAATTTGGTGCTGATACTGATGCTGAAGCTTAGGCTTACTGTTGATGCTGATAGTAGATGCTTATAGTAGTGCTGAAGTTGAACACTTGATAAAACATGTGTTCGGGAATATGTGCTACTTACGTTATTTTAGAGGGTGTAAAATGACCAAAAAGGACATGAATTTATTATTAAAACATAAAATAAAAATATTCTTTTCCTTTCTTCTACCTTCTTCCTCCTTCCTCCTTCCTCCTACCACAACCGACGAAGAATGGACGACGTTGGAGGGTGGACGGCAGAATGGGGTGGCCGGCGGCGAAGGGTTGTCAGCCGGGAAGGGTGGTCTGCGACGGTGGGTGGCCGACGACATGGGGTGGCCAGTAGTGGGGGGTAGTCGGCGGTGGGGGGTGACTGGCGGCGGTGATGGGAGGTCGACGGCGGAGGGTGGCTGGTGGCATGGGGTGGTCGGTGGTGGAGGCTGGCCGGCGGCATGGGGTAATCGGTGGCGGAGGCGGAGGGGGTGGAGTGTGGCCGGAGGCGGAGGGTTCTTGGCGGCATGGGGTGGCCGGAGGCGGTGGTTGGCCGGCGGCAGGGGGTCGACGGCAGTGATGGGTGGTCAGCGGCGGGGGGTCGGTGGCATGGGGTAGCCGGTGGCAAAGGGTGGTCGGCTAGGAAGGGTGGTCGACGGGGAAATGGTCGTTGATGGAGGAGGGTGATCGGCGGCGGGTCGGATGGCGGGGAGAAGAGAGGAGAAGGAAGAAAGGGTAGAAAATTGTGGGGTTGATTCGGAAAAATAAAAATAATGGTGCTTATGGTAAGACATGAGTACGATAAGGTGGGGGAGGCAACTTATCAAAATTAGTTTATGTAAGTATGATAAGTTACTTATCATTTAAAAATAAAAATTTACCGAACAATGCTAATCTTACTTATGATACTTATGATAAGTATGATAAGCACGATAATCAACTGTTGCCGAACGGACCCTTAATCCAACTAAAAAAAGCAACGGTCTAAATTAACCTTAAAATTTTCAAACTTTTTTTTCTAGTGCCCCCTACTATGACTATATATAGCAACCTTAAGTTTTTGTGGTGATGTTTAGCCAGTCCATTATGGCCACATAATATATCACTAAATTTCTTTAAAATCAAAAAATTAGGGCATAGTTATAGCAAAATAATCTTATTTGCGTATTTAAAGGAAGCGCGATATTAACGTGGTATGATCATAGTCGAAAATTTTACATGGTGCTCTGAGAGTGAAGTCTCTTCTTCGACAAAAAAAGAAAGCGTGATATTTGACCATTCACTCAGCCAGTGTCATTCGATCACAAGTTTACACTATTGACTAAGTCAGGTTTAAATCAACATTAAATTCATTAATCATGGATGTTCATGACCAATTAGCCTGCTTATTCCTGATGGGCTACTTATTGTTAGGCCCATAATGTTCACGGATCAGCTTTTAGCCTTTCTCAATATCACACTAACGGTAACCACAGGTGTTTTCTTGGAGATTTGATTCTCTAAAATCCATCTTACCTTGCTAAATACAATATGAAACCATACAAAATAGATACTAAATCAGGACTAGTCGACACCTTTATACATTTTCCTGACTTTGATCATACATGCACACATGCTACATTCTACATTCTACACTCAAACATATCCAGTTGAGAGGATAAAGAGAAAAAAAAGGGACTTGGAACCTAACTAGCCAAGCAAAATGCACAAGCAAGAGCTACATACGAAATTATACATGCATCAGAATATATACCTGCACATAAAATTCATCCAAGATTAATCATCCTAGGAAGACGAATACCAGGCGCTTGAATATCAATAGTCATACCAGGGCAAGAAACCAGCTTCAAACTGGCTTGTTCATGGAGAGAATGTATCCTCTGTGCCTCAACACACGTCTTACCGAGCACCTCCTTGATCCAATCATCTATAGGACCCTCACCATCTGAACACAAAGAAGCAGCTAGTATTTGTGACATCACTTCTTGATCAACCTCTAATCTAAATCTCGGTCCTGAGCTTTTTTGTAAGCTGAGATTCATCTTGGTCAATAGCTTAGTGGCTACTGCATCGAGATTAAAAGGCTTGAATTCTACTTTCCTGTCTATTTGCTCAAGAAAGTCTTTCAACCAAGATCTTGAGTCTTCTGAGATGTCTTCTTGTATGGGCAAATTTAGATCAAGGAAAGATTTCGGCTTCTTTTGTGCAAATGGCTCATCAGTGTAGTTTTGCTTCCTCTTGTTTGTCTTTTTTCCTGTTGCTAGTGTTACGGCTGAGGTATTGCTGCTATTAGGATCGGCATCTCCAATCACAATCTGCATTTGCCAACTAAGAGCCTCAAGTATTCTTTGCTCAGAGAAATCGACAAAATTATTCTGATCAAATTGATCATGATCCTCATTACATGTAATCAAGAAAATTGCGTTCATGGAGCTGATTTCTCTACCATGTGAATCTAGAAACTTCCTGGTTCGAATTGCATGTGACAAGCTTCTCTGTGCTAAGGACTCATTAGTCTTGTCCACATTCTCAAGCAAGACGACTGAGCATGGCTTCTTGCTCAACTCCCCTGCTATGTAATCTGTAACAAGTGTCACTCTATCAGTCCTCACATCGATTTCACCCGGCCATCTGCTATCAAACACTAAATTTGATTCAATACTCAAATCTACAACAATCAGATTTTCTTTGCTCCCAAACGTTAGCTCGGCAAGAGCTTCAGCCATTTTCCTTTTTCCTATCTTATCAGGCCCAATAAACCCTATCCATGTCTGCTCACCAGCTCCTCCTCTATGACATGAAATGATTTGACCAATATCACAACAGGCTTCCACTTGCCATGCAACCTTTTCAGTTAACCTCTGCAATATCAGTTTGTAATCTCTTCCTTTATCCAATCCTCGATAGGATTCAGATTTCTTCAGCTCATGAGATGAGGATGTAGAAGTTCCTAACCCCAGATCTGTCGTCACACAGCTAATTGAGGAAGATGATACATGCTCAGGAGCTAGACTAACATTGCAAGAAGATTGAGAGTCTGATTTGGGTTGGGGACAAACTGTTGTTGATATATTTGATTCTTGTGTAGACGTCTTTTGCAACACAACCGATACACCAGAACCTAAATTTGATCTTAGCCCATCACTTGAATGTTCTGGTCCTTGGTGAAGCTGTTGGCATACGTCATCCCATTTTCTTTGTAGCCACAAAACTTTTGGATTGGATTCTTGTCTTTCATCTGTAATCTGCAAGAGTACAAGTGCAAAAACCAAAAAATTTAAAATAAAAACTTATTACCATGAGAGATAAATGTTGTGTATGTATGAGAAAGGATAAACTCACCTCTATGACAACATTCTGTGGTTTGTTAACATCAGAGTTGGCCATTTGCAACCATGAAGGTAAGGTGGATGAATGCTGATCAACAATTGAGACGCTGGATCCTCTGCTCGTGATAACAGGAAGTTCTCGTTCATAATTGTCATTGCACGTGCTACATCGAGTAAAAGCTTTGTTGGTGCCACCCAATGAGCTTTTAAAATCAGATGGCGGAGAAAAGAAGCCGCCAAATGGAACAAAAGAACCTAGCAAGCTGTAAATATATCATATAGATTCAGTGAGAGTGCAATAGTCTGAAATAAAAGTGCACAATTAGCCACCTTATATTCAATATCAACATTATGAACTCCCGCCACACATTTGGGAAGGTCATCCAAACAGTCACCTTACTTGAGTTCATATTTTCTGATCCATGTTTAACAAGTGAGCATACTATGAATTTGTGCAAAAGTTAGAGCCTCCCACCTGGATTTAGCGCATAATTTTGCAGCTGAGGATCTAGATGAAGTTATAGGCAAAGGCTGCAAATCCCAATCGACCTCCAACGACGGAAACCGAGCCAGAAACTTCCGGTAGGTCTCATAATCCGCTGCCTCTCCGATCAACCACATCTTCTTCCCGTAAATCTTGCACAACGCGCTCAATTTCAACACCAAGCACTTGACTGCATCTTCAGCTTCCACCAAAACCCTCAGTTCTCCGAAACTCACCACCACGCCTGGCCCTGCGTGCCTATCGAGCGCCGATCTCAGCCTCTCCATCTTCGAATCGAACGCCTCTTTGCTCCGTCGACTCGACACAAACTCCTTTATCTCGTTCTCCACACAGATCAGATCAACACCGGCAATCTGACACGGAAGAGCGCCTTCCCCTTCCCGAAGCTTCACATGCTTCTTGAAACACGCGAGAGCGTCTCTCGCGCAGTTTCCGATGAGCAACGGATTTCTGCCGCTGCTCTTCACCAAAATCTCGCCGATCCGCCGACAGTTCTGGTCCCCAGCGCAATCTCCGCCACCGCGGGAGAACGGGAACGGAATTTCCCCGGCGAACAACGGCGGAGGCCTTCCGTTTGGGCCTCGGAAGTACCTCGGAGGCGGCGGAGCCGGAGGACGGAGGATCGCGAGCTTGATATCTGTGCTCCGGTATCCGGCATCGCCTAGCACTCGGCTGACAACCGGATCGTCCAAAATTGAGACCACGAAGTTCTTCAATTCGACCTTAATCGTCGAAATCGAGTAGATCGAGCCGGCGGTGTGCTGAGGGATCTGGTAGATCTCCGGCTGGCGACGCTGGCTGGCCTGTGAGCGCTTGATGGCGGCCATTAGAGAGTTGGAAACCGGTGGCGTATCTGAAGCGGATTTCGAGGACGGGAGCCGATCGAGAGAGACGCTGACGCAGAGATCGAGAGCGCGGAGCTGGAAGCGGGAGGCGTACGCCGGAGAGCGAGATCGGGAGCAGGCGTTGCGGAGGAGGGAGGAAGGGAGCGAGAGGAGGGCGGAGATGGCGTGGAGAGATGTCGTCTGAGAGTGGAATCGGCGGCGGGCGACGGCGACGGCGTCGGAGAGGATGCGCGCTGCTTCTCCCGTCAGGCATTGTGTTGCCGTGCTGATCGGCGTCGGCATCGCCGCCGGCGAACTCAGCCACCGGGAAATCTGTTGGTTTGCTTGGTTTATATATGTGATCTGCAAAGAGAGCGATGGCAGCAAAAGAAGAAAATCTGTTTTTTTTTGTGCTCCTGAAAAAAGGAGAGAGGAAAGTGTAAGTTACAGCGCTTTTTGAAATTTGAAATAAATTATTGGGAGGAGACTGACGAGGGAATTAAGAGGGAGATTGCAATTATGCAAATGAAGAAGAGAAAGATGTGCGAGTGCTCAGTAAATTGTAAAACCCGCCCCTTTCCCCCACGGTTTCTTTAGGTTTTGCACTTTAGTTTACGTGGAAATTACAGATTATAGCAGGAAGTTTTTAAGTTGAGTAAAATAGCCTCGATCATGGGCCTACATATAAAATATCACTCGAGATATTGGAGACTACAAAGGTATGCTGAGAAGGCTACAAAAGCACGCATGTCGAAGCCAAGCATGGTGCACAGTACTCATATATGGACCGTAAATTTGAAAGGCCAAATTGGGTGATAATGAGTACTTTCTCTGTCCTAAAATATTTATAGTAAAGGACAATTTTTACTTAAATTAAGAAGAGTATAAAGTTGAATTGGAGATTTGAAAGTGGAATAACGATGAGTTAAAAGTAAGTTTGAATAAGGGTGATTTTGTACTTTTATAGAGATCGATAAAGGGTCAAAAAGAGATAAAGTAAGTGAAAATTTTGAATAATGAAGAGTAATACAGGGTATATGAGAATGGATAGGAGTAATATTGTAGAAAACTATTGATATAAATGAAAATAGTATAAATATTTTGAAACGATGAAATCACAAAGAGGATGAAAATTATGAAACAGAGGAGGACAAAAAGAAACGCACTAAGGGTTTGCTACACTTGTTCGAATAAAGTAGTTTTTGGAAAAAAATACTAGTGTTTTTTTGTCTTGAAAAACGTAATAAAGTAGAAGGATTGCACGCATTTCAAGAGTTTTGAAAGTAGTTTTTGGAAAAAAGTATACTTTTAAGAGCATCCACAATGTTGACTAGTTGTGTTTCTTAACCCTTAAAAATAAAAATAAAGTCAGAAAAATGTCAGAGAAATATTTGTTAGATGTGAGAAAAATTTCTTACAGAAGACAAACTTTCTGACAAATTTCTCTGCAATTTTTTTTACTACCAAATAAGGAAGAGAGAGAAGGCTTTTAAGAAATTTTGGTCTATTCTCTAATGTTGATGCTCTAAGAAGAAGTGTAGCAAGGCCTAACTAAGAATAGTGAAACAGTAGGGACTAGGGAGTGATAAATGATAACGGAGCTTCTAATTTTAGGGGTGAAAAAAAAACACTTTTTCAAAGTGGCCTATAAATATTCCCCCGCAATGACAAACACAAAAGATGATGTCCGTTCAAATTAGTGTAGTGTAGTAGTGTTACTGTTGGAGGGTGGCCGAGCACTCAAGTCACAATCTAGCTTTTTGGTGTGAAAATGATCGAAAAAGAAAGATCCACCTTTTTATTTAATAAATTTATCTATTTTGATTTGCTTATATTTTCTTCAACGATCGATGCGGATCATGTTCATGACAACTGACATGCATTAATATCACGTAAATCATAAATTTAAACATTTACTCAAATGGTTTTTGTCTATTCCACGAGTATCCGATTGAGCGTTTATCTCATTGAGTTAATACCCTAAAGTCACTGTTGTAAACGCTAATAGTGGCGGTTTGCTTAGTTTTAATCTATAGTGAATGTTCTTGATAATTCCGAGTAGTACCTATAGCGACATTAATCATTACCTGATCAAAAATATTGATGAGCAGTTAGTCAATATATATGTATTATTATCACAATATAAGATACATAAATAAAAAAATGTCTAGGCAAAGCCGAAAAGAACAAAAAACAAATGGAAAGAGAGAGATCGGACGAGAACAATAAAGCAAGAACGACACACAGATTTACGTGGTTCGGTAACGGTGTCTTATCTACGTCCACGGGCAGAGAAACCGTATATTATTATGGAAGACTGAATTCGGATTAATGGCGTACATGGTCAGCGAGACCCCCGTGTGTGATTCATGATTCAAGACACATTAACAAAACACATATAACAAAAGTGTTAATTGAAAACATTGAGACACTCGTACCCCGTTGATTTCTACTCCACTAGCACTCCTCCATCGTAATCTTTTTTCTGTACCGATCCCAACATAAAACTAAATATTTAATTAGTAAAACCACCAAAAATATCAAATCATGTGTTAATGTTGCATCAACAAAATAAAATAAAATCACTATCTAGACTTATAGAAAGGTTTTGTAAAAGAAAAAAGTTAAAGGATTGTGGTTTTTATAGAGAGAATAACCACATACTTTCATTTATCTTTTAAATACTTAAAAAAAGATTGTATAGTTTTTAAATTTTCAAATATCTTTTGAAGTAAAAATAATTGGAAAGGGACAAGGCCAAGCATCTTTCATGCATCTGTATAATATCTAATTATATTCCTATAAAAACTTATATTTTTCAATATGTTTCGTCAATTTAATTAGTTGGCAGGTGATGATAAATATGACATAGTGATTTCAGGTTAGAATCACCTATCTAAGTTATAGTAGTAGAAGTGACCAAGAGAGATATATTTAACTCATGTGAAACTAAATTAAATTGATTAATTTTGAGCTTAATTGCTTTTTACTTCAATTCTTAGTAACTTAATGCAAAAGAGACTCACTTTTATAAACCTCTATAAATTAATAGGGTCGGGACCAGAGTATTTTATTATTTTATAGAGATATTAATTCATCGATAAATTAATATTTATTAATTTATAGAGATTTTAGCTACAGAGATATTCCAATAAAATATTACCTTATGTAACTAAATTAAACTTAGGAAAATTAGCTTAAAATAGTACCAAGTAGGCAAGTATTGTCATTGAACCAAAAATAATATCAACTATAATAGAATCATATTTTACTAAGTTTTGAAAGTTCTCTTAGTTATACATATATGTAATTTTTCATATATTTATTAATTTATGATTTTATTGGGACCTTATATTTCTATAGGGGTTTTTTGAAAATTTATTATCTTATTATTTTATCGAAAATCGTCAAATTTTACACTAGCCGAAGTCGGGACCGGAAAAAAATATTAATTTACCGAATTTATTAATTTATCGAGTATTATTTTATGAAGGTTGTACTGTATTGGTTTTCAAATAATCATTTGTGTGGTTCATGGTGATTAGAGTAGTACTCCGTATATGTTAAATTTATTTAACTTTAAGATTACATATTATACGAATATAAACACTGTAAATTAGGTTAATGTTTTCTTGTAGTGTGAGATTATATCGTATCATTGTCAAGCTGAAAGGCTGAGATGGAAACCTGTCGTGTCAGATCAACCTGTCCCATCTAATGGGAGTGTGGAGCCAACGGATTATTTTGTAAGATTTCTATTGGCCCACGTGTGTCCCTTCCATTGGTCCATATGTTTGCCTACTCGCTTTCATAATAAAGGGCCAATCTGGCGTTGACAGCTATCTGTCCTATCTTGGTTTTTGATAAGATCAGAATGACCACTAATCACTCGATTAAAGAGATAATTTGCTCTTCTAATCAATGAGCCCGATTAAACTCGAAGTCGAAGTCGAAGATGCTGCTTGATCATGACCTTTTTAATTTCATCGTTAGGTTTTAGGTGGCTGATAAAGAAAGCCGTCTAGTAAACTTTACTTATTCAATCTCTATTAAAGTACTATTAAACCCCCTCTATTCTTAAAAGTTACGGAATTTACCACCCAAACCATCATTTTATGGCAAAAGCGCCAAATATGCTTTCATGTCAAAATTGCCCTGATTTTTCTTTTCTTTTTTCCCTTTTTTGAAAAATGAGTTGGAAGCTTTTCGTTCTCCACAATTCCGCATCACAGTGGCTTTTCATTTACTAGTATTTGCAAATGGAGGATTGTTGGAGAAACGACAAGGGATTGACCGGCTCTACATCTCCCACTAGGTCAGTCAACATGGTCTTGGTCTCTTGGATGCCTTCGATAGTGCTTCTTATCAACGACAACAATTCCTCCACTTGTATTGTTAGTACACAAAATATGTCAGTGTACAGGTCTCAACTCATTCTTTAATGATCTTCAATGTTCTTCTTCCCTACCCGCCTTTCTCCCTTCAATGACCTGCAAAACAATGGACCAAGGGGCGAGCGACCCCTAATCCACCTCCGATGCTTAAGTCAGTAAGGGCAATGGTGATCAAAAGGCGTCAGGCAGAGCGATAGCTTAGAACTTCACTTACCATGCACATGCTTTGCATGTGTATTTATAGAGGAGAGGGACGAGAGGGGGTAGGGCGCGCGCCCCTAGGTGAATCGGCTCTCCTGGGCTAGGGTTTCGCGATATCTTGCTCCCCAAGTCAACCAAATATCTTATCTTAGGCGAAGATAAGATTCTCCTCCATAAATAATATCCTATCTAGAGTAACTACCCTAATAAAGGATATAACATAATAAATATGGATAGCAAAATAAATAAGATAGAGAAATAAATACTAACTAATTAATGGGGAATTTTGCCCGCCCACAATGCCCCCCTCCGGGCCCATATACTCGTACACCCTGTGCTATCCCGGGTATAGGGACCGGAGCTTAAGCGGTGAGTGGCCATGCAGATTAGAATGCTCTTATTCGTAAATTCGTAAATTCGTACATTCGTACAATCGTATATTCGTATATTCGTACATCCGTATTCTTCAAATACGGGATCCGTGCAACTCCTACGCATTCGTATCGTAGGGCCTTCATAGGGTGTTTTCCTTGGCCAAGTTATTCCGTTAGCGCATCGCATAACGTTGGTATTTTTTTTTTGTACAAGACTCAATCTAATGCAAAACAATGCAAACTTCAATTAAAAAATTCAAATATGAAATGTCATGAACTAAGGACAAACTAAAAAATGAAAACCTAAAGGGGGGGCCTCATCAAAACCGCGTGGGAAAAAGAGTACCGCCCCCACTACATGAAATCCTAGGTCTCAGCTGACTCGTCTAGGGCCACGCAGGGCCTCGAGCCGCCGGTGTCTCGCCTGCGCCCGCGGGGGGTAGGCCGCGCTCGCGGCCGTCCTCACCGTGCTCGCGGCGGTCCTCACCGTGCTCGCGGCGGTCGGAGCCGCACTCGCGGCGATCCGGGGGGTGCTCTTGGTCGGCGCCGGTGACTATGTCCACTCGCCCGAGCCCTTTGTCGCCATCTGCGATCCTCTCATTGGACCGGACTCCTTTCACGCATAGCCTCGCCTGAAGTTGGTTAGCCCACACCCGTACGATCGCGCCTTCATCCATGAATTGGACCATTTGGTGCAAGGACGAAGGTACCGCTCCCATGCCATGGATCCAAGGTCGCCCGAGTATCAAGTTGTACGGCCCCGGGACGTCGACGACCACGAACTCGGTGTGATGCTCCTTTCCGGTGAGACTTACTCGAGCCTTTAGGACTCCAAGTGGAAAAGTGGGGTATCCACCGAGTCCGGAAAGTTGCATGTTGACCTCTTCAAGGTCCTTTTTGGATTTCCCGAGCGATTTGAGCGTGTCGTAGTACATCACGTCAACCGAGCTGCCGGAATCCACCAAGGCACGGTGGATCTTGACCTCTCCGAGCTCTACCGTCAGGACGAGCGGGTCGTTGTGCGGGTGCTGGACAGTCGCCAAGTCTTCGTCGCGAAAGACGAGTCCGGGTCCGCGCGGTCCGAGTGGGGGGCGCGGCTCGGCATGCTGGACGCGCATCACCTCTAGCTCGTGGCACTCCCTGCGAAACCGGCTTCGCGATTCCGGATCATCTTCTTTGTAGAGAGCCGTAATAGTCTGGACCACCTCAATCTGCTTAGCACTCGTTCCCTCGTCATCCGAGGTCTTAACGTATTGCTTGAGGTATCCTTTCTTTACTAGCTCCTCGAGGTATTCTTTGAGGGGCTCACAATCCTCGGTCATATGCCCCCGGGCTCGGTGGTATGTGCACCACTTACGCCCGCGCTGGTTGTCCTCCGCATCCTCTTTTGGTGGGTACTTGAACCATTCAAAGTTCCGGATCCGAGTCAAGATACGATAGATTGGAATATTGAATGTAGTGAATATGCCCTGGTCCACCCTTTTCCGCTTCCCGGCATTCGGCCTAGGCGATCCGCGCGTCCGGCGGGAAGGTGTAGGGGACCGATCGCCCTCGTCTTCATCTTCCAACTTGGCATATTGATGGACTCGATCCTACAGCTCGTCGAGTGTAGAAGGAAGGCGCAGCGTCAGGCTTTCTCGGAGCTTGGACTTCTTTGGTACAGCCCGTCGGAATGTGGCTACAGCGGTCTTCTCATCGCATCCGTCGATTTGAGCGTAGCACTCCATAAAACGGTTCACGAACCGACGAAGGCCCTCATCCTTGCGTTGCCTTAGGCTGAGCAACGTGTCCAATGAGATCGCTTCTCGACTGTTGGCAATGTACCGCTTGGCGAAAGCCGAAGCCAACTGTCCCCACGACCGGATCGATCCGGACTCCAAGCTTTGGAACCATCTAATCGCGCCCTTCCCGAGACTTCCGGGGAACATCTTACACATGATGGCGTCGTCAGAAGTCCATAACGCCATCTTGTGTGTGTAATAGGCGATGTGGTTTACCGGGTCCGAAGCTCCGTCGTAGACCGTGAAGCTTGGTGGTGTGAACTTCTTGGGCGGCTCGGCCTGCTGAATAGTTCGATGGAATGGTGTAGAGGTTACCAAAGCCAACTTCCTATCCACCTGGTCCTGAGCCGACTGCTGCAGTCCTCCCTGACTCTTGATCAGGGCGAGCAGCCTTTTCTCGGTCCGCTCCTCGGCTTGAGCCTCAATCTCGCGACGCTCGTCGCGGTCGAACCTGTCCTCATCCTCGTCGCGTTGACTCGTACGACGGTACCGGTCGTACTCACGAATACTCCCGCGATATATGGCTCTCCGACCCGCGGTCGCGGGTCGAGCCGCTCGTGGAGTCATCTGCTGCTGGCGGCGATCCGCGCCCGCGGGGCTCGTTTCCGCGCCCGCGGGTCGAATCGTTCCCGCGCCCGCGGGGCCCGTTTCCGCGTCCGCGGTTCCGGCGCCTCTTGCGGGGCTTTCGCTTGCCGTGATCGTTTCTCCGGGCCTCGTACCCACTCTGGTCGTGGGCCCGCAAGCTCTCTTGCTCCGTGGCACGGGAATCCTCTCGTGGATCCCGACTCTTGGTACGCCTATCCCTCCGGCCCTTTGGGGCCCTCCGGTCGCTATCCGAACCGTCGCTTCCGTCACCCGTAGGTTCCGGGGTTTGGCGGTCATCGGGAACATGGATGACACTAGCCAAACGCTGCGGTTGGCGACCTTCGTCGACCGGGCGCTTTCCCTGCACTTTCTCTAAGTAGAACTTCAGTGCTGCAATCTCCTTCTTGGCCTCCTCAAGTTGAGACTGAAGGTCAGGCCTTTCCTCCTGGCGATCCCTTCCCGTCGTATCGCTCGTCGGTCCTGCGACATCCCTCAGCCCGACCCTCTCACTCGTTCCGCGCGCACCGCTCCGGTGGGCTAGCGAGCTATCGTGGTCATGCGAAGGCTCCTGGATGCGAAGGGACGAGCGGTCATTCCTTCTTCCGGGAACGGAATCACGCGAACTCCTGATTGCCATCAACTCGGGCTGGAATAAGTAGTCGAGGTCAACCTGAGTCTCGACAGGTGGACCCGAACTACTCGCCACATTCGAACCAACGCGTTCGAACCGCAAGGCGTTGCTCGTGTCTTGGAGATTACGAGGCTCCTCGTAACCCTCATCCGCGCCCTCAGCAGGGGGATGGTGATCGCGGCGACCGAGGGGATCGCGAAGATCCCCGGTCCGCGCGCTTGCCGCGACCGCGGGGCTTGGATCCGCGCCCGCGACTAGCGTGGTTCCCGCGATCGCGGGATTCGCGCCCGCGCCCGCGGGTCGCTCCTGGAGGCTTTCGCGCGGTGCCTCGCGGCTGTCGGCACGGCTGCTGGCGTGGGTCTCGGCCATCGCCGCGCCCTGGATGACGGGGGCGACGTGGTGGCCGGCGTCGTCGGCTTGGTTGTCCGCGATGGCGTTGCCCCCAGCTTCTAGGGTTTCGCCGTCATGAACAAACACTGCGACCTCCTCCTCTGGGATAGGTCCCAAAGTCATCTTTTTTAGCGGGAAACGTTTCTCGGATCGGTAATCAACGAGAAGGACGTTCTACCGTTCCCCACGGATGGCGCCAAATGTTAGTACACAAAATATGTCAGTGTACAGGTCTCAACTCCTTCTTCAATGATCTTCAATGTTCTTCTTCCCTACCCGCCTTTCTCCCTTCAATGACCTGCAAAACAATGGACCAAGGGGCGAGCGACCCCTAATCCACCTCCGATGCTTAAGTAGTAAGGGCAATGGTGATCAAAAGGCGTCAGGCAGAGCGATAGCTTAGAACTTAACTTATCAGGCACATGCATGCATGTGTATTTATAGAGGAGAGGGACGAGAGGGGGTAGGGCGCGCGCCCCTAGGTGAATCGGCCCTCCTGGGCTAGGGTTTCGCGATATCTTGCTCCCCAAGTCAACCAAATATCTTATCTTAGGCGAAGATAAGATTCTCCTCCATAAATAATATCCTATCTAGAGTAACTACCCTAATAAAGGATATAGCATAATAAATATGGATAGCAAAATAAATAAGATAGAGAAATAAATACTAACTAATTAATGGAGAATTTTACCCGCCCACGTGTACAAATTTGCATAGTGTAATAATGTTTGGGTGTTTGAGCTGTTTTCTCAAATGAAAAACTGGTTGCGACTTATGAGTGCTTGAGCCTGAAGTTTGTAGCTAGCTAATTTGAGTGCTAGCTAGTTTCGTACGTACGTCCTCAATCTAACTTGACATATTTGATAAATCTAACGTCAATAAATATTTTTTTAGATACTATTGCGTAATATTAAATGAAGTGACATTTGATGCTAGATATCAATTCATTGTTTAACCCAAAGTTTAATGTACCATTACTCTAAAAAACGCTAGGCATTTGCCTCATGCTCTCCCATTCCCTAAGTCTTGATAGGTCTCATTTGAACAAGTCTGGTTGTTCTTTGAGTTTTGTTTACAATGTTATACTGTTTTGTCTGATCATCTCATTTTTTTCAGTGTCTCGATGTATCAGATATGTTTGGTTTGCTATCAAGCTGCTAATATATACATGAACAACCTTATAGGATTAGAGATAAGGATCTCATGGAAATGATATTTTTTTATACATATATAAGAGATACAGTATCTGAGCCTTTATAGCGACAGAGGGTAACATGCATGGTGTATCTGTTGAACTACTACTATCCATGGAATATCATTCACATCGGCTAAGGGTACCCTTCGGTAAACATAAAATAAGTAGCTTATTTGGTAAAATAAGTTAAGTGATATTTATAAATATGAGAGATAGGTGTTCAACAATTAAAATTTTAGGTACTTATTTGTCCAAATAAATATTTTGTTACTTATAAGCATCTAAAAAAATAAAAAGCTACCCTTATCTTATTTGAAAATAAGCCTACTTATTTCATGATCAACTAATCAACAAATTTTTGACCGAAAGAAAAACTAATCAACAAATTTTCCTACCGAACACCCACTTTCAGAATCGATATCATTTAAATTATCAGTACGTTAAATCAGTATCAATATCAATACCCAAAATCAGTATCATTTAACTTATCAATATCTTGACTTATTTACCGAACGCATGCTAAGTCATTAGGGCTTGACAAAAATGATAATCCTTTTGTTTATAATTACTTGACATTTTATTATGTTTTTTATTTTATAGTTTTTCTTTAAGGATAACCAAAAGTATAAAAATTAATCTTTCTTTCTCTAAAACTAAAAGTAAATAAATTATATACGGATGAACATCAATGTTAAAATTAAGTGGGTTTTTCTTTGTGCACAGCAATTGGTTTTTTTTTTGGCTGAAAAATTAAGTGGTTTCTTTAATTCTTACTCCGTATTAATTATGTGAGAGATATTTAAGAAAGAAGAAAAACCTATACAATGGTGAAAGAGAAACTAATTAGATTTCCCCAAGGACCACTCCTGAGGTCAATTCATCACGAATACAAATATGGGGCACTTGTTATATACTCCGTATAAATATTCTTCAAGCACTCGAACTTTCAAACTTTTTGCATAATCAAGCCATCTTAGAATGCGATATGCATATCTAAATTTCAACGTGCAATTGACAATTTGTTGAGTTCACATTACATTATATTATTGCAAACAAAATAAGCTAATAAAGATATACAAAAAATGCAATAGTAATACGTACATAAAGTTGTGCGAATATCTTGTGCATGATAACATTATTAACATATATGAGAGGACATACTATTAGTTATGTGGCCACTTAAATGATCACTTAAATGATGCATAGTGATAAAGCAAGAACGTGATAAAGACATGTTATATTTAGTCACAACTCACAAAGGATCACTAATAGATAATAGTATATATGTACTGTACTTCACATTTCTCATGCCACCATAAGTTGATTGGATATTAAATAAGGTTTAGGCACACTCATGGGTTTTGGTTCCGGTTTGAAAATTTTCTATTTAAAAAATAAACATGATCGCGGCTCGCTTATTTTAAAAAGAAAAATAGAAGAATCGTTGGTTTTTTCCGATTACACCGAAGAACCGAACCGGACACATGACTAGGTTTAGGTCAAACTTGACTATGGATGCAAGTTGAATTTAAGTGTAATAATCATCTCAATGAAGTATTTGCTTCATATCATAAATTAAAGTTGATAGTTTCTTTGACCAAAAAAAAAAGTTGATAGTTTCTCACTCTCGTTATTTGAAGCATATCATTTTTAGGATCATCAGCACATCATATAGACAACTAGTAGGATTAAGAATGTGATTAATGGATATCAAAATAAGTTTAAGAACTCCAGCTAGTTTCTCAACACAACAAACATTTTGTTATACCCAATAACTAACTATTAGATCATTACAAATAGCTACTATATTTGTAAGCTTTATCTAGGAGTTTAGGGTATTATTTAATCTCACGATAAAAATCCCAGTTATCACCACTAATCTATACTACCTATAGTATAAAGCGGAGACAATGTCTTCACAAAATTTTGCGCCACGTGTCATTTCTACAATAAAATAATCAATCGGACCCTCCTTTATACAAATAAGGTAGTTAGAATCTCATATAATTTTATCTTGTAAAAAAATGCTTAAAAATTATCAAAAATTATGAATTATCCGAAAAATTAATTGTGAATTATCTCTTACCAAGAACTAATTGTAATCTTATAATATATATATTATTATTTAATAAAAAATGATATTTATCATAAAGTATTTTTTGAGCTAATCCAACTTATTTATATTATGAGTTGGTTTACCATCATTGATAAAAAGCACTAATCACAATAGGAAATTTAAATTTAGTAGGTAGAGATTTAGTAAATAAACATATATTCTAATTATTTATTTTTTTAATCCGAATTTTATTTCAAAATTATAAAGATTAAGATAAAATCGGAAAATACATTGAAGATAAAATCATGTAATAATCTTTGAAGGCATATTTATATCTATATCTAAAGGATTAATTTGTATTTATATTTAACAATATGTCTATATTATTTCTTATCGAAGAAGTTCATGAAACATATCTATATTAAATCGGGTTTATAATCACATTACCCGTACATGGTACGGGGGTTAAACTAGTTAATTTTTAATAATGCACAACTATATATCATAGTTAAACGTACCACGTTGATATTTTTGTTTTAACTTTGTTTGACAACTTCGTTGTACTTATAAGATGAAAAATGGCAACTCTTTAAGGGATCGTTTGGTTTTTTTTAGAGGGAAAAGAAATGGGTAAGGCATGTATCTAGACATTATTTAGTTTATGGTTCATTGATAAAAAAGATAACCATTACTCCTTTCTTCCACTTTTCATGCAAAATTTGAGCAATTTCTCTCCATCCCCTCAACATGGGGTAATTATATTCCTCGTACTCCTCTAACCATTACCCCTCTCCTTCCATTTTTCATTTTAAAAAGAGAAGATCATCACCATTTTCTATATAAATTTGTTTCCTTTCCCTTTCCATAACTTTTATACCAAACGCCACCCAAGTGTATATTGCCAAACTCCGAAAACTATTTCAACTTAACTTGGAAGTGTTACATCTTCTTCATTTCATAAACTTGCATTGTTTTCACAAACTTGTCAAGATATATCACGCATGTTAACAAAAGTCAATTAATAATGATCAACAAACTGAAACCTCATAAGAAGCTTAACTGATCTATACCTATCACCTCTCTTATCATGCAATGGAACTGATCTAATTCCTGTCTTAAGCTCCCAAACAGGAAGACAAGTTTGCCCTCCAAACGCATTTGGCCTATCGGTATTAAACTCTCGGACTTGAATCCTCAACAGCGCGAGCTCGGGGACTCTGAGCGCAAACTCGAACTCTTGGTTCCACATTGGTGTCCATTGATCTTCAACGGCATGTGTTTCCGCCTTCGCTTTGTCATCTGGAACTCCATAGATTTGAACCTAATGAGAAACACAATTTGAAACGTTATGTTTATATTGATGGTCAATTTCTTATTACCAAATGACAAATGGCTCTAATGTAGATTACCTTGGTGAAGAAATCAGGGGGAGAATATTTATCAAAGTGTGTTCTAGAGAAATCCAAATGCCATCCATCTCCAAAGTACACTTTTACCTTCAAAATGTTGTACACACATTAGCATCAATGTTATTAGGATCGGAATTCTAGGATCAGATAAGCTCAAACATTTTTGATCACCTTGAGAGTGGTTTTGATGGGTCGCGCCATTTTGGGATCGAAAATCTCACCATCTGGACCATCTTTGATCATGAAACTTGGTTTCTTGACATACCCACATCCACCATTAGCCCTAAACATCCCTTGTGTAATCCAAAGGTACTTATCATTACCCTGAAAAAAGGTCATGAAGAAATCTTATTGAATTTCCATGAACAATGCAATGCAAATGCACATGGAAGTTAACCTCACCTGCATATTTATTGCAACCATTTGTGCTCCATGAGTCCAACCATGTAAAGGGTTGTAATTCGAAGAGCCGATTCGTGTACCTTTAGGATAAACCCGCAATAGATTCCTTTGGGTGAATCTGTTTAAGGTTAATCAATCAATATGGTAATTATGTAAGCTTAAGTCTTAGGAAAAAAAAGTCAGGAATTAACACTCAGGTCCGTTTAGACCACAACCCATAATGCATTAAAGCTTAAGATTTGTTGTAAGATACTTCATCATGATAAACAAGTACTGATCTCCAAAGCTTACTTGACAAGATGAGTTCCATAATCTCTTATGGCATTCAATAGTTTCGGCTCACTAATCGTCACTCGTCTAACATAATCAAACTCGGAAGCCAACATTCGCCTTAAACTGCCCTTCATCTTCCTAGCGCGGATCGCGATCAAGTGTTTATACTCTAGAGTTGCTTTCTCCTCATCTTCATCCAACTCCACCTAATTAATTAACCACATATTTTTTTTGGTAGAAATTAATTAACCACATATTTAGTGTTGCCAGAGATATAAGAATAAAATAAACTCTGATTTGATGTTACTTACAATTACGTCTTGGTTCCCTGATGGGTCCTTGTTTGTAGGATCCCCTTCAATTCGGACATGCTTATTTTTGGACTCTTTTGGTGGTTTAGTGGATATCAAAATCTTGTTCTTCAGAGAGTTTGGTGAAGGAAATCTTGTTAACTCTGTCATTGGACTATACAACATGTCTCCAAATATTGCACTCACCATCTACAAAACACAACCAAAAAAACTTACTAAAATCAATGTTCTAAAATATACTAGGCGGCTTCTAGGCAAAGAGGTGTCGTCTAGCCCCTAGACGGCCTATACCGTTACCTAGGCGGATCATATGGATACGTAGGCACCACCTAGACGAGTTAAAAGGCTAGGCGGATGAGCGCCTAAACGGGGCCTAGGCGGTGCTTGGAAGAGATTTTTAGAACACCGACTAAAATAACAAAAAAATGAGATGCCATAAGCGTCTAAATTTCTATCATACCTCAGCAACTTTAGCCTGAAGTTTAGAGTCCAAATGATCTTCAAATGTTATAATAACCGGGTAATCCGAAGCAACAAAAGCATATTCTCTAATAGCAAACAAGCATTTACTTAGCTCAATTGTGGAGGTCAGAGTCCTGCACTTCAAAACAGACCAAGATTTCTCCTTTTGAGTGCATTTGTTTCTTGAGTAAGGCAAGTATTAAAGACAAGTCAAGTTTGTTAGGAGTTTAGAATCTCACCCTCCATGACAAACATCAATATCATCTTTCTTGGAGTTAGGCCAAAGGTCCAACTCGATTACTCGAACGCCTCTTTTTAACGACATTATGATTGGTTCGAAACAACTGTTACTACTCAACTGATTTCCTGTTAAGTAGGAGTTATGGCCTGTGTACAAGAAATAGTGAGCTAGTGGAGCTTCCATGTCTTGATGTGGCACCTGCACACACCCATTAGCCATAAACTTACTCAACCCATCTCTTAGATTGTCAATTGATGGTTATAAGACGGAATCTTAATGGGCTTATGTGCTAGGCTTATACGCGCATGCGCACACGGTCAATTTATATTGGTCAACCGAACTTCATGGCACCCCTTACTAAACGCAACTAACTAATACTAGAAAAAACTTCTGACTTGCTAGCTAACTAATTCCACAATAATGCTTATTGACTCAATGAAGTAACTAGTAAAGCATAGTAGGAAAGGTGTTCGGCACACAACCCTCAAGACAAAAGCACATTACTAGCTCAGAATAAACTAACTTAAAAATTCAATCTTTATCCATTCTTTAACATTTCTTTTATCCTCTAAAGACACAATAAAGATTTACCTTTGGAGGAGGAAGAGGAAGATTGAAGTCTCCAAGAAGATACTTGAAGAAACCATCAAGATGAAGACCTCTTCTATGAAAGATTTGGAGGTGCTTAAGACTATTGAAGATGGCATGTACATCCTCTTCCGTTGCATCGGTTTCGCCTTGTTCTTGCACTAGGAACTTTTGAAGCTGATGAAGCGACATCGTACCATTGTCAGAGTACGCGTCGAACAGAACCTTTACATCCTCGGGGGGCTCCGCGGTCCTAAGCTTGAACATGCGCTTGAAGCAGAAGCAGAATCTGAAGGCTTGTGACCTTGACATGATCTCACTTTTGGAGTTCTCTTGGACTTAAGTTTTGATGAGATGTGAAATACTCAAAGTACTGAACAAGGAATGATGGGTTTTTTGATATTTGTATTAGGATTTTCATGGAAAAAAAAATTGTTTTGTGATGTTGCTCGTGGTGTTTTGTATAATGTAGACATGGGTCCAAGAAAATGCTGAAAGTTTGCTTCTTGGAATTTGGAAGGAACAAAGGAGGTGAGGGTGAATGAGGAATTGCTTCTTAACAAAGTGTAGAATATATTCCATTCCACTTGTTTAGCTTTGTTGCACTATGGACGATTATCGATAGGGATGTACAAATTTTGCTTCAACTTTAGAAATTGTTATTCTAAATTAAGGCATTATATAACTAGCTGATGATTATTTTTGCAATACCATGCAATCTTCACATGCTTCATTGTTTATGCAAGAATTCATGTTTTTGTATATACAAATGTTAGATCGGTTCATTTTGTTTACTTGAGAAATTCCGTTTTCATTGAACTTTTTACTGTACCCGTGGATTTTATAATTTCAAAATTTAAGGTCAAATATTCCTCAGTTTTTGGTAGCAAGTTGAATTTTACCTGAATACTTGGTAAGATGCTAATAATAATGTAATATTCTTCTTCGAAGGAACTTTTTGGTTCATTAAAAAGTGCCTTTTAAACATCGTGGGCCTACTGGGCCCGTATATCTATTCACCGGCTCAATAGGCCCAACTTTTATTTCGTTTTCGTTTCAATATACCAGTCTATCGTAATTTTCCAGTTTGCGCTACAATGGAGCTAGGCAGGTGCAAGCACTGATTATTATCTCTAACAAAGAGAAGACTCACCGTTCTCCCTCCGTTTTTGATGTCAAAATGATTTCAAGCTTCTCGAAATCAATCGAAATCCCCAAACTCGGCATCCAATGCCATCCCTCCAAAACCCTAATCAGGCTCCAGTCCAGACGCAAGCAATTCGCAATACCAACTGGTGCTAAAACGAGCTTCCGGAAGCTTTCTCTTAGCCATTACTTACGCCGTACCAATGGAAGGTTCAGCTTTGCTTTGTCTTGTTCGAATTCAGGCTCTAGCTCGGCTGTTACGTCAGAGAAAGCAGGCGAGGAGGACCTCGAGGCAGAGCAGCTCTTTCAGGTGAGAATTTTGAACCCCTTGCTCCTGTAGGATGTGTTTTTGAAAATTATGATCTCTGTACTATCTTTCATGCTTTGAGTTCCTTTTAGTAGAATCTGCAACAAATGGATGTGGAGAAGTGGTTGATTGATTATGTTTGTGTGCATTGCAATTTTCACTTAAGTGTACAAATATGTCGGTATGTACATGTCACTGCAGAAATTGAGGAATGCCGAGAAGAAAAGGATTGAGAAGCTGGAAGAATTTGAGCATAAAGCTGATGTGCAGTTAGAAAGGCAATTGATAATGGCGTCAAACTGGAGCCGGACTTTGAATACGCTTCGTGGAAAGCTGAAAGGCACAGAATGGGATCCTGAGGATTCACACAGAATTGCCTACAGCGATTTTTTGAAGCTGCTCAACTCAAACGATGTCCAATTTATGGAGTATTCAAATTTTGGTCAGAAAATAGCTGGTTGGTTTCTATATCTTTCATCTTAATGGCACTTTTAGTCTTTATTCATGTATTGTATTGTTGCAAACAACTTATATAACTTGTTCAGTTTACTAGCTGAATAAGAACAGTTCATGTGTTTGTTGTATAGACAAGAGAATATTTATGGGCTGACCAGGAGGCTAAAGACTGATAACTTACTATAAAAGTATAAAATTGTTAGTTTGAAGCCTGCATAGCATTACACTTTGGTTGTTACTGCCAATTTTCTTCAGAACACTCGAATTTTGATGCTGAAGAATTTTAAGGGGATTATAGTTGCCAAGCTTTTACATTTTTGATTGATCTGTTTTATGTGATTGTTTAGTTTGTTTTTTGAGTATGATTGGGAATGGGTGTGCTTACCTAAAAGGATTATTAGAAATGTTTCATGTTTGGAACTATTGATACTTTGAGGTCGAGTGCAATGTTGAATAAGTTCAGTCTTTGAATTCTTTTTGTTTGTCCAGAATCTGTTCTTGGTGTCTAGACATGTTTATCATCTGGGGTTGTGCTCAACCATCATGTCTTCATCCCTATTAGCCCACTTATGTATCTGCCTTTGTTAAGTTTCACGACATTGTTTACGCCTAATAGGAATAATCTCTCAGCCTTGCTTTTGCTTGTGAAATCCTCTTCACAGTGATCCTCCCGTACTATAAAGATGAAGAGGGTAAAGGGAAGAGAACAGGAGATGCTTCAAAGGAGGAAATTGTATTCAAACGTCATGTTGTTGACCATATGCCTGTGGATTGCTGGAATGATGTATGGCATAAGTTGCATCAGCAGCTGGTAAATGTTGACGTCATTAATGTAGATCCTGTGCCTGTAGAGGTCTACTCTTCAGTTGCGACAGGAGTTATATGGTCCATGAGGCTGGCTCTTGCTATAGGACTGTATTTATGGATTGATAGCATTACAAGACCAATATATGCAAAGCTTATTCCTTGTGATTTGGGAAAACCACAGCCAAAGAGAAGAGAACCTCTCAAACGCCTTGCACTAGGATCTTTAGGCAAGAGTAGGTAAGTAATTATTAAAGCTTAGTTGTTTACAATTGGGGATTTGTTCTGCCCTTGTATACATTTCTTTAGATTTTTCTGTCTTACTCCAACTTCCTTTGCTATAGATTGATGTGGCAGTGAATCATGTAACTTTTGAATGCAGATCTGCATTAATAATATTGTTGCCATGTGGTGAATAATACTCATATTTTAATTGTAATGATTTGCATAATTGAAGCAGTGATGCTAATTGAGTTGATGCTTAGTCATCAAATGCTATGGGTAGATGTAGACGCATATGATGAGCAAGAACAATTTTTACCCCTAGTTGGAGTTATCATTCTTAATCTTGTCTGTTAAAATCTATTTTAATCAACTGGATTTCATTTGTAACAAGTATTCTCTACTGATCCAATCTTCATTCTTGCATTTGTGCCAGGGCTAAGTTCATATCTGCAGAAGAAACTACTGGAGTTACTTTTGATGACTTTGCGGGACAAGATTATATAAAACAAGAGCTACAAGAGATTGTACGAATACTAAGGAATGAAGAAGATTATAGGAGCAAAGGAATATATTGTCCCAAAGGAGTAATGCTCCATGGGCCCCCAGGAACTGGGAAAACTCTGCTAGCTAAAGCCATTGCCGGTGAAGCAGGGCTTCCTTTCTTTGCTGTGAATGGGACTGATTTTGTAGAGGTCCGTTACTGTTCCTTGTGTATAACTGTCTGTAGCTTCCAGTAGCTTAGAGTTTTGGTTATTATTCTTAGTTTACAATTATGAAGTCATTGCAGTTGTTTACAATTAGGCAACTTAAATTCTACCGTAAAATGCTATATTAGACCATAGGTTTATCATCTACATAGAATGAAATGGATAAAAATACTGTTAAGAGCAATTTAATGAATATTTACACCAATTGCAATATACCTAGCTTCATCACCACCAGGTTTTCCACCCCAAAGAGGGGGAACAAAACAATATAGGAAACAATTATTTTCAGTTAATTTGAACTTTTGAGATCTTTGAAGCAATGTTACGTGGGCTTTTAAGATATTGTATTTATTTTTGCTTTTGGTCTTGAAATCCACAATACATTCATAAATAATAAAAGTATGCTGCTTTGGATGACTTGGATACTCTTCATTTAACTGATATGATGGGGATTCTGACTTCTGAAGAATCTTGTTTCAGATGTTTGCTGGAGTCGCAGCATCAAGAGTGAAGGATCTTTTTGCAAGTGCTAGATCATATGCACCTTCAATAATATTCATTGATGAAATAGATGCTATTGGTAGCAAACGTGGTGGACCAGATATTGGAGGGGTAAGAAACCTCTTGTCTTCTATTCCACCTGTTGCATATCATCCAGTATCTTCCCCCTTCCTTCTTCCTTTTTCAGTATTTCAATGGCTAGGAAGTTCATAGATTAGTCTGTGTGTTTCTGTAATTCTGAGAGAAATCTGAGGGATGCATCACATTGTATCCCATTCAAACAAATATTTTTAAGTGACCATAACTGGATGTTGCTGCCAGCAAGGGTCGACAGGGTGTTGTATTCATGCTGATGTATAGCATTCTTGAAAATAGTTGTGATTTGGCTCGTTGCTGGTGAAATTAATCTCCCTTTAAATGCTTTAGTTAACTAGAAATGACTTCCATATGCTATATTGACTTTCTAAATTATTTTGTAAAGAAGATCTAATAGTAAATGTATCTTCCCAAGTTGGGTTAGCAAACAGTATGTTGTGGTCCTCTCTTCATGCACAAACTGAGAAATACACCTTACTTCATAGGGTGGTGCAGAGAGGGAACAAGGCCTGCTTCAAATTCTGACAGAGATGGATGGGTTTAAAGTTTCGACACAGCAGGTATTTTTCTGTGATATATCATCAACAGAGGCTGTTTTACAATCAGGAAATGACCATTTTTTTCTTTTTTTGTAAACATGAACTATCAGGTAGTGGTAATTGGTGCAACTAATAGGTTGGATATTCTGGATCCTGCTCTTTTAAGAAAAGGGCGATTTGATCGGATTATCAGAGTCGGTTTGCCTTCTAGAGATGGTAGACTGGCAATTTTGAAGGTATATTTATTGGTTCATTTTGAGGATATTTATTGGACTTAGAGTAGAGTTAGTAAGAAATTGTATGTGAACTTATTGTTTATGGTATCATCAGGTGCATGCAAAGAATAAATTTTTTAGTTCTGAGGAGGAGAAGGAATCTTTGCTGCAAGAAATAGCAGATCTAACAGAAGACTTTACAGGAGCAGAGCTGCAGAATATACTGTAACTCAATTAGTACCTAATGTTATTTAATTTAATAGTACTAATATATAAGTTTGTCTAGAACTAATATATTTCACTCTATATCAGGAATGAAGCTGGTATTCTTACAGCTAGGAAAGATTTGGACTATATAGGCAGGGAGGAGCTTCTGGAAGCTTTGAAGAGGGTAAATTTAACTATTTTTATCTTACATAAAATTATGCAACTTCCTCTGAATCTTGTACTGATTGTATGTCGTGTTATTTATCAGCAAAAAGGAACTTTTGAAACTGGCCAAGAAGATGTTCAAGAGATTCCTGATGATTTGAAGCTAAGACTAGCTTACAGGGAAGCGGCTGTAGCTATTCTTGCATGCCACTATCCAGATCAGCATCGTCCTATTGTTGAGGTGAATTAAGTATTTTTTGTTATTGTTTTGTTTTTCTGTTTTTTAGCTTTTCAACTATTTGAAAATTGATAAAATTTCATTCTTCATGTTGCAGACCAATATAAAATCCATCAATATACATCCAAATATGCAGTATGCACAAACTCCAGGAAGGATTTTCGCAAGGAAATCAGACTTTGTAGATTCGATAGTGAGGGCCTGTGCTCGTGAGTCATTCATTTACTTTTGTCTCTGTTTGTAGTATTTTTCTGATAATTTTTATAAAGCATGTTTATGATATAAGTAGCAAATATATATCAAACAGATGCTATGTTGGACCCACTGGTCAGAGGAAAATTGCTCTTTCAATTAAAAATCATTTTTCACCTTTTTAATGACTTTTAAGTAGGAATGAGAAGGGTGGGAAGCAGCATTCCAGTTTGTGTGCTAGGAACTTAGGAAAGTGCAGTGAATATTTGAAACAATTGGGGAAGTCTTAGTGAAAAATATTGTGAGAAAGATATCTGATAATGGTCATGAGAGCAGTATCTATTATCTAATATGACAATGTTAAGCACTTTTAGACTGCTCTTTGGGATTCTACACTTTAGGTTTGACTGTGAAAGATGATTGCTATTGACTAAGAATCTGTTCACTCCTTATACTCTTAAAATAGAAAGAGGCATGTGAGGATCATACGACATGCTAGTAGTGGTGGTGACAGTTTAGTTTTATGTAGAGTAAATTGAGCCTTAATGGGAAGAAAAATAATAGATCACGATTCTGCTTCTGTATGGGTTCAGATAGAATCTACCTAGTTAAAATAGAACTTAATTTTGAGGAGATGTTCTTCTGTTGAAACATATAACTCCATAGTAATATCTGCAAGAACTACAGATGGGTCCTATCTCTTAAGATACGGCCGGTAAGTAGCATATTTTACCATTTTCTATATACAATTATATAATTTGAGCAAAAGTCAGTATTCATCAACATTCTCTATAACAGCCAGGGTAATTGAAGAGGAGATCTTCGGTATTGACAACCTTTGTTGGATTTCTGCAAAAGCTACGTCAGAAGCTTCACGTTTAGCAGAAGTTTTGATTCTTCAAACAGGGATGACTGCATTTGGCAAAGCTTATTACCGGCATGAAGGCGATCTTGTGTCAAATGTAATTCTGCAAGATATTCTCAAAGTCTTTTGATCACATTTCCATTAGCCTGATTTGTTTTTAACTCAGATGCCATAAAATTTGGTTTTCATTGTATATGAAATAGCTTGAAGCTAAACTTGAAGCACTTCGGGATGAATACATCCGGTTTGGTGTGAGTAAATGTTTATCAGTGCTGAGAGAGTATCATGCTGCAGTAGAGACAATTACAGGTATTGACAAGATGTTTATGTAGAAGTTTCCGTTGATTTTTCAGCTTTAGTAATTTGTATTACAGAGATGCAAAGCCTTGATTGCTCTGGATATAGCCTTATACCTGAACTGTCTCTCTTGTTAATCAGATGTACTACTTGAGGAAGGGGAGATCAATGCTGAAGAAATTTGGGACATATATAACAAAGCCCCTCGAATTCCTCAGGTAATCTAAAATGAACTTTCTTATTGTTACATATTGCATACTTCCATATTTCTTGTCATCCAGTTAATGTTGTAATGGTCTCTCATTGGGAAAGATATATCATGTTTTTGGAAAGAATTACCAGAAATCGAAAAGGACAAACTGTAAAGGGAAAAAGAACTATTAAATTCTAAGATAATCTTTCAAAATCAGGATACTTATGCTATGTTTTAGTATTAACCATCAAATGTAATGTTTCATAGCCTAAGGAGAAAGAATATAGAGAAACCATGATTCAGCATGGGTCTCAAACTAGAAACAAGCTGACAATTTGTCATGGTAGTAACAAGCTGTAAGACACCAAATGATCGAACTTTGGGTTTGATAAACTTTTGATGCTGATCTTCAGAATAGTTTTTGAGTTGTTAAAAATGAGCACTAGCCATTTGCCTATTCGTGTTGAAAACAATAACATTCTTTCCTCATATTCTTGGTTCATCATGTTCAGCCTCCAGTTACTCCAATTGATGAGTATGGTGCTCTAATTTATGCTGGACGATGGGGTATACATGGCATCAGCTGTCCCGGAAGAGTAACATTTGCTCCTGGAAATGTTGGATTCGCAACATTTGGTGCTCCTCATCCTATGGAGGTGATAATCGTGTTCATCAATCTCTGAACTAAAATTTGTGCACGTTGTGGAAACTGATGCCTGATCATTGTTGTATTGTATATGCAGACCCAAATAATCAAAGATGAAACATGGAAGCTGGTAGATGAAGTCAAGAACAGAAGAATTAAGGAACTGAAAAGTGAAGCTTTAGAAGAGGTTGAAGAAGAAGAGCCGAAGCCTCTTGTTCTGATGGCGAGTCATTTTCTGTGAAAAATGCAGAGATTATATTGGAAGTATGATAATTAGTTTAGTGCAGAGATGGAGTTGAATACTTTTTGCTGCAGAAAATCATCAAATTTACTCAAAAGTGATATACACCAGAAGGCAATACAAGTTGAAAAAGGCCCATATCCTTGGCATGTAAGTTGAAAGTTGAGGATCAATATCTGCAGAGTTGACATGTAAAGATGAACATGGTCATCCTCAGAATCCAGTTTTGTACCTTTACTTTAGGCTAATTTGTAGTGATAGTTTTTTGGTAAACCATTGGCAACATACTTGAACCTTATTCCTCGTCATATTCGTATTGGGAAATGGCCGCTGCCCCAACATGGCTGAGTTTTTTTGATGTTAATAACTCAAAGAATATTTAAAACTTGTTTTTCTAATGAGATTTGTCAGTAGTGTACACTATTCATTACTTTGATTTTCACCTAAATTCGATCTCCAAATATCACTTACGAGTATGCTCTTACCAATCAATTTTTGTTTTTTTCTTTGAAAACCATTACCAACAACCCAACACGAAGGAAGTGACTACGCAAGGCCTAGTAAGAGGGCTCGGTTCGTAGGCTAACTTGTAATGCAAAAATGGAGAACCAGTTAGAGTTAGCTAAGTTTTAATTAAAGGCTACATTTTCATAGAAATCGACCATTATCAGCTAAAGTCGTGGAGTCATAGTAGCCCATACCTTTTCTCGAAAGCAAAGCACAAGTGGGCATTTTTGTGACACCAGAGTCAAGTGGGCATTTTATTGGAAGCACACAATTCATGGCTCCTTTTAACCTGTTATTCAAGGTATGAAATATCTCCTCCACTACGCCTCTGTATCATGTATTTGCAAACAAAAATTTTGTTTTCTTGTTATTTCAGATTAGAGTTTTCAATGGATAGGATCATAGGCTTGTTGCGGTTTCTGTTTCTTGAAATGCGCGGATTATCTTGAAGTATGATTCTGTGTTTCTATTTTGCCAGAGACTGAATTGATATCCTCAGACGCCATTATTGTAGCATTAATTTAGGTCAAATTTCTTGTGACAGATTTTTGTATCATATAGTCAACGACTTAAACATGCAACTACGCAATCAAATCAATACATAAACAAACCAGCAATTCACACTGTCATGCATTTCTATTTTGCTAAGATAGATTTTGTGGAGCCTGTTATTGTTACCAACCACATGATAAGGAAGAAAGTGACTGAGCAAGGCTAACAAGAGTGTGCATAGGGCTCAATTCTAGCGCAACATTATGGAGTCATCGTAGTCCATACCTTGGCCTAATTTGTTGTTACCTGAAGGTTTCATTTTCACAGAAATTGACCCTTATCATCAAAATCTTGGGGTCATTGTGATCCATCACTTTTCTTGGAAGCAAAACACAAGTGGGCAATTTTATATATGTTTATTGGAAGCACAACTCAATCTTAATTCAGCCACCACAATAAACAAATCAACTAACAGATGAAACACCAGCCACTAGAAGCCTAGAACCACAGTTTGTGCCCATGGAAAGTGCTCAAGAACAAGTGAACTGGGCACTTCATTGAACATTTCACTGTAGTTTTCATGCCCAGATACCAGAGTAACAATTCATCTAGCTAGATACAGAGCAGTGCAGTATAAACTATTTTGATTAATTGGCAATTGCTGCATGCAAGAGTTCAAACAAGTGCTGAATTCACAACACGAATCCAAGATATAACCAGAGAGAGCAGACAAAATCCCGAAGTTTGCAATACAAACAATTGCATTATCAACTGCTGTAACAAAAGAACAAACACAAACGCAAACCATCCCCTAGTATGACAATTCCCATACCTAATTCAGACCCCAACTATTACAGAACACAGAAATCATCCTTCAACAAAAAAAAGAGTTTGCAGTAAAAGAAACAGACCAATTCCAATTCAGACCAACTCCTCCTTATTACTCGCTTCCCAAACACCTTACTCGGAACGGCTGGCGTACCTCTCGACCTTAGCATCATTGAGATTAATCCCAACCATGGCCTCCCCAAGCCCACAGCTCACATCCGCCAACACCTCCGGATCACTGTAATGAGTCACGGCCTGCACAATCGCCCTCGCTCTCCTCGCCGGATCTCCACTCTTAAAGATCCCGGAGCCGACGAACACCCCGTCACACCCAAGCTGCATCATGAGAGCGGCATCAGCAGGGGTGGCCACTCCGCCGGCGGCGAACTGGACCACCGGAAGCCTCCCGAGCTGCTTCGTCTGCATAACCAGATCATACGGAGCGGCGATCTTCTTCGCGTAATTAAACACCTCGTCATCATCCATGTTCCTCAAAACCCTAACATCTCCCATCACAGACCTCACATGACGAACAGCCTCGATAACGTTCCCGGTCCCGGCCTCCCCCTTGGTCCTTATCATAGCAGCGCCCTCACGGATCCGGCGAAGCGCCTCGCCGAGGTTCCGGCATCCGCAGACGAACGGGATCCGGAAGTTGTGCTTGTTGATGTGGTTGGTGTCGTCGGCGGGGGTCAGGACCTCGGACTCGTCGATGTAGTCGACGCCGATGGCCTCGAGGATCTGCGCCTCGACGAAGTGGCCGATGCGAGCCTTGGCCATGACGGGGATGGTGACGGCCTGCTTGATCTCCTTGATGAGCTGAGGGTCCGACATGCGAGCGACTCCGCCTTGGGCGCGGATGTCGGCGGGGACGCGCTCGAGCGCCATGACGGCGCAGGCGCCGGCCTCCTCGGCGATCCTGGCCTGGTCGGCGGTGACGACGTCCATGATGACGCCGCCTCGGAGCATCTGAGCGAGGCCGACCTTGACGGAGAACGGGGACTTCTTGGAGGTGGTCTCGGCGATGGCGCCGTTGCCGTAGACGGTGACGACTCCGGTGTCCGACATTCTTGTGTGGATTGGGGGTTGGATTTGGGAGGGACGGCGATGGGGAGAAACCCTAACCCTAGAGATTTGGGGAGGAAGATACGAGAGGAAGACGTGGAGGGAAATGAGCGGGAGTGGCTGGCCGATGAATGAATGTGACGATTTCTGTGTCCCGAGACTGGCTATTTATAAAACCAATTTAAGTCACGACCGGATTAAAATATTAATATAATTAATTCATTGTTTAATTGTACAAAAATTACAGTGTATTTATTTAGGGGATTTTTTAAGTGATTTATTTCCTGTTTTTAATTATTTTCTCCGATTTAAAATTAGTCTGTGCTAGTTTAATTTTTTTGACACATGAAGAAAAGAATCACATTCAAATGATTCAGTGTCACAATCTCCATTTGCCATTTTAAAAGATCAATTCACACAATCTAAACTTATGATACTTATCACAATAAGGGATGATTTCTAGTCATGTATGGGATAACATTTTCCACGAGGAGGTATTTTTGATGGGGGAGACAGCCTTTTTGCTTAGACGGTTACAAATATAAATGTTAAGTTTATAAGATAAATTGTGAAATCAGCGGAATTTAAGGCCTCAAAGTTCGATACCATAGCTTATGGATTATTGGAGTCTTATTTCATTTCCTACAGAACTAAATAAAAATATAGAACCTTTTTTTTTTCTAAGATATTGAACTAATGTAATTCTTCGTTTGAAGATTAATGGTCAAAACTTCACTAACGTCATCGATTGTAACTCCACTCAAACTAAATCTCCAATTCTGTGTCTAGTCAATCACTTAAGCCTTGAGGGTAATAGCCAGAGGCCTTTGATTCGACTCTCCTGAGTAGTACTCTCGACTAAAAAAATCTCCAATTCTCTATTTTACACCACAAGCTCATTTTTTTTTTTGGTCAAGCCCACAAGCTCATAGAATAAAAGTTCATATGTAGCAAGATATGTCGAAGAAAATGTAGCTGAGAAGAGAGATTATCATAGACACGGCTTAGACAAATCTCATTCTTAAAACAATATTATACAATCAAATCTTCTATCACTTGGTCAGATTAAACGCCTATGTTTATCAACCCAAAATAAAACGCCTATGTACTTAAACAATTACATAACAGAAAAATTTGTTGCTGAATTGAAGTGGCAGCAGGGCCAAAGCCCTTGGCACCGCTGGTTTGCTATCTCTTGTGTTTAGAGAACTTGAGATTCAGATTTGTCCACCCAAATTACTCCTCTTTTTTTGTCATCTTTTTTCCTTCCCTTTGTTTTTCCCTGCCACTAAAACATGTCACACCGTCACTGCTTACATCAAAATTCCTGAATTTTTTCTCGAAATCAACACAATTATAAACATCCCAAAACAGATTATTGTTATATTGTATGTGTTCCGTAGTGCATTCCCTGGAAAATCAATAAAATGAAAAATAGTGTGGCACTTATTAAATACAGAGTAATATATTAGCAATTGGCTGGGAAAAATCATGTGAGCGTCCACGCTAGTGTGCATTTCGCCATTGATTTTTTTACGTGTTTTTTTTTTCAATCAAGATTCCCTTCTTTCATCGATAATCGTCGTCTTTATTCATTAATCAAATACTAATTAGTACTTTACTAATTAAAGATAGTATTGTTCGCAGCAGCCTCTCATCACTAACTTTAGGCTTAGGATCATGATTAAGCAGCAGCAACTCGAGAATGATTAAAAAAAAACAACAGAAAGAACCTTCCTGCGCATTCTTTATTCTTCTTACTTGGTCAGCATAAGATTAAAAATAGCAGAAACAGTTACCCTGAATGTAAGCTTTTCCAAGATGAGATTAATTTTGCTTCTTTTACTGGTAGAAATCCGTCAAGAGATTACAATTCTGACAAAAATTCTTAAAACAAAAGATGCAATTGTTGACCAATATAATATATATATCTGTCACATAAATAGATCTCAGATCAACTCCAACAATTTCTATATGACTACGTACCCTATGACCTAACTGATTGCTGAACATAAAAATTTATGCAACTCACTATAATACAATCCAGGGCAAATTTTCCAGCAAATTCATACAGCTTAATTAAATTAAAGAATGCCCTTTTAAGGTCTACCTACTCCCTTCATTGCATTATCTTTAAGCCTGATCCACCTGTTGAGAATCCTACCATCATGCTGTTGCAGGGAGCACGGGGGCGCAGGCGACAGGGTGGCGGCCGACTGTTCCAAGAACTGTCTCTGCTTTGGATCACCATAGCAGAGAAGGGAGTCTGTGCAGACCTCCCTTGCTGTCGGAGGCGGGACTGGTGTGTAATCGAGAAGCTTCGAGTACTCGTTGATCACATGGAACATGTAGTCGTATACTTGGCGCATGCTCATCGCCTCCATGAAATTCTGCCCTTCTTGTCCCATTGCCTCTGCCTGTCAGTACAAAATGAAAATGGTGGCCAAGTTCTTTGATCAGCCATTTTGGCTTCTAAAGCCGAGTTTCCGACACTAAAAACTCAAAGCTGAATTAAACGAGGCGTTACATGCTGTTTTATGTTGGATTGAGGAACAGAATGTACCTCTACAGGGTGTGTGTTGCCCCAGTCAACAGCTTCCTTTATGGAATTACATAAGTTTTCAGGAGGAACAGGCCAATAGTGTTTCTTGGGGATAAGTCCCCTGGCTAAGAAATCTTCATATTTTGGAGTGATTAGCAATGTCAGTGAACCACATGAGACTATGTATTTCAGACTCACAGACCAAGCATAGCCTTCGGCATAGATTTTATACCTAAAAATCACAAGTAAAGCAGCATTTGTAATGCAGAAAACCCAAAGTTCATAATAAAATATTAACAAAGCATAAGAAGTGAGAGAAACATTTTGCAGGCTGAGTTCCTGAAATGTCAGAAAGCATCTCTTGTGCATTTTGAGAAATTCTCACCACAATATTCTGATTCTCTGACGTTTACGAGCTTCAGGCATAACGGGATATTTCATATTTGTCATCATATAGAGGCTAAATTTTTTTAACAGGATTCTTTTGCAATCATATGGCTCACCTATGCTTGCACTGGTTTGACAACTTAGACTGCATGTATCCAGCTTTGGCTTCTTCTCCCCAGTTCTGTCATAAGAGTTAGAAAGGACTCACTTGATTGCAACAGCTCTTATATTCACATATTCTCATATTTATCCTGGTTCACTATTACTAAGAACATTCGCCCGGAAAATGGATCCAGCCTCACCTGTCTGAAGATTTGAGCCCTCCATTGTTTGGTGTCGTTGCACGTCAGTAGCTCCAAGCGCATTGGGGACGCGACATCAGGATTTCCCCTCCAGTATGCATACGGCTGTCGCATTATCCACTTTTTGGATTTAGAACCCTTCTTAATGTCCTTATACTCGTCGTCCCAAGGTCCAACATTCGTCTCAGGCCTAGCCAAACATCACACAACAACATCATTAGAGGCATCATAAGAGAACTCTCAATCCTAATGAATGCAAGAGATATGAGATCAATACCATCCCCAAAACGACCAATCTGGAAAAGGGATATCAAAGTGGTCAGCAGTAGTACAATATCTAAACAAAGGCAAGGGCCTAGCACCATGCTCAGCCCGAGAAATCGCAGGCTTGTCCATACAATCAAACATCATATCAACATCAGGCACAATCCCAGGATACCTCTTGAGCAATTGCAACAGCCCCCAGATGGTGAACATCATCCGGTTCTGCACACAGGCGTAGTAGAAATCAACATACAATGCACCACCAGAAATGATGACCCTGAAGGCTGCATAGTTCTTGGCCTCCATAGTGTGGTTCAAGCTGATCTTGGATTGTGACCATGGCTCCAGATCTCTGTGGAGGAACCTGAAGAACTCAGGACACATTGAAGCCCTGGCTGGATCAAACAGCCCGGGGCTTGTCTGGTTGAAGGTGGACCGACATGTGAGGTAATTGCATTGTAGGATCTTGGAAGCCCTAGAGTAGCTCGGCTCGTCTTCGAACACTTTCGGCTCGAAAATGTGCCATGGCGTTGGATCCATGTTGTGGCCTGCAACGGTCTTGGTTTGGTACGCGAAGTCCTCTACCTGAAAGCGGAGTTTGTGCACATAAGGTGTTCGATCAAATGCCTCATTGAAATTGGAAAAGGGAAATTCGATATGGAATTACCTTGAGGACGGCGACAATGGAGACGAGGGCGAGAGAGAGGAGGGACAGGCAGCAGATGGCGGGGAGGAGATAAGACGAAGAGCGAGCGACGCCATTGGTGGTCTTGGAAGAGCGCAAGCCGAGGCCGACACTATTAAACTTGGAAGGCAATCGCATTTCGTTCTTCTTCTTCTTCTTCTTCTTCGTCGTCGTCCTCTTCTGATGATGATGATGATTCGTGTTTGTCGGCAGTTTGATGGTGGAATTATGTATGTGTGAGTATGGCGAATTTCTGGTACAAGGCCAACCATGGTTGCCGGTAAGATCAATAAATTACTATTTTGGTCGTCCAATAGAAATCTCTGGCTTGTTTGTTGCTACTAGCCAAACGGCAATGGAGATCGGGCCCCACGTCCTAGTCACCGGTTTGATTGGGCCACGTGGCCTGGTAAATCTCTCGAATTTGCTGATTAGCCTTAATCTTCGTTGAGTCCATCATAATTGGTTTCTTTTTTCGATCAAGCATCATAATTAGTTTCTGTTCCACGGTTAAATTGCCTTTTATCGCCCTTTCTTCTGCTTTCCGTTTTTGTAACTTTTTTTCAAAAGTTGCCTTTTATGATTTTCTCCACCGGAATGTTTCTTTTGGTTTATTTTTGGTCCTGTATCTTGTTGTACATTCTTTAATTGAGCAAGCATACTACTAGTAACGAATTTAGGGCCCGTTTGGAATGTTTGACATTTAATGCATTATCATGGACATTGAAATGTATCCTCAAATGTTAAGGAAAGTATAATATGGGTGGTTCTATGAAAATTTCAATATTAAGGGAGTAAGTTAAATAATAATTCAAAAATTTGTAATAATTCAGAGAAGGTAATCAATCCGACAAAAAAAAGGTGCAAAATGTTAACTTGTCTGTACTGTTGTTCATGTGAGTCATTTGACAAATAACACACAAATGAAGCCAAGAACACAAAAGGTCGATAGGCAATCAATTTCTTTTGTTTTTTTATTTGGGTAAAAAACAACACTTGGTTTTCCAAATCAGAAGTTGAGGGTCAAATTCCCACAAGGGCTTTGCCATTAGCCCATTGCCACTCATCTACATATCATATCCCATATGTGCACATATATGAGCTCAAATATCAGGTGCAGTTCAGTAAATAAATTATATACAGATATGATGTGTTCTCCCATGGAACTCGAAAGCTCCAAGACAAGACTATCTATCATACTGAAAATATCCTCCTCACCTTCTTCATCCGTCTTCGACATATAGGACAAGTACCCGCATCTTCTCCTATCCTGCAGGACCCAGAAAAGCCATTGGAACTAACATCATGATCCATGATCAAAAGAATCATAGTATTTATCCAACAGAGCAATGCAAGTTCAGTGAGGAAGTTGAATGAGCATGTAGTTTCAGTTTTTTACCTTGATCCACAGGTAAAGCAAGCTGCACAATGTCCACAGGGGAGGAAGAAGCAGTCTCTTGGGGAATCAAAACATATAACGCAAAGCTTTCGGCGGTCAGTGGTGCTCTCGCCTTCCTCTGGGCCCCACTCTTCAAACTCATCCTCGTCGTTTGAAACGGAGTCATAAGAGGAACCCCAACTAGAGAGATCGTCGTCTTTGGGTGAAAGCAAGGGCTCTAGATTTTCATCTTCTGTTCCTGATTGTGTTCGTCGGAACATGTTGCAGTATTTGAATAGTACTAGTGCCACTATGCTAATTATACCTAGAGACAATGGCTGTTCGTTAAGTAAAGACAAACAGATGAAATCAATTCAACGACAACAGTTCAGAAGATAACCTAAGCTCAGAACGAATGTAAGCCATCTGGGGCCATATGACAATGTGATATACCAGTACCAATCATTGTTCTCCATCTGGAAGAATAACGGTAAGCATATGTATATTAGAGAAAACAGGATGGGCATAGCAACTTTTTTGGTGATTTATGATCAATAAGGTTAAATAAAGCAACATTCTTTGTCAGAAACGATCAGCAACACACTCATACAGCCACTTCAGATTGTGCGTCTTCTCATGCTTTAATGACGTATAGAAATTAAAATGCACAAAGAATCAAGAGTAGTGATTTCATAGTTACCTGTTCAGGACCCGGGGAAGTAAGGATTACTGCATTGCTCTTGAGAAGCATAAGCGAGAAGCTGCAAACACGGTTATACAGAGAGCATCGGGAATGGGCTTGAGTGGTGTTATAGAGGAGAGCCTTTACTGTTATATTCAATTGAACCTGACAGGAGAGTGAAATTATTGGATGTCAGCCAGCAGAAACCAGATATATGGAGGCATCTTCATCTGCTTATAATCTGATAAAAAAGCATAGTTTGTTGTAAACGAAATTATTTAGGTATGCTAAAGTGATATGTTCATTTATTGAATCACAACTAGGGGGTTACATGCAATTCATCCACCTCCAAAGACTGGGAGTTCAAGTTGCCAACTGCTACGTAGTAGGTATCAGAGTTTTTGATCTCCTGCTCAATCCGACCGCTTCCTGTTCATGGTTGTAAAAATGAGTGTCAAAATTACTTAATAATTCTGACTGATTAAAAGTGTGAGAAACACAAGGTGCCTGTTCGACACTGTTGATGAATTTACCATAGATTATATTCCATGACAATGTTGTATTAGGAAACAAGGGATACTCTATCCATTCAATGAGACTTTCTTCACCTGCAAATTGAAAAGTCAGAAACAGATCATTCAGCCTAGGCAAATTACACCTGCAAATTTCTGTTACTATGCAACATCTCATCTTTGAAGAAATGGAAAGACGGGTTAGGTAATGGCCATTTTGTTTGTTGAGCTCCTACAGTGTTTGCGTGTAGCATCTGAAGTGAAGACAAACAGTTTACCTTGCTAGAAAACAACATTATTGGTTTGTCAGTGAGAGCAATCAAACTAGAAACTGCATTCCTTTAAGCCAAGGTTTGACTTGAAACCTCTAAACTACAAATCAAATTTTAATACCAGCATACTCTACACACATCTAGCTCAAACAAAATGTGTAGCAAAGCTACCCAAACCAATCGGTATAAAGATGCATATCAGGAACTCAACAGAGAGACTACATCTTTGTTCAACAGTATTACATACGTATCAGGTAGGTCGATGCTTACCTTGTGCAATTATGAGTGATACAGGCGCCGAATTTGAGCTCGTCACGTCATAAGCAATATCCAGTTTCGATCCTGCATTCAGGTTATAGACCCACTCCTGCAAACATGCAGACATGTTCATCTACCAGCAGCTAGCACTCAGATCACAAATCACTATTGTATTAGACTGATGCTAACCATATACAGTCAATTCCTTTTTGTTACCTTGTGGAAGTCAGGCAGAATATATGCACCATGTGTCTCTGTCCATGTGGTTTCAACATCCAGAGCTGGTGTGGTGTGGAATCCATAAAGCATAGGACCTGGAATATCATCTATTTGCTGTGCCTGAATTTTTGCAGGTTTAGCAATTAGGTACCCAAATCAACAGGCTGACATAGAAAGGAATGTAAAAAAGTCAAAACCCTAATTGACCAACTAACCTGAATAGACTGCACAAACAGTTGATTTTCTGTGACCAATTTAGAGCAGTTCGGCCCCAATTTGAAGCTCAACGATCCGTAGAACCCTAAAATCAACGTCATGGATGCTGTAGATGGAACAAAAGAAAAATCAGACAGATTCATTCAAAATTTAAAAAAATAAATCAAAATCGGTAGTGGAATTGAGATGCAAGCTTATTACCGAAAAACCAGAATGTGACGAGCACGGCAAGGCAATACCAGAAATCGTCTCTAATGTCCCCGGGCGAGATTTCCGGCTCGGAGGTGTTGACTCGGAGAGACCGATTCCGGCGACTGTTGTGTCGACGATGCTGGTGGTGCTGATCGGAGGTGTCGGTGTCAGACCGCCGGACTTGCACTTGTACCTCCTCCGTTGTTGGTGTCGTTGTCGTCTCCGATTGGAGCGGGGAAGAAGTCAAGGAGGAGGAAGAAGTTGATGGCAGAGTTTCGGCGGAAGGAGGAGGAACTGAGAGTTGTCTGCTCTGAACGTGATCTTCGTCCATCTTTGCAATCGGCCAGAAATGATCCGACGAAGAAGTCTGAAGACGGTGAAGGGAAGATAGATAGCTCAGGTCAGGAGGGAGAATTGGTCGGCGTTTGGGGGAGAGGGAGAACGAGACAGGAAGTCTTGAAAAGAATTCGGTTCAATATACTCCCTCGGTTTCACAATAAGTGTCGTTTTAGCTCTTAACACAGTTTTTAAGAAAAACAATCATTTACTTTAAAACTTACAATTTTTTTTTAATCTTACCACTCATTAATTTTTTTTGTCCAATGAATGAACAATTTTAGTCAACAAATACACATTTCAATAAAAATTATCATTATTCACCCCTAATAAATTACTTTGAAAAGCTAAAACGACACATATTATGAAACAAATTTTAAAGACTAAAACGACATTTACTGTGAAAGGGAGGGACTAATAAAGAAAGAAAGTATTTACACAATTAAAAGTTGGTTTACTCCGATCTCCGGTCCTTTCATTTCAATGTTACACCTCTCCCGAAATGCCATCAAATTACAAAATTGTTTTTTTTGGTTGAAAATTACAAAATTTCTTAGCACCGAAAGAACAATTTATGTACACATTTTTTTTGGCGAAAACAATTTATGTACATAAACTAGAGTGATTCTAAAATTGCATATATTAGCACCAAAGGTTGCACATTGAATTTTTAGCAGGATATGGATCGTATGCATGATTTACACTTTATGTGCATTGAATTTTTCATGCACGTTTTTGAAAAATAGCAAGATTGATGTACATAAATTAGTGTTAAAACACATATATTTACAGCAAGACAAAGTACGTAATTGATGGATAATATGCAGCAAAAATAGATCGTTTTGATTCATGGGGTATACACATTTAGGTTAATACGTGTGTGTGTGTCAAAACAAAACTCATGCATATTATGAGTTCGTACCCTGAAACATTTTTTTTAGGAAAAAAGCATATAATTCGCAAATAATACTTTTGTGTTGTGTCGTTCATCAATGATTCAATGAAAGCCTCGACCAAAAAAAAAGATTGTGAGTTGATGTCATTTGTGTGTGGAAATTGGGCTGTCCAACGGTCCAGGTCGCCCGTAACCCGGACCGACCCGATCCATTAATTACGGGTCGGGTCACGGGTCAAAAATTCTGGGATTACGGGATACGGGTCGACCCGTAAACCCGTATATTTTTTTAAAAAAAAATTATACTAGAGTGGCTTTTACTTTCGGTCTCTTACCCTCTGTTTGGAAGCAGGGATTGAGAAGGATAATGGAGGATGGGAAGGGGAAAATTAATTAGGTGTTTGGGTGAATTAATAAAAAGGATTTGAGAAGAAGTGCGACGAAAGGGAAGGAAAATTATACGGAAATGGAGAGGAAAGTGGATTCCCCCAAAATTGAGGGGATTTGGGTGGAGTGTGAAACATGATTTAATTTCAAAGAAAAAGATCAAAATGTTTTAATTTTTTTGACCCGATTTCCTTTCCTTCCCTCTCCTACACAAACAACATACGTAAAATCAATTCCTTTACTTTCCCTTTCTTCCAAACAATATTTATTAAAATCAATTCCTTTACTTTCCCTTTCTTCCAAACAATATTTATTAAAATTCCTATACTTTCCTTTACTTTCTCTTCTTTTTCCCTATCATCCTTTTTCTTACTTTGCCTTTGTAAAGCTCCATCCAAACAGGGGGTTAGGGTTGGGCATGTTCAATATTGTGAAACGTAACCCGCCGCTCTCTCCAATTCTCCATCGGACTTCGACCTCTCACCGCTCACCTACTCGATCGGCGCCGCTCTCCATCTCCGGCGGCGCCCTACTTCGACGTCCCGCGGCGGCGGCCTGAGCCCTAGTCCCGACGTCCCAGATCTGACCCCGAGTCCTGTGCTCCGTTCGACATCCTAGATCGGTGGCGCTCTTGACTCCGTTCTCAGATCTCACTTCTCACCGGGTCATCGGCAGCCTGAGCCCCGAGTCCTGACCCCGACGCCGCTCGAGTCCCTTCGCTCAGGTTCTCTCTCCCTTCGCTCAGATCTCACTTCACACTTCCCTTCGCAGATCTCCGGCTTCCTATTGCTCGCCATTGGATCTCCGGCGTCCTGTTGCTGGCCAAGTTCTCCTCTGTTCGTCTTCACTTCACTTCCCTTGCTGCAGACATTTGTTCTGGAAATCAACAAATTGCTCTTTCTCTTTTATGTCAAATAATCAGCAGCATAAGTAATTAAGTATGGCTCATTGCTGCAGACAGTTGTTTGGAATTATATTGTGATAATCAATATCTATTACTATATACTAAAGCGGAAGCAAATTCTTCCACCATATTGCACCACATCAACCCCCTTATTTAAAAATCTATCTTACTAAATCTTGATTTTATCATAATCTTATACATACTTAATTAAGATATTAATTCTATCTTATAATTTGAGTTGTTTATTTAATAATTCTAGCAATATTTTAAAATCTCTATCTTATCATTATACACATTTAATTAATATATATATCTATCATAAACTTTATTTAGAAAAAATGTCTTTTGTCATGTATAAATCATAATCATAATATTTTACCCATTTAATTAAATATCATATTAACTATAGTTTATTTTTCGTAATTTTATTATGGTAATTTTTTAAATCATCAATGGTAGCAAATTCTACCACTATATATGAGAAAAAGTATTCATTATATTAAAATAATATAATAAATAATTTTTTTAACTATCATATCATATTAAAATATCAATAAAAAATTTAGATGTTATATTTACCATATATATCGCTAATATTACATATTGATTACGCTTTAGAAAAACACATTGTTTTTTTAGTTAAGATAATGATTCATTAATATTTTTATTAAATATTTAATTATTTATTATTTAATTATTTAATTATTTTTTCAAAAAAAATAACATATATACAATATAATTTGGTTTTCAAATTATCTTATTAAATATCATCTATATCTTTAATATTATAATATATTAATCTGAGTCTTTATTTAAACTTATTGATTTTTATTATAAAAGTTAGTTTATGCAATTTAATTTAAATAACAAAAGATTTGTATCAATTTTAAATAAAATGTGATAATGCATCTTATCTTATGTCATTCTTCCTCAATTATTTAATTATATGTTTATGTATGTATAAAAATTAATAAATAAATAAAATTTATATATATATATTATGATATACAAGAATTATGTCATTTTATAATCCAAAAAATAAACATATTTTTAAATTAAAGTATGCATATGATAATATTTGTAATTGTTACAGTAAATTCATACGTAAATTAATAAATAAATACACAACATCCCCGTACAAGGTACGGGTCATCTGCTAGTATATTATAAAAGCCGACCGTTTTCGAGCCACCACGTTGATTCTGGCCCTGCTTGATTTTAATTTTTTTAATAACTCAAATAGATAATCAAAACTTTATATCTTTTATTTTCCTTTATTATCTAATCTTCAATTTTATCTTTAAAGCCTTAGTATCTATCTTTAATTTTATTGCATACTATCTATCTTTAATTTTATTTTTCTTAAATAATTTTATTTTATCTTTAACTTTTTTCTATAAAAAGTACCCAATATGCATTAAGTTTATGATTTATGTCAAGCTTTTACAAAAATCTCTAAAATTTATCTTTTTCCAAACATTTGTTCAAAAACAATAATATTACAAAATACCTACACGATCAAGACTTTTTTTATCCTACTACAAGATATCTATCCTACAAGATATCACATCCAACATTAAAGATTTAAATACGTATAAGATCTCACATAAATTTAAACATTACAAAATATCTATCCTACTACAATAATAGTACGTGCCAAAAATTGATCAATTTCTTTATACATTAAAGATTTATATCAAACTTTATATGTATAAGATCTAAAAACTCACATCCAACATTACGCACAAAATACGACGTATCCTCTCAAAAAGTATATATTATTAATTAAATCTACTAGACTAATCTGAAAAGTCATAATATAATATCCAAAAGTAAAAATGTAGTTTCATAAATTAATTACCTATATCAATTTTGATAAAAAAAATTATGTTATCTTTTACTGACTTTTTTTATTGATATATGTAAAAAATCAAAAATATGAATTTTGATAAAATCTATACTATATATTAAAGTCGAGACTTTTCGAACTTCCACGTTAATTCTGGTCTCACCTCATATTTAAACAATTAATTTGTATCATGTTATTTTAAATAATCTTATCAAATCAAATTCACTATTATCTATTTATGTAAAAGATATGTTAAAGTTATAGTTTCATAAATTAATTACCTATATCAATTTTGATAAAAAAAAATTATGTTATCTTTTACTGACTTTTTTATCCATATATGTAAAAAATCAAAAATATGAATTTTGTTAAAATCTATACTATATATTAAAGTCGAGACTTTTCAAACCTCCACGTTAATTCTGGTCTCATCTCATATTTACACAATTAATTTTTATTCATGTTATTCTAAATAATCTTTTCAAATCAGATTCACTATTATCTATTTATGTAGAAGATATGTTAAAGTTTTTTTGATTTTGGTAAGATAATCTATCCTTTTTGATATATCACTTATCTTTTTAATTGTCTTTTTAATGTATTTCAATAAGATTATTTTTAGAAAATCGAATTTAAAAAATAATTTTAAAATGAAAAACCTTTTTCTACATAAATAATTATTTTTATCTTTCATATTAAATCAATTTATATGTATTAACTTTTACTTAATTTATATTTTATCAAGTTCATAATAACTAATTTTTAATCTATCATATTTAAACAATAATTTTTTTTCATTTTATTCAATTTTAATCTATTTACATTCTTTATTATCAATTTTTGCAAAAGATATATTGAAAATTTTGAATTTCGAAAAGATATTCTATCCTTTTCGATATATCAGTTGTGTTTTTAATTGTCTTTTTAATCTCTTTATGTAAGAAGTAAGTTTAAAATTTTGAATTTACAAATGGAAGCCCTGTTGTTCTAATTAAATTATTATTTTTTTATCTTTGATATTAAATCAACTTGTATTTATTATCTTTTACTTAACTTATATATTATCATGTTTATAATAACTTATCTTTTATCTTTCATAACAAAATAATTGTTAATTAATATATTTTATTTATTTCAATATATAAAAATCCATTATAATTATATTAGACCCATTTTATATTTCTAAATTCTTACATTATATATTTATATATTTTATTTAAATAGCAATTCATTGTAATTATATCTCATATTAATGGAATAAAAGTATAAATCAATTAAAACATCTTATTTATATCATAGTAGCTTAAAAGATAATGCCTCAAAATTGTGATAATAGGGATAATGATATATATATTAATCATTAAAGACAAATGTCAGAGGATGAAAAAGTAATGAATTTTATTTACTAAATTATTCTATAATTAATATATGATTTTATATTTTTATAATTTAATACGTGTGTTCATATAAATATGAAAAACAATCTCTTTTTTGTCTAGGAAAAAATAACATTTTGATATGTTAAAATTTTCACTATATGTGCACTCATTCATATCCTATTTATAAAAATAAAATTAAAATTTGAATACGTGAGTATTAGTCGTGCATGGCACGACGGGTACCGCTCGCTAGTTACACTAGTTTCAATCGTATTTGGCTAAAAAAAAGAGACTCAAATAATCAGCTTATAAAACGGGTCAAAAATGACCCGTTTTGACCTGGTCAAACGGATTAGCGGGTCGACCCGAGACCCGACCCGGGTTACGGGCCGGGTCTCGGGTCGGAAAATTTTAGTTTACGGGTCAACGTGTCGAACCGTAATCCGTAAACCGGGTTACGGGTCGGGTCGGGTCGACCCGTTGGACAGCCCTTACTGTAAAACATTTCATGTACGGATGTACCCTGTACTTGTGTTAGATAGATTCTAAACAGATAGAAACCATGGCCCAACATAAAGATTAGCCCAACATAAAGACTGAAATTGAAGTAATAAACATACCCATATTATGAGCTTCCAAGATTAAACTTCCAACACTAAAATCAGTGCTTAAGATCCTGAAGTTTGATTTTATATCCTATTCCTCCATGGGATCAATTATAAAACTTAACCCCAGGTCAAGGAAAAACCTTCCCAGAAAGAATGCATAAAAATTAAGCCAAACAGATAGAAACCATGGCTATTTCAAAAGCATTTTGGCACCTACGTTTTCAATAAGTGATCAATATGAGCCTGCACTTTGAAATCTTCAGTTCTACTATTTTATTCAGAACCCAAAACATTAGTGCTGCTAAGAATTCTCATCGTGTTGTTCCTTCCAATGGTCTAGAATTCTGGATTCAACAGCAACTTGTGATGTTCACTAGGGAGGCCGGCGTATCAGTCAATCATAAACCTGAACCACCAATCTCCTGTATTAGCAATGTCGATGATGCTAGTTTGACAGCGCAAGACGAGCATGGAATTCTTCATGCCCAAATGGTTTCTTCAACACCAGCTTCTTCTCTTTTTCTTGATTACAATCATCAGCATACTGTGATTTCCTTCTGAGCACCTCTTCTTCCACTCTCTGTGAGGATCATAAAGCACAAAATTAAACCTAAATCCAGTATCATAGCATCATTCAAGAACAATCAATTCAATCAAATGGACAAAAAACCTGCAACAAGCTCGAATCGAACACCGGCAATCCAACATGTCCAACACTGAGAGATCCAAAGAAGTTCCCCAACAAGGCAGCATCAGGCACAGCCAATCCCTGCACAAGCCCAGCCACAAATCCAGCCAAGAAACAATCGCCAGCCCCAGTAGGATCAACCTGAACGGCCACAAATGGCGGAATCTCAACCTCCTCATCTTTACAATAAACCTTACATCCACTCTCCCCATTCGTAACCAACACGCAACACCATTGCCTGACTTCCTCAAGATCGATAAACTCCGCTTCCTCGCTCGAGGCCTTCAGAAACCCGATTCTCGGCAACAGGTGGTAGAATCCGCTATCCCTAACCCTAACTAGCCTCACGGAGCCGTCGATTTCGTCGAATTCACGAATCAGTCCCTGAACGTCGACGAAAACGGAATCGGAGATCTCCAGCAATCTCTCCAGAGTCTCCGGGAGAATCTCGCCGGCGACGCCGACTGCCAATCCGAACTCGAAGCGGTCCGATTGAGGCAGATCGTCGGGGCGGATCGGCTCGCAGGTGTGAATCCGTTTGAGGATGCGATCGGAGTGGGAGGCGGAGGAAACACCGGAGGAGAAGTAGGCGTGGAAGAGCGTGGTGTCGGAGGGGGAGATGATCGGAGGAGAAGGCGGTGAGTATTTGAAATCGGAGCCGGCCTTGGAGACGTAGAGGCAGCCGTCGGAGAGGATTGTGGAGATGAAGGAGGCGGCGCCACCGAGGGACTCGGCGATCACGGCGCCGTCGCGGAGGAGGACGTCGTGACAGTAGTTTCCGGCCACCAGGCCCCGTCGCCGGGAACGGAGCATGTTAGGGTTTGATGGAGAGATCGGGAGGATTTGGCGACATGAGTCGGTTGTGGAAAATGGGGCAAGAGAGAATCAGAATACCAGTGTTAGGCCCGTTGCTGATGTCAAAACGTGATTGGGGAGGAATACAAGGGAATCGAATTCTGATTTCCCCGACTCCATTAGAGGAAGAATCCAAATCGGTTTTTTTTTACCATCAAATCAGGTGAATGCCAAAATAGCATGACCAAATTGCACCTTGTTAACAAGTTGGCCTCTAGTGTATCAGTCCAACAGGCCAATCTAGATCCTCTGTCCCATTTACATGTCTTATTTACATACGGAGAATCAAGACTGATTCACTACTCCATTCACTAGTGTTGGATTAGTGGAAGTATGGTTGTTCTAGGCTAATCTAAGTGGTACTTACGTTACGAAACTAAAGTTCCCATGAGACGTCTACAAGGGTGTTTATTGGAGAGTTCCGTCCTCGTTAGCGGAACACGCTATCAAAGCTGGTCCGGTCCAGAGGCAAGGGTAGGGTGGGCAAAGGCTTAAGACTCGTGAATTTTAAGGGCAGAAAATCTTAAAAATATAATATTAATAATTGGCTGAAAATTAATACTACATATAGTTACAAGTTAGTCTAGTAAAAAAGTGTACTTACTCTTTTTTAGAAGGTCTCAGGTTTAAATCGCATACTCTTCGTCTATTTCAATGAATCTTATTTATATAAATTCATTTATTGACTACTTTATGGTATATGAGTTTCAAAATTTTATATATATGTTATTCAATAATATGTATTAAGTTAATTTTAGATAAATTCTTAATTTTTTGATATTAGAATAAGTAAAAAAAAATGGTATAAAATTACTACAAAATCATAAAAAAAAGGTCTAAAAATTATTTAAAAAGGAGCCATTTGTAACTCGTCCTGGGTTACTAGATAAAATCAAGATTAAAAATAGTGTGGTTCTAGTGGACCACTTGGCTGAAAAAAAATCTCTATAAATTATGGAACTCAAATTTTTAAAAAAAAAGTTTGAAAAGGAAAAATGAGTTGGGGCTTACAATTGCAACTACCTTACAGAGGAACTGAATCCAAATCCTTTCCTTTCTCCCTCATTTCGCCGGGTTTCCCCAAATCCCTAGCGCCATTATCCAATCCACGCTCTCCAATCTCCCTCCGCCACGTAGCACCTCCCGGAGAAGCCAACGCCTTGGTGGTGGTTGCAGAAGACCACTTGAATCCCGCCGGCGCCGATGATTCTGCGCTCGTGGAAGAAGGAGCGGCGTTGCCTGCCGGTCTCCGGCGAGACTCGTTGCCGAGACACGTGGCAGTGATTATGGACGGGAATTCGCGTTGGGCCCGCCGGCGAGGCCTGCCGACGACCGCCGGCCATTTCTACGGCGCTCGCTCGATGTGGACGCTCGTCGACACGTGTCGCCGGTGGGGGATTGGTGTTCTCACCGTCTTCGCTTTCTCTTCCGAGAATTGGAACCGATCTAAGGTCAGTTAACTAGCAAGTTGTCGTAGTTGATTTGAAATTTCAGATTTCCTAGGGTTAATCAACATTCGGAATTGAAAGTGCAGATGGAAGTCGACTTTCTGATGAGCTTGTTCGGCAAAGAAATCCAGGCGAAGATTGAGCAGATGATGAGGTAGGTGAGGCCAAAACTAATCAAAATTGAGTTGAGATTGACGATTGCTTACGATCTCATCTCAGATCTGTAAGCTGATGTTTTGGCAAGCTAGCTCAAACAGTTTCCTTTGTTGTTCAGGGAAGGTATTCGAATGTCTGTAATGGGGGACAAATCAAGGCTTCCAAAACTCCTCCAAAAGGTGATAGCTCAAGCAGAGGAAGCCACAAAGGACAACACAAAGCTTCACCTTATCGTTGCAATCAGCTATAGCGGCAGGGACGACATCGTGCAAGCCTGCAAAAGCGTAGTGCAGAAGGCGAAAGCCGGGCTTGTGGACTTGGATGAGATCGACGAAGACCTTATTGAGAAGGAGCTTCAAACAAATTGCACAGAGTTTCCACACCCGGATTTGCTTATAAGAACAAGTGGTGAGCTTAGACTGAGCAACTTCTTGCTGTGGCAATTGGCCTATGCAGAGCTTTACTTTGCAAACTCTTACTGGCCTGATTTCGGAGAGGACGAGTTTGTTATGGCACTGAGATCGTTCCAGGAGAGGGATCGGCGATTCGGTGCTCGTGAGTTCACCTATGATTAATGTTCATTGTTTCTAAACACCGGTTCTTATTCTGTGTCCTTGGTTGATAAACAGGATCAAGATCCGTTTTCGCAATGGTCGAGAAGGGACACCAAGAATCAATTGTATTAGCATCTAACCAAAGTGTAGTAACATAGGCAACAGGTTGATAAAATCAATGAATCCAGTCATCAAGCTAACAACATGCTACATTGCTACCTTTCATACCCTACTTAAAAGGAACCGAAACATAGGAATCCTGCGAAACATAGGAATCCCATATTGCGTGCTAACATATATAGGAATCTTCACATGAGCCTAAGCATAGGAAACTTACGATACTCTGCGCCGGCGACAAATAGGGCCTCTCTCCAGCCAGTGGTTGATGCAATCCCTGTGGAATTCGTGCCCGCACGGAAGAGTCCGACGAGCCACTTCGTCGAGGCAGATCACGCACTGCTCATGAGTACACTCCGCTGAGAACTCCTTAGCGTGATCATGACCTAGCCGCTGTGCGACTCGAGGGCGTGATGGCGGTGGTGGTGGCCGTTTAGTGTCGACCCATGGCCGAGGCTGCTGCTGCTGCTGTTGTTGTGGTTGACGATGTGGAGGAGGCTGAGGACGACGGCTCGGGTTCCCGGCTTCGATGTCGGGGGTTCGATGCCGTTGCCGTTGCCGTTCTAGGTCTTCTCTTATCGCGTTCCAGACGGCCAAGCCGGATACGAGAAAAAAAAGGAAGAAGCTGAAGATGATGATGATTGGGTTGAAATCAGAGCCATTGCTGGAAGGAGACGGTGCCGGAGCTCCGTCCATGGTTGGAAACCCCAACGTTTAGGGTTTATCAACTGATGGACTAGGGGTTTTGAGAGTTCTTGTGACTGGATTAGTTCTGATCTTAGGCTTGATTCTTTTTTTTTGGTCGAAATCTTAGGCTTGATTCTGTTAGAGGTTAGATTACATAAAGTTCATTAATTTATCATGGGTACTATCACTTTTTTTTATCTATGATTTTTCTTATATCCAAACGTTTGGGGAGATTTGTACTTCACACTCGATTTTTTACACGTATCCTATCTTATATAATCCTTTACGAGTAAAACATTATTATTTCAGACAATTATCTTAAATATCCATTTAAAACGTTTAAAGTATTAGCCTCTATCAACAACTATTAACGTCAAAAAATGATATGTTAAGATAAGTTATCCCATCTTGATTGAAATTCCAAGTCTGTTGTATTGAAAGATATTAATTAAGTATAGTCTAAGATGGAGCATGTACATTAATGTTAAATCACGCTTAAATGGTAGTATAATTTATCAACGAAGAGTCGAAGACACTTTCCAATGGATATGAATTACAAAACTTTAGCCAATTGTCATTATATTCCTACGTCTTAACTATCTCATTCAAATATCTCGATCCTAATACCTTGCCGCCTACCAATTACTCTACGTTAACTAACTGATTTCCCTGAACCGAAACCGAGCCTTCTCCGTAGAGACAGACCGCGGAAAACAGGGCAATCGCGCCGATGCAGAGCTTGTGAAATCGGTGGCCACACGGGTTCAGAGTCTGCTTTAACGACGTTGTTAAGCAGATTCTGAAGCTTCAGTTACTCGGTTAATCAAGAATATAAATCAAGAACCAAACCCAGTTTATAAAAAATTTACAATTTTTCAACCAAAAAAAAATATTTATAATTCAGTTTATGTTGGGCTTCAATGGGTGATTAAGGACTTGGACCTTGTGATTTTGGGTAGCTTAATGAGCATAGATTCACCAACTAAGGAATTGACTCAGAAAATTGCGTGTACACCATCCTAACGTGACAGTAAAAATGTACATAAGCACCTCAGTAAGTCTTGTATGCAGCTGATGATGACAGAATTTTCACCTGGATCAATAATATGATGATTGCACACATAAGAATCATCTATCAAACAACATTGTATCAACATCAAACTGGGCAAAACAAGGATTTCATAAAGACCTCTTTTTTTTGGCCTGAGAACGCAAATCAAATCAATAAAATAGGAAATATGGACAATCTGGGCTGATCGATCAATCAATCACCAGATGACAAAATCAAGCTCCATCTTGGAGGCGAAGGTAGCTCGAGTAGTGAAGAGGATGGGCATCGTCCTGATGCGTATGGTAGGCGTATCCACCATGGCTAGATATATCGAGCCCAGCCACCTCAGCTTCCCTTGAAATCCTCAAGATCTTCAGCCTATCCAATGCAAAGAACATTGACCCCATTGTCAAGCTCACCCAAACGACAATGGCCACGACAGCCACCACCTGGGCACCGATCAAGCCCCACCCGCCGCCCAACAGAACCCCATAGGGCCTCGAGATGCCACTCTCACCGGAGTCATAAGCTTGAATGATGAACTCTTCTTTGGCAAACAAGCCTGTGAAAATGAGCCCCCAAGCTCCACACCCTCCGTGCAACTGGGCTGCCTCCAACGGGTCGTCGAACTGCATCTTTGAAGCCAAGATGTTGAGCCCGGTAAGAACCCAGGCAGCTACGAACCCGCAAATGATGGCAGCCCATGGCTCGACCACAGAGCAGCCTGAGGTGATCGCCACGAACCCGGCCAAGACCCCATTGCAAACCGCCAATGCGTCCCAGTGGCCCACCAAGAGCCGGTTTGCGAATAGCGTTGTTAGGCCCGACATTGACCCGGCCAGGGTTGTTGTGACTGCGGTTCTTCCAATGGAAGTCCAGTTGCCTTGGTCGGTTGTGCTCGGGTAGGATACGAGGATCTTGTCGAATGAGCCCGGATTGAACCCGAACCAGCCGAACCAAAGCAAGAACGTGCCCAGAACCACTAAGGTTGCGTTATGGCCTCTCATGAGAACCGGCTTTCCAAATGCGTCGAACCGGCCGACCCGCGGGCCCTCGATGTAAGATCCCCAGAGGCCTGCGATCCCGCCCACTAAGTGCACGACACCAGAGCCAGCAAAGTCGATTGCACCAGACCCAAATAAGAGGATAGTTGAGCTTGGACTTAGCCAGCCACTAGAAGACCAAACCCAATGAGCCACAACGGGATACACAAAGCCAGTGATGAAGAACGAGAAGATTAGGTAAGCACCGAACTGGGTTCTTTCGGCTATTGAGCCCGTTGTGATCCCGGCTACTGCAATGGCGAACGCCCATTCGAAGAGGAAGAAGCTGTAGTCGTAGTCACTGTTGGGGATGTCTACGAGGGCAAAGAAGCCCCATCCAATGAAAGGATTGGCTGTACCGTACGAAAAGGCGAAACCGAAAAGGTAATAGGAAATGGATCCTACGACTGCATCGACGACATTAGTAAGCATTATGTTCATGGCGTTTTTGGCACGAACTGAGCCTGCACAGAGCATGGCGAAACCAAGCTGCATGATGAAGACGAGGTAGGCGGAGAAGAGGAGGTAGAGGGTGTTGATGGAGTAGGTGACACTGTCCTCCCATGATACCGCCATGGTAATGGAGCTGCCTCAGAGGAGGATGGAGAGTGAAGAAGAGAAAGAACAGAGATAAAGGATTTGGATTTGGGGGGATTTTAATGAACTTAAAGAAGATTGAAAATGGGTGGAGATGGATCAAGGCTAAATGATGATGAATCAGCCATAGGAAGCAAGTTGAAGCTTTGAGTGGTAGATGAGTGATGAATCCAAATTCCAAAGGACTAGTAGTTGAGGAAAACTTGGATCCTGGAATCTTTGGAGTCAGCCCCACTTACTATTAACATCCAAATAGGCTGGTGTTAACAAAAACAAAGAGGGATTGGAAATATCTCAATCCGAGTTGATTTAGAAGCTTATGACCAATGGTGAATTTTTTTTTACCTTCAATCTTTTTGTGGTCGCATAAAGGTAAATTTTGGCGAGATATGTCAGTAATTTAATCAACACAGTTAGGTGAATGTTTTGTAAGGTGGAGTGCACACCCTACTATCAATAATCTCAACAACTACAAGTTTTCCTTTATTTTGTAGCTATTGATACCTCTGCACCTGATACACGACGATCAAATGCCTGTCTTCTTATAAGAAGAATAATAATTTAAACTTCTAACTTCACACTTCAGAGCCAATAAGAATCTCTTTTCTATATTCTCAACTTCCTTCCATCAAATAAACACAGATGACTCAGCAGAAGAAAACATATACACAGAATCCCCAGAATCTCAGAGAAATTCATGTATGATATTCTAGTGACTAGTAGCTCAGCCTAGTATTATTAGATACACCTAAGAACAAAAATAAAGCATGCTTGGACATTAAAATGAATATAGTACTATTACCATTACGAAGCACGATCATTAGGCAGCATATTGAAGAAAGAAATCATAGTTTGCACAAGATTTTAGAAAGGAGCAAACAAAGTGGAAGCAATATGGCATACATAGTATACTGCAATATCCAGACTTGAAAAGCCTGCTTTAGCAACATGCCAGACTTCACGAATCCAAACACCTTATCTACGTACAGACATACACAACTGACTTGGTTTAAAGACCCAACGTACACGGTAAAGTACTAAAGCCAGAGTGTTTCTAAAGTGTGATTTGAGCACTTCATGGCCAGGGACTATAACCAAATCCACTTTATAAGCAGCAGCAGCAGCAGATTTGGAGGCTAATATATACACTAAGGGGCATTCAGGTCAGGAAAACATACCAGAAAAGCCTTGCTCAAATGTTGGAGCTTGGAAATCTGGAAATAGGACATATGCAGGCATTTACAATATGGGATACTTCGGAAATATCTGAGCTGAACCCGGTACAATTCACAGATCACTCACATGGTCACCACAAGATGCTCGAGTAGTCAAAGAAGGTCTCATTGTCACAATAGCAGATTCATCAGCTCCAGCTCTAATTGCCGCCCTTCCAGCCTCCAGAAACCGTGTTACTGAATCCTCAGCATATCTGTTAGCTTGTTTCACTGTCATGTTTTTCCCAATATCAGGATAAGAATTGAGTACATGGTCGCCGTTAAGCTGTGATGCAAGCTGTATTAGCTCCAATTGGAATTCTGAGAGCTCTGAGTCTTCTTTTGGTCCCCACGGCCTCAATGAGAACTTAACCTCTGGGAGGGTTTCTGTTCACAACCAAATATCAGATTAAGTTGAAAGCAATGCTTATATGATAAATTGAACAAAACCCTGTACCGTTTTGTTCCAGTTTTAGTATTTGCAACATGAAAAATGAATAACCCAACTAGATGAACATTGAAGATCTAATTTCAACACATTTAAAGCAGAATTTTTTAATCAAGGAGTTGATGCCAACCTGGACAATCTTCACGGGGAGTATCACGAAGGTTGAAGTAGCTCTCAAAAGTTCCAGCCCATGCATCTCGTTTTGTTAAAAAATTTGATTGCAAATTGAAAAGTTTCTTCACAGTTGCAGGAATTGACGAGTGTTCAAACTTGGAACTTGGAGTCGGCCCAGTTGGCTCGTGAATAACTGTACCGAGAAATAAAGTAATCAAAATATGTCAGCAATGGCACCACAACTTAGTGCACTGTAATATTTGCATGCAAGACACCCCTTCCATTAAACAAATACAAAGACTGACTTTGAGACTTTCCACATCTTTGCTTCTAACTCAGTCTCCAAGACTAGAGAGGCACACCTTATCATCACAGTCCAGTATGCACAAAACTGGGCCTTACAAATTGGACTAAAATTACACAAGGAAGAGTTATGCTCTGGCTTAGACTTAGTTGAACATTGTCATTTTCTTAAAATCTTCAGCAGCATTGAAGAATCAGGCTGCTAACAATTTCTAAGGTTTTGAGACCCAGTTTTAAACAGATAGAGGAATATATCAACCAACCTATCAATGTGATAATCCTTATCCATAGGACCATAACTCGATCAAACCATAGATTAAAGTAATAAAGAAAACTCTTCCTCTCCAACTGAGGCAGATTTTCCTTTTAACATGTTACAAATACTTAAATTGCCCTGAGGAAAAAACAATAAAAGAACCCGGATGCCACATATGGAAACATATTGTACAGACAGACACTGACAAATCATTTAGTCAAAGAGGATCCTTTTATTAAAGAGGCATTCATTCGCCATTGAGAATAAAGGTTTTGCACCTGATTATGCCGCTGCCAGAATCAGCCTTGTTTAATTAATGATGGATTAAGATTAACCTTCACATCAATCCTGATATAGAATCAAATTATTCACCCATGAACATCCAAATCTTCACTAATATAAAACTAAACTCATTCCATCTATCCTCAGCACCTCAATCACCAACCACTGATACTTGACCCTCAACATTCATCAGATAAGCAATTTCCGTATCATCAAATCAAAATTACTTGCCACTTGCCAGAACTCACAAGTGAGCCATTAAAATGCAGAGTTTAGCATAACTTAGTCAAGAAAACTACCACTAGCCAACCAAAAGATTAAAGAAAAGCCAATAACAAAGGATTCGGAAAGCTCACCAGTGCCCTTGTCAATCCATGGGGATATCAACAAAGATGGAACCCTCACTCCCAACCGATCAAACGCAAAGTACCAAGGGTCAGGCCCAATGATCCCATCCGGATTGGGCACGTTCTCAACAGGAGTAGGAACATGATCATAAAACCCTCCATGTTCATCATAGGTGATGAGCAAGGCCATCTCCTTCCACTGAGGGCTAGCCCTCAGCGTCTCATAAACCTCCTTCACAAACTTCTGCCCCTCGGCAACATCGTGCGAAGGGTGATCATCATTCGCCGGCAACAAATCCACATCAAAATACCTCTGCTCAATCACAACATAGTTAGGCAACTTCCCCAATTTGGCGTGCAATTTGAACTTCAACTTGTAGTTATGAAACTTAGTAACATGCTTGAGCTTCCTCAAGCTCTTGTAGAAGAGCGTGGCCGGGATATTCTGGTAATAAATCCCAAAACTGAGCCCGTTCTCGTCCAACGAGTCGAAGATCGTCCTCTGTGGGAAGCCATGGACGAGGTCCTTCCTGACGTTGCTCGAAGCCCCATGGGAGGTGGCCGAGTGGACATAGAACCGGTTCGGCTGAGTCGAGGCCGGGACCGAGGCGAACCACCGGTCGAAAACGGCGAACTCGTTCGCCAATTCGGTGTAGACAGGGACCAATTTCGGCTTGAAACCGCTCATCACGGTCTTCGGCATATCGTCGCTCATGTTCCCGGCCTGCTGAGCGAAGCCGTTCATCGGGGCCGGATTGGCGGAGGTGTCGTCGGAGCCGAAGATCTGCTCCCTGATGGCCTGGATCGAGTGGCCGGGGTCGGAATCGACGAAGACGGCGTCGTCGGAGACGAAGACTTTGGGGGAATTGGGATCGGAGGCGTCGAGGAGGTTGAATTCGTCGCCGTTTAGGCCGTCGATGTCGGGGCGGGAGGATTTGAGCCAGCCGAAGATGTGATCGAACGAGCGATTCTCCATGACGACGACAACTAGGGTTTTGATAGGGCCTTTGATTCCGCTTCCATGGCGGGAGTCGGTGGAGTGGGAGGGGACGAGGAGTAGGCCGAGGAAGAAGAGAGTGAGGAATAGGTTTTGGCGGGAGGCGGAGGCCATGGTTTCCGGTCGCCGGCGTGGGGGGGAAATTGGACGCCGGCGAGGAAAGGGAAAGAGTAAAGTTGGGATTTAGGGGAAAAATGGGGGATTTGAGGTGAGTGGGTTGATTGTTGCTTTTGATGGCGGAAAAATCAGAGAAGGCGGGTGAAGAGTTACGTCTGGAAAAAGGAGAGATGATGAAATGGAATATGCTTCCGAAAAAAACAAAAAAGAAACTGAAAAGCCTTGTGGGTCGCACTATTTATTGCTTTTCGACGCCTTGAGTTAGGATAAGGTCGATAATATAAAATAATTTTTCTTAACTACGCTATTTTGGACAAAGCGCTCCAAATATACATATTCACTACGCTATTTTGATTTAATAAAGAATTTAATTTATGAGCTCAAAAAAAATAATTTAATTTAAGTTTTATATAAAGTTATTTAAAAAAATAGTTTGATATAGTTTTTTTAATTATTCTATTCAATTTACTTCTTATAAAATTTATTTTCATGATACATTATTTCAGTTATAATATATTCTTTTAATCGAACAAACTTGTAATTTTTGTATAAAGATGAATACTTGTTTTTATGAATAAATTTCTTTATTTTATAATAACTATTAGTATTATACAGTTATTTTGAAAAAAATACCAAATCTAAATCACATATATAATATTTATACATGTAGAATATACAATAAAAATTTTAACCAATAATAAATAAGTCAATTATATGTTAACCAAATAAATTTATTTAATAAAATAGTTATGGTTTATTACATCTTTAATATACTACTATTAATTGAATTGTATATTTTTCTGGAGTTGACATATGTTGTTCTATATTATTATTTTAATGTCTAATTTAGTATATAAGATTAATTAACTAAATATTTAATGAAAACTTATAGATATAACTTCAATAATATATTCTTTCATATTTTATATACATGTGGGGTTTATAATCAAATTTTAACTAATCGGATTGTTTTAATAAAATGGATGATGCGATCCAATGAAAAGTTGATACGTGTCGTTCTAAATATTATTTTTAACCTCCGCTTTAGTATATAGTTATTATGATTATGATGATGTTTTTAGTACAGTATAGATTTAACTAATTAGATACCTTTTCAACCAAAAACAACTAATTAGATGCCTCATTTCAGTCTTTGACCCAATTTTTTATACCAAATAAAAAAGGAAACAATATTGAATTCTGATTAGAAGATAAAATGAGTAGATTGCGCCAATATATAACTAACAAAATATTAAATCGGGAGTTTGTTGTAATTTATTTGAAAGTCATGTTGACTAACAAAATATTCTGATTAGGCCTGATTTAGAATTTTCAATTCTAAATCAGGCCTAATCCACCTATTTAAATATACGAGTAACCGCGAAACTTCTAACGAAAGAAATGCAATATAAAATACGTAAGTGAAGATTATACGCAATAACAGAATGAATCATGGTTTATTATGCATATTTTTAAGGCAATGGTCTTCTATGAATGATGCTTATGCGTGGTGTTGGAGTTTTTCTCCTGATTTAATCTATTGTTTAATTGTCACCTTGTTGAGCATGAAATTCAACTTCTTACCCAAAAATTTCGATATAAATTTGTAATAGTTCAAACTTGGTATTGCATGCGCCCAAAGATTTTATTTGTCCTAGTATAAGAAATTAATAACAGTAGAGAAACTATGTGCAATTAGACAAACTCAATTGTCATCTTGTAGCTTGTTTTTATGTTCCTCTTTCTCTTTACGTCAGGGTCGGTGACAACCAATTTCGTTGGTCAAATTCTATCACAATCATAGGTTTAATTTCTCGTATCAAATTGTGATTTATATATATTGAGATTTTGTATGGTTGTTTTTTAGCTTCTAATCAGTTATATATTTAATGTCATTCAGAATTATAACACTAATCTAATTTCATATACAAGTAAGTTCTTTAATCTTCTACGCTTTTCAGATATGAGGGCTTTTTTTTTCCGTAGCTATCTGGTTATTTATAGGTTTGGTTCATTTCGAACCGGCGAACCTAACCAGCAAAAATCATCTGGACCGAATCGGAGGTTCTGGTTATCCCCCGATTCCAGTTTCAGTTTCGGTTCCGGTTTGAGGGTTCCCGGAACTAGTGAGCCGAAAAAACCGTAATTTGCTTTTCTTTTAAAGAAAAAGCGCTACATGTTTGATTCCCCGATTGCGGATTTAATTTGTAAAAAAAGTAAATTGGTTTGAACTTTGAACTGGAGTCGAAATCAATTCAAAACCGACTTGGAACCGAGAAAATCGAAACTAACCTCCCATGACTATATTTGGTTGAGATTATTTTGGATAAGTTGTTGGTTGAATTGAATGGTCGCGAATTGCACACGAAGGCGACATTGTTTTGAATTATTTGTAAAAGGTTTCGTTGGTCCACGTAGCTTCTAGTACTTTGTATAAAACCGTGACGGAAATTAATAATAAGAAACGATGGATAAGTTTCACCAATTCATCACAGTGGAGGGTAAAACTTTACAAAAATATCTTACCGTTAAAATGAAACCGGCCAGTTCCCGTCAACTTTGCGAGTGTGATATATGTGTTAGAATTGCAAACTTTGTTGTTGTTTTTATAATGTCGCAAAAGAGTGAATATGTTTGGAGCCGGAGTTGGCTGAGCCAATCCTAAAATTTTGAATTTGTATGTATATAGAAAATTCCAGTATTTTCTTTTGTTTTTTTCTTCCCTAAGACAATTAGACAAATCTAGCCCACCCATGCTCGAATTCCTGGTCCCGTCATGTTTGTCATTTGTGTAATCCAATGATATATATGTATGCATGGTTCGGGAGGGGATGCTTGGATTATAGGCATAAAATTAAACCTTGTAAGTTCAAGGTTATGCAATCTAGAAAGCGAAAGGGTTATTTGGGAGAGGATGGAAATCAACCCAACGTTTAAATGAACTATTGAGTTAGGAAAGTTTGGGAGACTCATTCCTTATTAACACTCATTCAAACATAGTAAGCTCAACCTAACTTATTCACTGATTCTACTACTAATAGTACTAGTCTTACATGATCCTAAATCGAATACTAGTCTTATGCATCCAATACTTATTCACTTATGCATATAGATTTCCTATTCGGTACTTCAAACCATATAATACTATACATATATAATATACTTGAAGAGGTCCAAGAAGAGACTTATACAACAAATACAAATTAGCCCAAATCTTATTGAAAAGTCTTTGGGCCATCATACATATGTCTATTTTATCATCATGGGATGAACGGACCACTCGAACTATATATTTGGAAATAATCAATCAAACATTTGCTAGTCATTTTGCATCTAAACCCATGTCCGCACTTAGATCCCTCCTCCTCACTTTGGTCAGCCATGGCTCAGCTGCCACTTATGATTTGATCTACACCTGGTACGACGAGTGCATGGTAAGGTACTCCAACGTACGCCAGCTTCTTCGGCCGGCGGCTCGACGGCGACGTTTACCTGCCCATGTGGAACACCCAGAACGTAACCAACACCGATTTCGATATGGGGTTCGCGCTGGGGGCGGCCGCGCAGACGGTGGAGACACAGGCACTGGCCCGGACCAACGGCATCATGCTCGGGACTTCGGAGCAGAATATCACTACCACCAACGTCTCCAAAACAGGGTGAGTTTGTGTTTTTTGGTGCTACGTTAATTACGTATGATAAATAGAGCTATCAAATCTCCACCCGGACTCGAGCATCTGTCTTTCATGGGTCAACAAAGATCCGATCCCTTATGCAAGTTCGATTAGATTGAGGCCTTGTTAGATTTGGAGGCGATAAGTAGTTTTTGGAAGAAAGTAGTGATTTTTTGAAAAATATTAAAAATAGAGAGATGACAGGGATTTCACCCGTTTAAAAATAGTTTTTGTATACTTTTCTCCCAATTGAATAACAATGTTTGATTTGTAGATTCCAAATTAATAGTTGGAAATTCGACCAAAAAAATTAATAGTTGGACTAGTCCCTTAATGCCACGATGATATAAGCATACTTTTCAGTAAGATTTGGGCTAATTTGTATTTGTATAAGTTTTGTCTTAGACTTCTTCAAACATATGTTTTTCCATGACGATAAATGTTGGAGAATTGTAATCCCACGTCGGACATATCGCATACAATGCACAATATCACCAATATATAAGGAAAGGTAAACTCTATCATTTAGTTAAATAGTAGATCCCGACCTTATATCTAAATCCGACACCTCACCCATCTAATCTCGATCCACCAAAATTTGAATATGACAATATTTCCCTAATACCATAGTTCGTGATACATTCCCCAAATAGAGTTGACTCATTTATCCCTAATATTGACAGAACACAATCCTTAGCTTAGCCCTCTCATACTTTGTTAGTCTGTGACTCTGTGCTTGTTTTATAGATTTTCTTTTGATTGTTTGGACTTTTATATAGTAGTGCTCTTTATTGAGATTGTCCGGTTGTCGATTTGCTTAGATGTCTTGATCTAGTAAGTATGTGTAACACAATCCTTAGCTTAGCCCTCTCATACTTTGTTAGCTTGTGTTGTATGCAAAAAATTGTTAATTTATATAATCTAATTTTCTATTACTGGACACACTAGGAGAATCTAATATTTGAAATATTTGATAAATCTTAAATTTGAGATATTTTAATCTATTTTGTGACGGATTCATTAAATCATCTTTAGGTTTTAATTTCCGACCATATTTAATACACTTATAGGGTGTCCTTAGACACACAATATTAAAACCGTTATAATAATATTAGTATCCGAAAGCATTGACTTGCGAGTGAGTGTTGGCCCATTTACTATACTAAGCTACTAACTATTTTTTTTTTGGTCGAAACTAAGCTACTAACTATTGTGTACACATCAAATCAGTCTAAATCGTTACAAAGTAGTCCTCTAAGAGTAAACTTATTGGTTGGCCAATTTTTTGGTCTATAAGGGAGAACAAGTATAAAATATAATAAAGTATAGTAAAAATGGGTGATGGCCGGTCTTCATGAAGGCCAAACACCAATTTGGTCTTTGAAGGAGGTATTGTCGTGAATCCCATTTCTATTAAAAAAAAAAATTTAAAAATTGAATATAATTTTTGGTCTACCTTGTACATGCTCTAACCAATTGCTCTTTTTGTTGATTATTTGCCAATGGCAAACTATATTATTCAAGGACAACGATGTACATGTTGGGACAGTGCACACCAGACCTCTCTACCGATGACTGCAAACAGTGCTTGCAAGCCTGTATTGACTCCTTGCAACAATGTTGTAGGTGTTAGTTTACAATCTGTGTAAACGTTTATTTCAACAGAAACAACAATGACAACACACAAACTGTTTTCTGTAACTTGTATTTGATTGCATTCAAGTTCTTTTATGAATCTTACAATCGTCTGGATTACAGAAACAAGTAACTTCTTGTTACTTATATAGAACACAATAGATAACTGTCAACATGACAGTTTTAATAACTAACTAGCTAGCTTAGGAATTCAGTTACTTAACTACCAAGCTAGCCTAAACTAAATGGCGCCAGTTTTACATATAACTGACTTAACCAAACAAATGTTTGTATAATTCTAATTACAAACATAATACAAACTAACACAACAATACTTATTACACACGCAGAGACTTCCCCTTGACATCAACCATGCTTATAACCAACATTCACCTCCTTAAGCTTGGTTGATAAGCTTCATGCCAATTTTCTCCTTGAGTTCATTGAATCTTTGACGTGCAAGAGGCTTAGTGAATAGATCAGCCAACTGATTATTTGTATACACATAATCCACAATGATTTTCTCCTTCTCAACACAGTCTCTAATGAAATGGTACTTTGTATCAATGTGCTTACTTCTGTCATGGAAAACTGGATTTTTAGCCAAAGCAATTGCAGACTTGTTATCCACAAACAGAGTTGGGACCTTTCCCTTTCTTCCCTGCAAGGCTTCCATTATTTTCCCTAACCAAATCCCTTGACAAGTACCTGCTGTAGCCGCCATGTATTCTGCTTCACAACTTGACAAAGCCACTACCTTCTGTTTCTTAGAAACCCATGTTATAGGATTCTTTCCAAGGAAATAGATGATGCCAGAAGTGCTCTTCCTATCATCCAAGTCCCCTGCCATATCACTGTCACTGAACCCTATCAATTCTGTAAAGGAAGGGTTCTTCTTGTACACAATTCCATGCTTCACTGTCCCCTTTAAGGATCTTATGATCCTTTTCAAAGCATCCATGTGAGAAACTGTTGGAGCTTCCATAAATCTGCTTAAAACTCCCACAGAGAAGCTAATATCAGGCCTTGAATTCACAAGGTATCTTAGGCTCCCAATGATGCTTCTAAAAACAGATGAATCAACCAATTCCTCTTCCATGCCAGATTTGGTCAACTTGACTCGTGGCTCCATAGGAATATTGGATGGATTACAATCTGTCAATCCCAATTTCTCAACTAATGCTCTTGCTAAGCCTGCTTGACAGAAACTGATTTCCTTTTCAGTTTGAGTCACTTCCAGTCCTAGATAATAAGAGAGCAATCCTAGATCACTCATCTCAAAAGTCTTCATCATTTCTGTTTTGAACGACTTGATCACATCAATGCTTGATCCTAAGATGATCAAATCATCAACATACACCCCTAGGATCATGCATTCTTCATCCTTAAATCTGGTGTACAAAGCATGCTCCTGTTTGCATCTGCTAAATCCAAACCTCTTCAAGCTTCTGTCTAATTTTGAGTTCCAAGCCCGAGGGGCTTGTTTTAAACCATAGAGGGCTTTGACTAATTTCAAAACTTGATTTGGACGATTTTCATCTTCAAATCCTTCAGGCTGATTCACATACACCTCCTCAAGCAATTCTCCATTCAGAAATGCTGTTTTTACATCCATGTGGTGCACTTCATAGTTGTTTGTTACAGCATATGCAAGAAGAGTCCTAACTGTCTCCATCCTTGCAACAGGGGCAAACACTTCTTCATAGTCTATCCCTTGCTTCTGCACATAACCTTTTGCAACAAGTCTTGCCTTGTGCTTCACTATCTTGCCACTAGGATCCTTCTTCAGTTTAAAAATCCACCTTAGGCCTATAGCCTTATGGCCCTTTGGTAGATCACAGAGACTCCAAGTCTCATTCTTGGTAATGGAGGCCACTTCTTCCTTCATGGCTTTCATCCAAGCCTTCTCAGTCGAGGCCTCCTTGTAGTTCACAGGTTCATTACTAGCCAGAAAGCATAGACCTGCCTCTTCCTCATCTTCCATGGTCTCTTCATAGATTTCCTTTATTGATCTAAACTTCTTAGGAGTATCATCATAAGTATCCTGCACATACTCACTTGGTTCTAACCTGGGTGATTCACTTCCTCTAGAACTTCTTTCAATATGATCATTCTCCATCTGCATCTCAATGTTTGATTGAGAGTGCTCACCATGGTTTGCTTGTGATTGCTTCTGAGCAAAGGGTTCATCTCCTTCACTCCTTGTGAATACAGTTAGAGAAGGCAGCCTTACTTGACTTATATTTTCCTTCCAATCAAACTCCTCTCCTTCTTCAAACTTCACATCACGGCTAATCACAATCTTTCTAAATTCTGGATCATACAACCTATAGGCTTTAGAGCCTTCTTCATACCCTATCAACACCATTTTTCTACTTCTGTCTGCTAATTTAGTCAAGTTAGGAGTGACATTTTTGGCGTGTGCAATACATCCAAAAACTCTGAAGTGATGGACAATAGGAGGCTTTCCATTCCAGGCCTCATAAGGAGTCTGTTTCTCCAAGCTTTTTGATGGAGATCTATTGAGGATGTATACAGCTGTTTGAACTGACTCTCCCCAAAACTTAGATGGCATGCCTTTGCTCTTCATCATGCATCTCACAGATTCCATAATTGTCTGGTTTCTTCTCTCCACAACACCATTCTGTTGTGGTGAGTAAGGGGCAGTGAGAAATCTCTTTATTCCTTCCTTTTCACAAAAATTATGGAATTTCTGTGAAGTGAACTCCCCACCCCTATCTGTCCTAAAAGCCTTGATTTTACTTTCCTTTTCCACCTCAACACAGGTCTTGAATCTCATGAAGTTCTCCAAAGCTTCATCCTTAGTTTTCAAGAACCTCACCCACATATATCTTGAAAAATCATCAACTATCAACATGAAGTAAGATTTACCTCCAAACGTTGCAGGTTGGATTGGACCACATAGGTCTGCATACACCAGATCAAGAGGCTTCTTTGCTCTATAGCTGGATTCATGAGGAAACTTGGTTCTGTGGTGCTTTCCTATAGTGCATCCATCACAAACTTGATTTATGTGTGATAATTCTGGCATACCTTTCACCATTTTCTTCTTACTCAGTTGCTTTAGAGCATTGAAGTTCAAATGTGCATATCTAGCATGCCATAGCCAGTTTGAATCATCCAACTTTGAGAGAAGAGCAACCTGCTTTGTTGCCTTCAATTGCAGGGTATAAAGCTTGTTTGATTGCCTTCTCACCCGTGCCAAAAGTTTGCCTGTACTTGAGTAAAGACACAACATTCCATCCTTGATAGTTGACTTACTCCCATTCTGATCCAACTGGCCGAGACTAATGATGTTTGTTTTCAGTTTTGGTATGAAATAAACATCAGTAAGAGGAATGTGTTCACCTTCTTTGCTTAGGAACAAAACAGATCCTTTTCCACTGATGTTTACATATGATCCATCTCCAAATTTGATTCTTCCTCCACAGGTTCTATCCAGTGAAGCAAAAATCTCCTCATCCCCCGTCATATGGTTACTAGCCCCGGTATCCAAATACCACTTTGAATAGGCTTCCTCTCCCTCTCTTGCATTCATTAGCAAGTTCTGTTCTTCCACAACTCCTCTCATCATCAAGAGTGTAGGCTCCTTATCATCATGATCTCTTGTCATGAAGTTTGCCTTCTCCTCTTTCTCCTTTGAATCACAATTGATCTTATAATGGCCCATCTTTCCACAAGAATAGCATTTGACTTTGTTAATGTCAAATTTCTTCTTTGATTTCTTGTCACCTTTATTCTTGGCGTCTGCATTTTCTTTTACAGAAGTCTCTCCTTTTGAACTTGCCTTCTCCTGAGAAAAGCTTTCCTTTCCTTTTCTCTTTTGCCTGGCCTTCCACTCGGCCTGTGTTAGCAAGGCAGATTCAGGGAGATCACCACCAAGATCTTGCAACTTTTCTTCATGAGCCTTTAGACTTCCAATTATTTCATCCATGGTCTTTACCTTAAGATCACAGAATTCTTCAATGGTTGATGTGAGTTGTATGAATCTAGAAGAGGTTGATCTCAATAACTTTTTCACCACATGCTCTTCCTGGATGTTGCTTCCCAGACCTCTCATTTTATTGACCAAAGTAGTCATTTTTCCAGTATAATCATCCACAGATTCTGTCTCCTTCATCTTCAAACTCTCAAATTCCCTTAGGAGAGTTTGAATTCTCACCTCCTTTATTCTGTCTGCCCCTTCATGCATGTTCTTTAACATGGACCACGCCTCTCTTGCAGTCCTCTTGGCACCCAATTGCAACAGAACCTCTTCACTGATGGCTTGATATATTGCCGCCAGTGCCATTTTGTCCCTTTTGTTGTCAATTTGACCATTGCCTTCCACTGCATCAAATATGCCCTGTGCAGTCATAAACACTTCCATCTTTATAGCCCAGGCTGCATAATTTGTTTTTGTCAACATAGGGTACTGTATTGAAAAGATTTTGTCTCCCTGTGTCTTTGGAACAACAGGCGTGTTGTTTAGGTTTGCAAGGGCCTGTATATTGGAGTTTAGGAGAGTTTCTAAGGATTGATCTGCGTCTGTCATGATTGTTCTTGATTTCTGAGTTCTTTGCGTGCCAAATCTAGTATGGCTCTGATACCAATTGTTAGTTTACAATCTGTGTAAACGTTTATTTCAACAGAAACAACAATGACAACACACAAACTGTTTTCTGTAACTTGTATTTGATTGCATTCAAGTTCTTTTATGAATCTTACAATCGTCTGGATTACAGAAACAAGTAACTTCTTGTTACTTATATAGAACACAATAGATAACTGTCAACACGACAGTTTTAATAACTAACTAGCTAGCTTAGGAATTCAGTTACTTAACTACCAAGCTAGCCTAAACTAAATGGCGCCAGTTTTACATATAACTGACTTAACCAAACAAATGTTTGTATAATTCTAATTACAAACATAATACAAACTAACACAACAATACTTATTACACACGCAGAGACTTCCCCTTGACATCAACCATGCTTATAACCAACAGTAGGCACCAGCAGGGAGCAAGGATTTACTTCTTAAGCTGCAATTTGCGATACGAGATTTATCCATTCTATAATCTATCTAACCTTGAGGGTCCAAGTCTTGCTCCGACTATCAATGGCAGTTAAATAACGATCATTTTATTCATACCTTATATAGTTAGGCCATTCAGCTAATGCTCGGTGTTTTGTCAGGCAGCCCACCTCCTACACTGCCAACGCCAAGAACATCATCACCAGCACGACACGTTCCTATAGTCGTGGCTTGTTCTGCCATTGTCGCGGGGCTGATTCTCGTCTTGGTTGTATGGTTTTTGGTCCTTAAAAGGAAGGCCAAAGCAAGAACTATGGGTAAGGTAAATATGTATGTAAACGAAAGCGAGTTATGCTATCGTGTTAATTGGTACTAACATGATCAATTTTGAATCCCGTTACAGAGGACTTCAGTGATATTGCAACTGCTGAGTCATTGCAAATGGATTTCAACTCTATACGAGCTGCAACGCAAAATTTCAGTGCTGATAGGAAGCTCGGACAAGGCGGATTTGGTCCTGTTTATAAGGTCACAACAAATTTAACTCGACTATTAACATGTAAACAAGCTTCTTTTTTTTTTATTGAGGACACTGTTCATGAGAGTTGAAGTGGTGATTTCTGGGTATTATTCTTAGAGGTTTAACTGCTTGACTAGATGCCCGAAGGCTTAATAGTTAATATGTAAACAAGCTAAGGTTACGTAAATGCAACTACTAATAAGCTAGGTATTCACTTACAACAGGGAACACTTGAAAACGGACAAGGCATAGCAGTGAAGAGGCTCTCAGCCAACTCAGGCCAAGGCAGTGTGGAGTTCAAGACAGAAGTTCTTCTCGTCGCCAAGCTACAACACCGGAATTTGGTGAAGCTCTTGGGATTTTGCTTATTGGGAAAGGAGAAACTTCTCTTCCAGCTTAGATAAAATTCTGTTTGGTAAACGTTTAACGAAAAGCTTGCGTTGTCGGTTGCTTGACACTTGACTTGGTGAGTCTAACAAGAAGCAATTTATGCGTAAAATCCATGCAGATCCAGCCAAGCGACTGTCTTTGAGCTGGGAAATGAGATTCAAGATCATTTGTGGAATCGCAAAAGGGCTTATGTACCTTCACGAAGACTCCCAGTTAAAGGTTATTCATCGCGATCTCAAAGCAAGCAACATACTGCTAGACGACGCTATGAATCCAAAGATATCGGATTTCGGTCTGGCCAAGCTCTTTGGGGTTGATCAAACTCAAGACGTCACAGACTCCATCGCTGGAACATAGTAAGATCTGCATGAAGTAGTTGCAATTTTTGTGCATCTTATATGATGGTCACCACCACTAATTTGCTATAACATGTGTGTTTGGCGGATACATGGCTCCGGAATATATACTGATGGGTCATTACTCCATCAAGTCGGATGTCTATAGCTTTGGAATCATAGTCTTAGAGGTCGTCAGCGGCCAACGAAACATGTACCTAAGTCGGCCCTCACTAGAAGAGGCGCTACTATACCGTGTAAGTCTCATATGCTTACACTATCATGTTTACCTCCTTCCTTTAGTTTTGCAACAAGTATGAATGAACTAATCTTAGTACCAAAACCATAACCGTGGAGCAGGCATGGAAACTATGGAACGAGGGCGAAGCCTTGAAGCTGATGGACGAGACAATGGGTGACGATTACTTGAGGGAAGATGCCATCAAGTGTATCCACATCGGCTTATTGTGCATTCAAGAAAGTGTTGCAAAGAGGCCTAATATGACATCCATTGTTGCTGCCCTGGGAGGTCAATCCATCAACCTTCCCTCGCCATCGCCGCCTAATTTCTTCAACAGCAATACAACTTCCGCCGTGAACACCTCCTGGGTTAGCTCAGGACAGGTTATAAACAGCCATGAAATTTGCCAAGTTGTTGAACGGCATGGATCAATATAGACATCCATCGCATTTCCACAATACAGAGACATCTGCTTTGAATAAATAAGCGGGACTGATCAATCTTAGATAATGCAAACTTCTTGATAATTCACATGATGAACTTGTACTTGGGAAAATTGATCAGCTCCAACATTCCAAAAGAAATCAACAAAAAAATAGTCATCTAGGATCTATCCAAACAAGCCAGTTTGATCTGAATTTATCTATGTAGCAATCTAACATCTGCTTAGAAGACCCAAATGGAAGCTCAGTATTCTCAAGAAGAAGAAGATCAATCAGAAAAGATAAAGAGAAACCTTCAGCTTGTTCTGTCTCCATTTAGGTAGTCTATAAAATGCTTTCTTTGTCATTCCAAATTTCTCCTGAAACTCCTCCTCTGACAAGTATGTCTGCATAGAGTGAACGATTCCGGAAAAAAAAAAGATCATCTCCAATTTCAACCTTTTTTTCGAACAAATAGACCATCAATTAAGGAAGGACACCAACAATAATATTTATTACCTCCCGCTTGGTAATGTCTATACCAGTTGCAGGATCACTTGAACCCAACTTCAATTGTTCATATAGGAAAATTAAGGAATTGGCAATGTCTTCAAAGTTGTCATCCTCTTCTGTCAACCAACAGAAGACGAGTGAATTCAGATTGCTCAAGCAATTCATCTCAAGTTATAGCAGAACTGTGTAACATGTAATATTATGAATTTCCAAGGAGAATAATTTGCAGCATAAGGATGCGTTTGGATTACCCGAATCCAAACACATCTCAAGTGACAATGGGAAGGTGTGATTACCAGATTCAGGAACCAAACTAGGAGGTTCTTCAGGGAATAGCTTCTTAGGTACTGGAGCTGGGCTGGAAAATCTCCTACTAAACTGCAATTCCGAAACACTTGATGCAGGAGATGCGCTTCGTGGTGTCCCGGTTGAGCTGACTGATCGGCTTCTTGATCCATTTGGAGTATGCCCACCATGATATCCTCTCCATGAGTTCTTCGGAGACCCCTGACAGAAATCGTACCGGTAAAATTTTCAAAGAGGAATAAATCAATTCGATGAGCTGACAGATTAACTTAGATGCCATAAGTTCCATTTAGAAATCAAGTCGCTTACTTCTATTTTATGCTTTTCTCCCTTAAGAAGAGCAAGCTTTCGTTCAAATGAGTTACCATGAATCTGTCAAGGTGAAAAGAAAATACAGAATGTAAATTCAAAATTTTAGAACGTAGTTAAACAGGACTACACCAAAGCCAATACTTAGATTTCACTGAAAACTTAATTACCTTTGTTTTTGAGTGATCCCATGTAAAAAACTGAGTGAAGAATCCTAGTTCATGCCCTTCGGTCACGACATAAAGAGGAGTTTCTGGAGACTGTCCTTGAGCCAAAACATCAGCCTCAAGATATTTCTGAGAACCAGGAAGTCAAAAAAATATACGAAGGTATAATGTTCAGCTGATTGTTCAAAGTGTTCGTCTCTTACAAGTAAATTAAAAATTCACTAGTATTATTACCTGGCCAAGTTTCAAGGCATGGTCCTTTGATTGAACATTTGAACGACCTCCTATCCAGATATAAACTTCTTTGTTGCAGTCCAGTATAAAGACATCTTCTGTGGTTAAATCATCCTGTCCAAAGTTGAATATCTCTTTCACCTGAAATAATAAAATTGTCCAAAGGACATCTTAAATCTAAAAGGGTGTGCGCATTAGACCAGAACTAAAAATGTAAATGCAGATGTGTGATCTTTTACCTTGAGGTCACCTGAGCAGGAATTATCAGACCAAAATCAGAGAATTAGAAGAATACATAAAAGGTGAGGTCAAAGGGGGGAAATGTATGATATTTGTAAAAACCACAGCTTAGATAGTTAGCAGCCGGCATAGCCAAGAAAAAAGTTTGAACAAAATTTTGACCTTCAATGGTTGTATGACACAAAAGTAAGCGTGGATCTTCTACATGATTCTTAGCTTCCTTTTCCCTTGGGTATTCAGCTTTGCCACCTAGGGATTTCCAAAAGTCCTCGGGTTCTCCACCTTCCCTCAGAGATAAAGATTGCCATGATGACTGCGACATATAACAATGGTACAAGAAAAGTCGAAGGCATAAAGATCAAGAACCTCTAAGGTGAGAAGACATGATGGAAGTGTTTAATGGCATACATTTATTAGTTCAAGCATTCTGTCAAGAAGATCATGATCTCTACTAGAAGTGAGATTCCCGATCCACGTGTAGATGGTTGTTTCAGTTTGCAGTATGAAGCAATAAGATGAGTTAAGGGAACTTGAAACCTGAAAGAAGCTGAATTATGGGTCATGGTAGACAAGAATTAAACAGAGAAAATTATGAACTCGGAAAAGGATGGCTCACTTCTATTAGAGATCGGAAAAGGATGACTTACTGCGTGAACTTGGATGGCTTGCATGTTTTCTGGACTGGTTCCTTGAACTCGGAAAAGGCCAGTCTTGGTGCCACTGTAAGTTTGATCTTGAATACCATTCTCAACAATATAGTTTTTGTACCTTTGGCTCGCACCTCCCTATATCAAAGGTGAAAGATGACAAAGCATAAACCAAAATTCAGCATAAAATCTAAAAAATCTTTTAAAATGGACCATTAGCCTCATTAATACAAACCTTAAAAACGATTAATCTTTGCATAATCCAGAAGAATTGATCTGGCTCCTTGTCCTCCATGATTTGAGCCTTAAAATAATAACATAGAAGTTAGCGTTGAAAACAAAAACACATTCAAAACTGCAACTGTTCAGAAATTTTCAGCTGGCTGTAGACTGTAGTGCTGTAGCCTGTTTAATTAATTTAGCAAAGCAGCAAGAGAAAAGGCTCTAATTATATAAGAAAACTGACCAAAACTAAAGCTCCTTTTATAGAGTTGGCCATTACAATCGTATGGGATAGGGCATCAACTCTATCTTCCTGTAGAGTAAATTAAGGAAGATAAGTGAAATATAATCAGAATTAGATAGAATATAGAAAAATTAGCATTCTTTCTCAAAAGTGTTTTTATTATTAAGCCATGAAGGGGATCCGAAAACGTTTTCAGTAGATGTACATAATACCCACCATCACACTTTCACGACCAAGCCATGTGTAAAATATGTGCTCATTCGATTCAGAGCCGGGATACGTATACTGTATGACATAGCAATCCCCACTAAACAACTTTATCTCTTTCTCAGCTGGAATAGGATGTACTTCATTTTCATCTAGCAACCAAACCTAGAACATAAAAACATATGTCAGCAACCAAAAACATGATGGACATAGGTTTCAAACTCTAATATTAAAGGCCATGGAAACACTGGGAAATAAAAATTACTTTCACTGTGCCACTACAGTCTATGAGTGGATTGCATTCTTCAGGAAGATCCTTAACAACATAGCCTTTTTGTTTAAACATTGCTGCAAAATCATATAACGGAACACGGGTGTAAAACACTGATGCTCAAATCTTCTTTCAATTTCATCATCATGTCAGAGATTCACCTGCTACTTTTTCTCGGCCTTCTCCATAGAGTGTCTGCTTTTCTGTTTGTGGCCAATCTAGAAAGTAAGACCTAAACTCAGGAGTTTCAAGTCCTTCAGTCAAGACTGTTAAATTACTTACAGTTGCCCTTTCCTGAGATCTAAGGAAACCCTGGAAAAGTTTCATATATTTCCATTAAACTGAACGAAGATTCCATAGCTCAATAGGTTATCAATTAGATGGGAGGATACATTTCATAGATCTAACACTGATTTAAAACGGTAAACTTCTACAGAAAGGCAGAGGAGAAAAGAAGGAATTCTTACTTCCACTGTTGAAATTGACTTCTTTCTTTCTGAGACAGAGGTGCCTCTTCCCATCCAAACATACACCTCTGACTCACAATCCAACATATAGCATTTGTCATTGGTAAGCAATCCTCTATGCAATGAATCACCCGGAATTTCAGTTAATTCACTCTGGAGTGTTATCCTGTTCATAAGAAAGTTACAATGTTCAGCTACTGTAGGATACTCAAGATAAGTTACTGCAAGGGAAGTGAACCATAATTACCAGAACAATTTTATGGATGATGTGTCTTGTTTACTCTGGAAAAAGGAAGTGGAATCTTTAGGAATAGGAGCATATCCTCCAAATAAGCTCCAAAATTCCCCAACATCTGAGTCACCCACAAATTTTCCGTCCTCTGGAAGCAAACAGGAAGGGAATTAGAGAAAACTGAACACGCTAGGAACGTACATATTTAAACTCAAACTAAAATTTAAAAAACTTATCTCACCTATTGCTGCTATTTTGCAGTTTCCATTGTGCTTGTTATCTTTAATATACTCAACAACCTCCAAAGCCTTAGCTCTTTCTTGTATAATGGACTTGCATCCACTAAAGAGAAATATTTTTGATGCCGTGTCTAGAATAAATACATCATCATGATTCAAGGAGGACCGAGAAAAAGGCACCTGGTTTATTTAGAGTGTGCAGACACCATATGCATCAGGGTTTGAATACTTCATTTAACCAGATTCACCAAGTTTAAAGATTGGCTTACTTCTTTAACAGAAACAGCATGGTCCCCCTTGCAAGCGAGCAAGCAAGCTCGGTATGTACCATTGCTTGATTGATCAGGCTCTAAAGAGAAAACTCCTTCAACTGGGATTATACAGGGTTTGAAGTATGATAAGAACTTTGCGGTTTCTTGGCCCTGAATTTCTTTGTATTGCACAGTACAGGAACCTAAGGCCATATCCAATTCAAGTGCCTTGTCTGATGCCATGTCTGAATCCACCTAAAGTGTACAGTAATTAGCATAAGAATCTCTTCATTGGCATAAGTAAATACGACTTTTAACAAAGTTTACTAAATATGTCGATATTGAGGCCATATGCAAGATAGGAGGTAAGTTTAAACCTCATTTGCTTCATTTCCAAGCCAATAGTGTATCTCATGTTGTGAAGTTCCATCCTTCAGCAAAAAAGTCTGTCTTGAATTGAAAAAAAGAAAATCACATGAAGACCAAATAATACAGTTTTTAGCGAATTGCATAAGCCAACAACAAGAAACAGAAGTTCCATTCTACTCAGTAGAAAACCCATTAGAGCTTATGCCAAGTGGCCATCATGCAAGAAACTTACATTTAGGACCAGGTATGCATTTCTGGTATAAAACTTTCCATGTGAATACTTTGGAACTAGAACCAGCTTCAGATTCTGTATACACCAGATTTCTAGACCGCTGAATTAAAGGTTAAGGGGCTGACATGGTTCATTGCATAGACACAGCATAGTAACTGGAAAAGTATAATGCCAGCAATAAGAGCACAATAAGAATCACTGCCAGATTATGACCATTGTAGAGAACCTCAGGAAAGCATTTGATGCATTTCGAGCATTTGTTTTACCTTTCTTTCTCACCAACTATTCTATCCAACCAAAGCTAACACAGAACAGTTAATCTTAATCATTCTATAATGCGTATGTTTAGTGCCATATACAGCATACAAATTAACATATAGAATAAGGATACACTTTCGTTCCAACGCTCTGGAACAATGGGTCAATATCTTTGCTGAAAGTATACATTGTAATTTATAGCCGTTCAGAGCCCAGCCTTTGCAACTGTCACAAACATTTACTTCTGCTCGATTGGATTCTGCATCACACAATAATAAACACAGAGACAGTAATTAGAGCAACAGTTTCATTCTTTACTCAAAAGAGGCCAATTAATTCCTACTGTGAGAAATTTAGGGAGAATAGTTTGCAAATAAAGACATGACACGCTTTGCAATTTAATTCTTTTTTAAAAAATATATAAGCACAGAGTTGGTGTGGGACAAGGACCACAAGGTTTCATATGTTTGACGGGACAACCCAACTTCCCCATTTCATTTCCAGATCCCTTTTGAACTTCCATGAGCAGACAAGAACAAGAATGACCTAATATTCTTCAGTTCTTCAAAAAATTAAGGATGGTGAAATGAGCAGGTTTCAAGATTAATTCCGAATCTGGAAGTTAGTGCACCCCGGGAATGCTTGTAAATTGGTGTTTTGAAACAGATCAATTTCTGTCTCTTAACATGATAAAAACCCATGAATGCGTTTGGGTTTTGACACAATATATATAAGAAGAAAACCATCATACAGTGAAATTAACCATTTCAACATGTAGTAATTCAAGCACAATTAAAAACTAAAGACCCAGTAAGAAGAAGAGAAGGGGAGTACCTGTAATTGAAATTACAGAAGAGAGAGACGCCAGAGAGTGATAATGATTCTTGCCCACTTCCACCAATTTGGTATAGAAGCATATGGGAAATCAAAACTGCTTCATTGGGCCACAGTCTCTCATGGGAAACTATTTGGAATCATCACGAGCTTCTTGCTCTCATCCGAAAGGATGCCCTAGGAATCCCGCCCTAAGGCGAGATCCTAATCTTCACCGGTTCAAAAAAAAAAAAAAATATGGGAAATCAAAACTAAGATAAAAGAAAAGACATAGTAAGTAATAAAAAATTATAAAGTGGAGGGAAATTTTTGGGGGTGGGTGGGGTCTGGAGGTCAAATGTGAGATAAAGATCCATTTTTTCCCAGCAAGGAATTATTATATGTTACCGAAAGGATGCTCAATGATACAGGAAAAAGAAAGGTAAAAGGAAGAAGATGATACATTTCTAATTGGGGTGATACACTGATTGTGACATGCCACCGACCAGTTAATAAGTGTTATCAGAATTCAAACTGGGCCCACTTTCGGACTCGGAAAATTGGGTACTCTGTGACTTCTTGTCTCTTGCTTGGACTTCAAACTTCCTTTCCCCGCCAGAAGCAAATATATACAAAAATCTTCAGGAGCAAATTTTCATGGGAATGTCTTCTGGGTTTGGGATGTCAATTGTTAAAGAGAATTAGCCAGGATTGAACTTGAAAAAAGTCAACATTCAACTCGAACTTTACAGTAATAGCACTTGCATTACCAGAAGATACAAAGGAATTGTCAGAAAATCCAACATTCACCAAAAATCCTTACATGAGCAACAACCTTCCTTAAAGTGATGAAACCGGTATCTATCTCTCAAGAACACCTCCCTATTGTACACCTTGGAAACAATCTTTGCGAATGAGTGACAGTCCCCACAAACACGGAGATTTTTCACGACACGAATGGGTTGAGATGGTTCTAGGGTGATGAGGCCAAAAGCGATTGCTAATTTCTCACTGTGAAGATACAGAGCCTGCTCTTTCGTCTCCTCCTCCTCGACCAACTGAAGTAGATGGGACTTATTCGGTTCATACCCCTCTGATTTTAATCTTGACACAACCTCATCTAGTTTTGAATAGACTTTCAAGCACAGTGGATGAGAGTTGTCTGCCACGAAAAACTGATGAACTGTTACATTGACCTCTATACAGCTACAACCCGGCTCCTTCTTCAGGCTTAATTCCTTCATCAGTTTCCTTAGCGCGGATACTTTTTCCCAATTCCCCAATTTAGCATACACATTCGACATAAGGACATAAGCCCCATGATGGGATGGCTCCAACTCAACTAACTCATGAAAAGCCGTTTCCGCAAGATCAAGGTTTGAGTGAATTCTCGAGGCACCAAGTAGGGCCTTCCAAACAGAAGCATTGGGGGACATGGGCATCTTCTTTATTACTTCCAGAGCATCTTCAAGCAAATCAGCACGACCAAGAATGTCAACCATACAAGCATAATGATTGATTCCAGGTATAACTCCATAACAGGATTCCATTTCATTGAAGATTTTCCTTCCTTCTTCTACTAAACCATTGTGGCTACAAGCAGCTAGAAGATTGGTAAATGTTACTTCATTGGGTTTTACCTCAGTCTTTTGCATTTTTGAGAAGAGATCTAGAGCCGCTTTACCTTGCCCATGCATCCCAAACCCGGCAATCATGGAACTCCAAACGAACACGTCTCTCTTCTCTGCAGAACGGAATACTTCAACCGCTTTTTCAATGTCTCCACACTTTGAGTACATGTCAATGAGTGAAGTAACGAGATGGCAATTCAATTTCACTCCTTGTTTCTTCATGTAAACATGGATCCATCCACCTATATCGACTGCGGCAGTCTGAGCACATGCGGATAGCACACCAACAAGAGTAACCTGATCGGGTTTGACGTCTTTTCTGGCCTGCAAGTCATGGAAGAGTTCTAAAGCCTCTTTTGGCTTACCATTTTGGACATATGCTGAAATAAGGGCATTCCACACGGCAACGTCTTGATAAGGAATGTCATCCAAAAGACGCCGAGCCTCATCATAATCTCCTGCCTTGGCATATCCGGCAACCATAATTGTCCATGAAAACTCGTCCCTCTCAACCATCCCATCAAAGAAGCTTTTCGCATGAGCCATTCTTCCACATTTCGTGTACATATCAAGCACTGCATTACTCAATGTCAAACCCAAATTGATCTTCTTGTTCTCAATATACGAAACCAAAAACCTCCCGGTTTCCAAGTCCCCCTTTTCTGCACAGGCTGATAAAGCAACAACCATCGTCAACTCATTCGGTTCAACATTCTGCCCCAACATCTGCTGGAACAACTCCAGGGCCTCATCTGGGCAACCCCTCTGGCTAAAGCTCGTAATCATCGAGTTCCAAGATACAACATCCTTGCAAGAGATGCTCGAGAAGACCTTGTACGCCACATCCAGACACCCACAAGAGGCATAGAAGTGTATAAGCGAATTCAGAACATACATATCCGAACCGAGCTTCAATTTCACCAGCATCCCATGAACAGCCCTCCCAAACCTCTCATCAGAAGCCGCCCCAGCCGCCTTGATCACAAAAGGGAATGTAAAATTATTGGGCAGCTCTTGGCAAGAGCACAGCAGGTCGACAAACATCGACAGACTCCGAGAGGGATCGGCACTCGAAGCGTAGCCACGGATCAGAGTGTTCCATGAGTAGAGATTTGGTTGGCGAATTTGGTCGAACACCTTGCGTGCATAACTAATGTCCGACAGAGGAGGAAGAGCTAAGGGAGTAAAAAGCTTGCTGGCGGTGAATGAATCCGATAAGACGCCAAGGCGAAGCATCTGGGCGTGAACTTGCTTGATTTGCTGAACATGGGTGCATTTTTCTAGGGTTTGGACCAAAGTGTGTTTAGCAAACCGCCGATCGTTGCTGAAAGCTATTTGCTGTACATGAGTGGAATTTTCTGGAGTTGAAGGCTTTGGAGGAAGAGAAACAAGCATTGGAGTGCTAAGCGTTGCCATGACAGGTTCAAATTTGATCTTCTTCCTCTGACTTGAGCTCTATATAGCCGTTAGGCCAAAAATTGCCATGTCTGGCTTTTGAAGAAGAGCTACTGCTACCCCGCAAAAATCAGCAGAGACAATACGAAAATTAGACCCATCAGAAAATATGTTACAGGTTCACCAAAAAAAAACAAAAAAAAAAAAATATGTTACAGGCGGCCCAAATCGTTATAAATGGGTCAAATGTAGGCCCAACTTATTAATATCCAAAATTAATATAGCGCATTAATCTTTGGAAATTAATTTAATTAACACGACTAATAATACTTTGTTGGTAAATTTTCCATATAGATTTGTAATTTGTCGTATCAAATAGCAATATCTTACAAGAACCTCATTCTGACTTCATGCCCTTATGCATCTTTTCAGGGTATAGTTTTCTAAGTTATTCTCGTGACGTTTCTGCGTAACGTGCTCTTCTTATGTCTCTTTAGTTTCGGAGCTAACACTAATTGTCGATCTTTAGGCTCTTTTTTGTTGTTTAGTTTGTTCTTTCTCAGCCTTCTTGGGAAAGACTTGCTTAAGTAAAATAAGAAAAAAGATTCTCATGAATATATGGTGAAATATGTTAAAATTTTCTACCTCTCGATTTACCATACTTGTCTAGCTTGCATACCGAAATCTTTTTCATAGGAAAAACAATATATCTTAGTATCTTACAAGCTAAGTTACATGCATGTAGGCCAACTCCATTGACACCTATCTTATTCAAATGTGTTAAATGAGTGCAGATCAATCTTACCAAAACAACCATGTGATCCGAGTCAACAATCATTACCAAACGCCTAGAAATGTCAATATAACAAACAATACACATGGCTCATGTTCCATCGTTCACTGACTGTTGCAAAGGCTTTTCATAACAAGCTCTGGACCATATGAACGTGCACTTGGTGTTATATAAAGTTTGTTGATGAATGATTGTCACACTTAATTTCCATTTCGGTACATGCAACTTATAAAAGGTACATCAAACTATCAGTTGCTATCATAGGATGTACAAACGCAACGTGTAAAGTTCATAGCCAAACCCGACTTGGCCCCTTCGAGTTAATATAAATTAAAGCCTCCAAGTAAGTAGAGCCGTTGAATTACAAGACAAGAAGGAGATGGACAAAGTTGCATGTTATAATGTCCTAAAATATCTCTTTTGGTTGCCCTAAGGTTTTTTCATTGTGTATATATCAATACTATATATGGATATATTAATTTCTTACTCCGTTGGCTTTTTCACTCAATCTTAAAAGTAATTAGGATGTTATTATACTCACCAATCTAGCTAGCTAGCTAGTAGGTAATAATGCCAATAATCATTAGCTCATAAGTTCGAATCTCCTATCCGGATCGTAATGGCCCGAGTGGTTTTTAACTTTCTAGAGACCGAAAATAAATTTAAGAAATTACCTCGATCTTATAGAATAAAAAAATGAATTACATAAATTATATAATAATTCAAGTGCATGACTTTTACATTATAATGTAGGATTTATTGAGATTTTTCATAATATATAAGAGGTGCATAATTTCATATTATATTGCATAATTTCTTGAAAATAAGACACACATATGCAAATTAACATACCTAATACGTACATGTGACGTGTCATCTTTCCATAGTTTGACAGTTGACACCTCGTATTTTTCACATGGAACAATTACATGCATTGTTCGATTTTATCATTTGGCTTGTTTAAAAGTTCGATCTCGATCAATTTAATTGGTTGAGAAGTGTATAGTAATATAAATCTGACAGACTCGATCATATGAATGCAGGTACACAGAAATTAAGATGGATGGATATGAAAATGAGAAGATAGATAAGAAAAGATTGTCATGGCATGGGCGTCTACACGTCCTTGTCTTGAAATGTATGGGCTTTAGCTAATTAAAACGACTTGTGGGCATATAATGATCGATCGAGATTTACTAGTTTTACAATTATAAGTTTGCTAGCTAATTGATTAGTTGGTGTATAAATTACATAACATAAGCTTCCAACTATTAGCATCTCGTTCACTAGCGATCAAAAAAGGCAACATGATTTGGTATGGGCCAAGACGATGCTAGCATGCTACTAGTGGTATATGTGTTCCATCTAGCTCTCATCTCTTCGGAACAAATACACTACCTATGCATGTACTCGAACTCTCAAAATTGATTTCTCCCTCTCGCTACATACAACTCTTTTGGATTCGGCGGTTTTCGATTTCAACCATGTCCCGTGCTAAGTACAAGACTAATGTTAGTACACAAAATATGTCGTGTACAAGTTTCTGCTCCTTCTTCAATGATCTTCAGTCTTCTTTCACTCCACCAGCCTCTTTCCCTTCAATGACCTACAAAACAATGGACCTAGGGGCGAGCGACCCCTAATCCACCTCCGATGCTTAAGTCAGTAGGGCGCAATGTCGATTAAAGGCGTTCAGGCAGAGCGATAGCTTAGAACTTGACTTACCAGGCACATGAATACATGTGTATTTATAGAGGAGAGGGACAGGCGAGGGGGAGGGCGCGCGCCCCTAGGCCCGATCGGCCCACTAGGGTTATCTTTGGCGATATCTTGCTCCCCAAGTCAACCAATATCTTATCTCAAGCGAAGATAAGATTCTCCTCCATAAATAATATCCTAACTAGAGTAACTATCCTAATAAAGAATAAAGCATAATAAATAAGATAGACATAATAAATAAGATAGAGAAAAATAAATGCTAACTAATTGATATGGAATCATGCCCGCCTACAACTAACATAGCTGGTTATCGGTTAAGACACAAGTTTAACTTTTCGTGTGTTCTGAAAATTAACAAATTATAGAAACTAAAATAAATACTAGAATCAATCACAAATTTCTTCAAGGTGAAAAACCAAGTGTCGCTATTCTTCTATTCATTGGATCAACTCGGTCCGTACGAATCAATTGTGGTTGTGATCCCTATAGTTGATTTAAGAGCTTCAATTCGTCAACAAATGAAGATTTCTTATAGTAAGAAAAACAAAACTTACCCTATGGAAAATCTGTTTATTATCTACTAATCCCCCTCCGGACGGATATAGGAGGGTTTTTTGAGAGTGCAACCTCTATTTGTTCAAATAAAAGTTGCACATTAATATTGGATTTACAATATGGTTTTTTTTTTTTGGTCGAAACAATATGGTTTATATATGATTATAAATTTGTTGTCCGGTAGTATATAATGGAGTACGAAATGCGAATTAACATACAAAATGGGGAACACATATGGGCCGTTGGGTAGATTCGGAAGAATTAGATCTCGGCCGTGAATTTAAGTAAGACTAGTCGAATGACGTCATCTTAACGGCTCACGTGATGTCAACGTGAATAACGAGTGAGAGAGTGCAAGTTGCATATATGGTCTGTGGTCATGTGACCCCATCACACATCCAAGTCTCCAGCCAATCGCCATCCCCTCTCAACACTCGTTCGCTACCGTTGCTTGCTTACCAACAAATACCCGACCTATCAGATCAAAAAAAAAACAAATATCACCGATAACTTGTTGGTCTAGTGGGATGAGGGGCTAGGCCCCTTAAGCGTTTGTTCATGAGGTTTGAAGTTCGAATCTCACTGGCAGCGTGTATAGAAAAAACAGAATTGGGAGGGACGCCCCCAACAATGGGCCTCTGCAGTACACGATCCGGACGTAGATTGACTCTGACTAATCGAACCGGGCGAGAGATCAAAAAAAAAAAACAAATACCCGGCCTAGAACGTGTAATTATTTTCGATGAGAATCAAACTTTGAACGGAAATTTCAAACGGTAACCCTGAGGTTTACCATTATTTATAAAGTGCACTAAAGTTTGACATACTTCATGTGGTAACCTTGAGATTTATACGAAATTCGCGCAATAATCCTAAAATATATACAAAATTTGTCACATGCCCAAAAGGTTCAAATTCGTATCAATGCTTAAATTTGTGAAATTAGAAAAAATAAAAACGGTTTAACAATTATTCAAGTATAATTTTATCGGATACTAATATTAAATATTATAGTAAAATAAACTTATTTTTCCTATTCATATTATTATCTTATAAAGTAATTAATACAAAATAATTAGATAGTTTATTTTTAAATTTAAAATATTGATAATATTAATAGTTTAAAATTTGAAAGTTTCATTACATTAATTAGTTTTTCTTGCATAAATAATTTTTATTGTAAGTAAATTCCAAATTTTGATATTTTAAATTATTTATTTTATGAGAAAATAAATTATTTATAAAATAAATAATTAAAATATCAATGACCAATTGGTCATTGATGAAAATTTTAAAATAGTTATCTACTCAAATAGATGAATTATATTGCGTATTAATTAATTTTTAATAGATTAATAAATAATTTTAAACTGTAACAATTTTAAACTATAACAATAACTTGAATTTTCATTGATCACGTTGAATAGTGAAAAGTGTAAATTATTTACATTAACAAAATTAATTTACCTCATAAAGGAAATAAAGTAAAATATCAAAATTCTTAAATATTTACATTATAAGTTATTTGTACAAAACTTTCCTTAACTAAAACAATATAAATTTTGAAAATTAATTACTTATATCATCAAAATTTTCAACGTAAATTTAAATTATTTGATCATTCTTTGTAAAATAAAGAGATTTTTTATTTTGATCAATAAATTTTTATTTTAAATAATAACTCAAATAAGAAATTTAATATTGTTTTTCACAAGTTTAATATTTAATATTAATATTGACTTTTTTGGACATATGATGAGAAATTTGCTACATAGCATAGTGTTATTACATGAATTTTATATAAACCTCAAGGGTACCGTGTGAAATATGACAAACTTTAGTGCACCTTATGAATAACGGTAAACCTCAGGGTTATCGCGTGAAATTTCCGAACTTTGAACGTATAGTCCAAATTTACAAGGACGGCGATAGACTTGGTTCCGTTTGGTTGGAAATGGTGAAAATATAAACAGAACTAAAAAGATGTAGACCATTTTGGTGTTATAATACATTGATAATAAAAAAATAAAAAAATTTCTCAACCTTTTATCTATAAGAAATTTGAATTTAATTTCCCTCAATTATTCCTCTACTAGAGGAAGGGGTAATAAAATGGGGAATCAATCACTTCCAGCCAATGTTCTAAAGTAAAAAACGTTAGGCGACTTCTAGACGGAGAGGGGCCGCCTAGCGTCTAAGCAGCCTAGACGGACACCAAGACACCACCTAGGCATGTTAAAAGATTATGCGGGGTCTAGAAGACTTTTTTAGAAGACTACTACTTCCAGTTCACGTGTATCATGACACTAAAGATTATCTTCTTTTTTTGTCAAAGACACTAAAGATTATCTAGATTCATTTACATTCCGCTTACGTTTCCATAGATTGTAACCGGTCAATCGGACTTTTATACTAGTTAATAGGAGAAAGAGTGAAACTTAATATTCTTCTAAATGAGTCCATTTCATTTTTTTCCATATGATCTTAACCCTTTGTTTATTGCGCCTTCCCTTCAAGATAAGGGCTCACTAGGCCAATTGTCTTTATATAGTCATTAGCATATACGAGGGTTGGCCAACAAATTAAAATAATGGCATTCTTTTTTTTCATTTTTTTTTTCTCCCTTCATGGGACACTTGTCGTTCTTGTATTGAAAATTTAAAAACACAATTTGACTATCAATATGACTAAAATCATGTTCTATCTCCTCTAATTCCATTTTCTTTCCTTATTTTTAGTATTTTTTAAGTTATGCTTAAGATTTTGGCCATCACTACAGCTGGTTTGAAACATATGAATCCTGTTACGGTGAAGTACTTGAAATAGCTCTAAATAGAGTTAGCCAATTTTGAACCGTTGATTTCTTTGAACAACTTAGATTTTGTTATTTTTACTAGTAAATAAATAAAATTAACTTTGAAAAGTAAATAACAATACCAACCAGGCAACCAGATTTCGCTATTCTTCCACCGCAAAAGAACTTAAGAAGGATAAGTAGTCTCTTCATGCTCAATCTTGATATGACGATAAGCCATCCATGTCAATTGAACTAAAATGTTGGTAAACAAAAAAGTATAAAAAAAAGAAGAGGAACATAATGAATTTGGACCTATTTTAACGCTACTATTCATCTATATTATGTTAGGTTATGCTCCTTCATTTTTATGCATTTTATTTTCATTCAAATGTCCTATTTATTTCAAATTATACACAATTCAATCACAATATAGATAGCACACTACAGATGAAGCTGTTGTGGAAAATACTCACAGAGCATGACAATGTCCGGGTCAAGGTTGTGAAAGAGAAATATCTACGAGGGAGCACGTTGGCAGAATATAGGAGTAAACCTAACACATCATGGCCGTGGAAACAGTTGATCAAACTCAAAGCAGGATTTGAAAAAGGACTTAGGTGGCAAATAGGAAATGGAAAGTCAGTAAATTTCTAGACAGATAATTGGGCAATGCAAGAACCATTGGAAAAGTTTGTAAACACAAGCATTATAGAGAATATTACTGTCAAGGTGGAACAATTTATTTCAACGTCCAGAGAATGGGAAATAGAGGAACTGCGAAAAATTATACCTACGTATTTAGTAGAAAAAATAATGTTGATACCTATACCGCGTAATGAGATAGAGGACAAGCTTATATGGGCACCGAGCAGAAACGGATGGTTCTCAACAGCGTCCGCAGTGAGTTTTGTTACGAAGGAGGATGTGATGAATCCGAGTCCGAATGATTGGATTTGGAAATTAGTCATCTATCCAAAAGTGAAAAATTTCTTATGGGAAATTGATATGAATGGACTTCCAACGAAACAGAGGCTTAATGAAAACCATATTGCAATCCCGCAAGGATGTCTCATGTGTAATGGAACCCACGAAGATTCGATGCACTTGATGATTAATTGCCCACACACGTTGGGTGTGATAAAAAGCATAAATGCAAATACTGAGCGAGCAATCAGGATGTACGTACCCCAGCATCAAAACTCGAGGAGTGTTTTAAACGACATTAAAAAAAAACTAGGGCAACCAGAATTTATTGAGCTTGCAGTAATATGGTGGAGCATACGGCACCAACGGAATAAGATGGTCTTTCAAACAACGCCTAATGACTTAATACAAGACCTAAGCATGCATATTCGTACTCAATTGAGGCAGTGGGAACAAACCAAGAGGTGGCAAGAAGATGAAGAAAAGGCACAGGAGAGTATGCTTCGAAGACAACAAACCGCACGACAAAAATTGAGTCAGTGGAAAAAGCCAAAGACAAATTATGTAAAACTAAATTTTGATGGCTCCAAATTAAGTAATGGAAATGCTTCGGGTGGATCAATTATTAGGGACGCGGATGGGAACCCAATAACTGGAACCGTAAAAATATTCGACAAAGTGTCAGTTTTGATGGCTGAAGCCCTTGCATTGTGGGATGGAATATTGAAGGCCAAACAAAGTAAGGTCCGGAGAATTGAAATAGAAGGGGATAATGTAACATTAATCAAAGCTGTTAAAGGCCTAATCAAGTGTCCATGGGAAATTGAAAGGATTATAACAGATATTCTCGTATCCCTACACGGATTCGAGTCAGTCCAAGTTTCACATGAGAGTAGACAATGCAATGCTGTGGCCGATAAAATTGCGAGTTTGGGCCATAGTCACTCATGGGAAACAATTTGGGACCACCACGAGCTTCTAGCTCTCATCCGTAAGGATGCTCTAGGTTTTCCGCCTTAAGTCGGAATCCTAATCCTCACCGATTAAAAAAAAAAAAAACAATATAGATAGCACGGTATTAACAGGCTAGTATTAGTATAATGGCTTAATACATCAATAGACCCCCTACTTATATTTTTTTTTCCTTTAGATCCTCCTACAAAAAAATGTTCAATTAGTCCCTTGTACTTGGCTCATTTTTTCCTATTGAACATCATCTGAGACTTTAATAGTTACGTATGTCAGATATTCGCCGAGGTATCAGGTCTAACTTCCAACTAAGCTTGGCGTAGTAAAAAAACGAAAGACACGTGGCGGAACCAGAAATGTCGGTCAGAGGAGGCTTGGGAGCAAGACAATGATATGAAAGTTATTGACATATATTTTAATAATAAAATATTAATATATAGTGGGAAAATATTTTAAATCATTAAAATAAGTAATTAAATTTAACTACTCTTCTTCCCAAATAAATACTCCATAATTAATAGTTTTTTACGTACAAGAAGAATAATTATACTCCGTATTATATATTAGTAAGGAGAAGAGATAAAAAAAAATAAAGTTAGTAGAATTTGAACCCTGGAGGGGTGGACAAAAACACTCTTTACAACCAATTGCACTAACTTTATTATATATCCTACTTAATACTAAAAAATATGTAAAATATCAGAGGGGACAGCAGCCCCCACTCGCCCCTATGTAGTCCGGCCTCTGATGCTAATTAGACACCACTTTAGTATTATTACTAGTAAATGACCCGCACCTTGTACGGGGGTGTTTTTTGCTTTTATTATCTTGTATATAAATGCACTATAATAATTATAAATATTATCATATGTCTAATTTCTTTTAAAATGCTACATATATTTTAGATTATAAAATAACATAATTCTCATATATCATCAAATATTTATATAAAAATATTGTATTTTTATATTAATTGTTTTTATACATACATAAACATATATATCGAGGAAGAATGTAATAAGATGAGATGCATTATCAAATTTTATAAAACATTGATAGAAATATTTTGAAATTTATATTAAAAATTTATAAACTAATCTAAATAATAAAATTATTTAAAATAAAAATTTGGATTAATATAGTACTATATTTTAAAATGTAGATAATAAGATTAACCAACTCTCCATTATCAATCAACTCTCCATGTACGAATTATGCAGGTAGTGTTTTGTAATTTGTACCATATAATAATAGGATTGATATTAATATGTTAGGATACAAAGCAACTCAAAATTTAAGATAGAACTAATATTTTAATTAAATATGTATAAGAATAAGCTTAAAACTAAGATTGATAAGATAATACGGTGGTGATCGAAATTTGATTCCGCTTTAGTATATAGTAAGAGATAGATGATAATATCAAATAAATCATAAATAACTTAACTAATGATAATATAGTACGTATATGCTTTTGGATCATATATGATAAATTTACATGTAATAAGTAGGGAGTAGAAAGATAAAATTTCCAATTTCATAGATAACAAAAGATAAAACTTTTAAGTAGGAAGTAGAAAGATAAAATTTCCAATTTAATATATGATACAAAATTTATATAAAATATATTATTCTAATAAAAAGGGTGATGTGACGCAATATGGTGGCGGAATTTGCTTCCGCTTTAGAGATAGATATCATGTGTACAAAAGGTTTGAACGGCCTACATTCATTCAGTTTGAGCTAAAAAAAATCTCACAGCTCGTGCATCGTAAATATCTAGCTGGCGAGAGGGTGATTGCTTTCTGTTTGGAATACGTCGTCGCATTGAGCTCGTTCTCAGTTCTCTGCCTGCCTAGTTTCTTTTCACCTTCCTTCACGCTGTTCACCTCACTCCCGCGTTTGTCTTCTTCCTCCCTAGATTTTTATTTTTCCATTTTTATTTAATTTAATATTAACTTCAAGCACCAGAAGGCAGCAAAGCCAAAGTGGAAGACGTCACTTCCACAACAGAACCAGTATAAAAGCCTCTCACTACCACCATTCACCTGTTTCCTGTGAGAGAGTGTGAACTATCTCGCCGGCGACTCCACTCATCAGAATCTCCGATTTCGTCATTGCAGTCGGAAAATACCTGTTTCAAGGCGGATCGAAGTAAGTTCCCGGACACTACTGACTGACTATCTGTTGTTTATTTGCACTGCTCTCTGAGTCCTCTCGCTATTTTTGGATCTCGTTCTTCTTTTGATGTGAGAATTCGATTTGTTTTGCTTGGCTGTCTTGAATTTGGAAACGTGATCCGAGTATTTCGGCAGCCATGATTGTTGTAGGTTGCATGCTCGCACAAACTCCGCAATCTTGTTTTTAATGCTCAATTTTGTGCGTTGTGTATATTTGGTCATTTCTCTCCTCTCAATTCAGTAATTCTACTCCTTAATTTCTAGTTTTCCGTCCAAAATTTTCTGCCGATTGGAGACTCGTTCTGTTGAGATATCTCCCTTGGTAATTTGAATTTGGTTGTGAATCTGTTTCAGTTTTGAAAGTAGTGGATGAATCCTTCAAAGCAAATCCAGAATGACAAGAAATAGTATTCTGGTGTTTTGGATTTATTTAATAGCGTATAATAATAACAATCAGTCTCTGTTTTCTCAGAGGAAAAAATCTCGAATCCCTTAAACAATGGTGGCGAACGTCGCGATGACTCCTCTCCAATGGACGCAGCCACCGATTCCACATTCGCCGTCGTGCCAGCAATCGCTAGCCTCCTCGTTGGCTGGATCGAGAAAGCGGAGCGGAAACGACGTCGTCGTCTCCCGTTACGCGCACCGCCTCGACCGCTCCTCCATGTTCAGCGTAGCGGCGCCTTCGAATCTCAGCAGAACTCGCTCGTGCGAGCTCCCGAAGCCGCGATTTGGCAGCCTCGTCCGTAAGGCCTCGAGCGCCAGCTTGGACTCGTTCTCAGACGAGGAGTTCTCGAAGAAGATTGAAGAACTCGCCGCGAAATTCCAGATCTCCGACGAGGGCTCGAACGCGGAGGAGCCGTCCGATTCGCAAAATTCCAGTCTGTTCAGCTCGTTCGATGAAATCCGGCCGTCGTCGTCGAAGAACCTTCAGTCCGGCGAGTCTAGGTGGGGGAAGATCTACAGAGAGCCACCTGATTGGCCGGTTTTGGAAGACGAGAGCGTGGTTGAAAGGAAGGCGAACAGCTTGGATCTCCCGTTCTCTCTCCGGATCTTGAAACGGAAGAAGAAGCAAAGCGAATTGGACGAAGGAGGAGGAGGATTAGGACTCTGTGAATCGGCGTATTGCTCGATCAAAAAGGCGTTCTCGTCCATGGTGTTCATCATCCGAGAGCTCCATAGCTACACTCTACAGATGCGAGAGTTTCTGTACTACGAGGACTTGCAAGGGATCCTAGCGAGAGTCCAGAAGGAGATGCACGCCTCGTTTGTTTGGCTTTTCCAACAAGTCTTCTCTCACACGCCGACTCTCATGGTCTACGTCATGATCCTCCTCGCCAATTTCACCGTCCATTCGTTGGCCAGCAACGCCGCCATCACCATCCCACCGGATTCCGTATCCTCTGCCATGGTTGAGGTCACCTCGACCGAATCCCCCGACGACAAGTCGACTCAGAAGTTCGATTCATCCTCCGTGAAATCGTTCTCCGTCTCCGGAACCGGGACTAATAGCAAGACGACGTCAGTGGGAGGAAATCATGGCGGCGGAGGGAAATCAAAGCCGTTAGCGAGCGGAACGGATGGAGACGGTCGAGTTGACCGGTCAAGCTACCTCCATCCAGGCTCGGCTGACAAATTCTCGCCATTGACGGCCAGGGAGGAGGAGTCTGTGTCCGGGCAGGAGGAGTATGATCTGGTGGAGGAAGTGAAGCTCTGGAATGCGGTGGTGGAGGAAGCCTCCAGAATGCAGGCTGAGATTAGAGGAGACTCGTTGGACTCCGATACGGTCCGGAAATTCGTTTCTCCGGTGACCGTGAAGATGGAATCCGACGAGGAATATCCCGAGTTCTTCAGGACGGAGCTTCTCTATCGGAAAGGCCTGGCCCAGGAACCCAAAAACCCGCTCCTATTGGCCAATTTCGCGCAATTCTTGTACTCAGTCGCTCACGACTACGACAGGTAAAGAACTAGATATTCCTCCCTTGATTGATGATATCTTCTGCTTTTCAAATTTGATGCTGTTTAATTGGTCCCTGTTTGGCCTAATTGTCCATAATCAACCACTTGCATTCCAAGATCCTATCTGCATTGTCGTTTGCGAGCGAAACGAGAGTGATGGTTTGTTTGATTCAGGCAATGAATCTTGATTCGTATCTGATAGGAGGAGTGCAATCAAATGTGTGGCAATGCAAAGCCCAAACTTCCCTTTCTTGGCCAAAATGTGAAACTTTGTTTGATGCTTTTTGTGAATTGCTTTTGTTGCAGAGCTGAGGAATACTTCAAGGAAGCGACATCGGCGGAGCCCAAGGACGCGGAGGCATGTAACAAGTACGCGAATTTCCTTTGGCATGTAAAGAAGGACTTGTGGGCAGCCGAAGAGACGTTCCTGGAAGCCATATCAGCTGAGCCAGGCAACTCTTTCTATGCATCAAACTACGCTCATTTCCTATGGAACACAGGGGGAGAAGACACTTGTTTCCCACTTGATTCAACCGAAGCTGAAGGCGCTCGTGAAGTTTGAATTTTGTTTTTTTTCCCATTCCAATTGAGTTATGAGACAACAAAAAAAATGCAAAGTAACATAAATAAGACAAGATGGTAAATATACAAAGATAGGAGTATGCAAAGGTAGAGACCCGTACTAAGGCTCATGTGAACAAATGTGGTTGTGTGGGCGAAATTTCAACGGTCAATATCGAGTAAATGTTTCCTAATTTATTTAATTTTTTTTGTCGTTTTTGGACGTTTTTTTTTTTTTTTTTTTTGCATTGGTAGAATGGTAGGTGCTATGCTCCTGTGGGATGTGAGAGGGAATAAGTGTTTTGAGTGGTGGAAATGGAATTGGTAAGATCGAGGATTGATTTGCACATGGTAATGTAAATAAGCAAGATCAACCATAAAAGTGATAGCTTTGACAAACAAAATCAGGTTTTCATATTGATGAGTAGAAATGAGTCTCTGTTATTTTTAGGCAACGGAAACTAAAGCTAGCTGAGGCAAAACAAGCCTTTTATATGACACTTAACCCTAGAAGGCTAAAGTGAACCGGGAGATATAAAACAACAAGAACCGGGTTCAAGAGAACCCCTTAAACTGATATTCTCACACTCCCCCTTCAAGCTGGAATGGGGTTCAGCATTCCAAGCTTGCGCGCCAAGAAGAAGTGCTGCTGCGTCCCTAATGCCTTTGTCATAATATCAGCAAGCTGAAGACTCGATTTGACGTGAGAGGTTGAGATAAATCCTTCCTGCACCATGTCCCGAACAAAATGGCAATCAATCCTCAAATGCTTGGTTCTTTCATGGAATACTGGATTTGCTGCCAGGTGTTGTGCTGCAACATTGTCACAAAACAGTGTGATTGGCTTGGCTACATTAATAGAGTAGACTCCGAATGCTACGTTTCTCGTTCACACATCAGAACTGGAGACTCGCTGCATCCGGGTCGAAATCGTGCCGCAAGAGACCGCAACCTGTTTCACGAACAGGATGGCGAGGCAAACTTCCGACCACACCGCGAGCCGGAGGCAAACTTCCGAGTCAACCAAAATAAATAAGATATGAAGGCCCTACGATACGAATGTGTAGGAGTTGCTCCCTAAGTCAACCAAATATCTTATCTCAGGCGAAGATAAGATTCTCCTCCATAAATAATATCCTAACTAGAGTAACTACCCTATCAAAGGATATAGCACAATAAATATGGATAGCAAAATAAATAAGATAGAGAATTAAATGCTAACTAATTGATATGGAAATTTGCCCGCCCACAATTGCCCCCTCCGGACCCTATACTCGTATACACCTCGTACTATCCGTGTATAGGGGCCGGAGCTTAAGCGGTGAGTGGCCATGCAGATTAGGATGCTCTTATTCGTATATTCGTACATTCGTATATTCGTATATTCGTATATTCGTATATTCGTATATTCGTACATCCGTATTCCACAAATACGGGATCCGTGCAACTCCTACGCATGCGTATCGTAGGGCCTTCATGTTGGTCAAGCGCGTGCGTCCACGCGCAACCTGCGCCACACGTGTGATGGTGCACACACGGCGCCATTCTGATTTATTTTGTGGGCGGGTAAAATTCCCCATTAGTTAGTTAGCATTTAATGCTCTATCTTATTTATCTTGCTATACATATTTATTATGCTATATCCTTTATTAAGGTAGTTACTCTAGATAGGATATTATTTATGGAGGGGAATCTTATCTTCGCCTAAGATAGGATATTTGGTTGACTTGGGGAGTAAGATATCGCGAAACCCTAGCCCTATGGGCCGGCCACCTCGGGACGCGTGCCCCCTGGTCCCTCTCCTCTATAAATACACATGTATCCCATGTGGAAGGCAAGTTCAACCTCTAAGTTCTAAGCCATCCCTTTGCCTGACGCCTTT